>CM070631.1:22899832-23239087 GCA_036346255.1 Ampelocalamus luodianensis | reverse complement strand
AATCGGAACAACCTCCTTCATCACCCTAATACCGCCTAAGTCCAACACAACATCAACCTCTCTAACGCAAATCACTCATAACCAAATTCTAAGATCTGGGCATATTCTTCAAATTCAAACATAATTCAATCCATATAATCCTCAAATTTCATTAAGATTCTGATTCGATCCATCTACCGATGGACTAGCTCCATCAATCACTTTCGACTACAACTACTAGCATGACTAAGCATCGATCCATCCTACAATAGAAAATTCCCAATCATATATATATATATATATATATATATATATATATATATATATATATATATCCTAGGCATCAACCTAACATGGATTATCAACATTCAAGGAAGGCAATGCAACAATTAAAAATTAACTACTTCTACCCATGAACATACCTTTCAAAATAGCATGCATAGCTAGATAAAAATCCACACAAAACTTTTAAAATTAGTAGGAGCAATATGATCAAGAGAGGGGTGCCTCACACCTTTGTCGGTACCATTTGTCCAACCTCAAAGTTACACTCAATTTTGATCTCACTGAATATATCGTAGATATCTAAAACCTAACTGAAGATCTATATTGCAATAAACACCAAATAAAGCCAAAGTATTCAAAATTACATGAAATTCGTGACCTGGGTATATATAGTATGATTTAGGTGAATTTAGGTGGATTCTTAACTGAGCATGATGTTAAGACTATAGGCCATAGTCTTATGACTTTATGCTAAGAATATACTTATGAGTTTTTATCTTGAGTAAAGTACACTATAGGTCCCTAACTCCCATGTGTGGGTTCACTTGGGTCCATAAACTTCAAAAGTGTCCAATCGTGTCCCTAATCTATGAAAGTGGGTCATCAGAGGTCCAAAATTACCGGGCCGAAGTAGGTTGACCGTGACATGGCCTGGTTGAATTGACATGTGGACTCAATGATCGTCCCAAACAAACTGGCCGACTTCCACGCCGGCCTTCTTCCCATTCTTGGGCCCACCGCCAGTTATAGCGCGCTGCCTCGCTGCCCACTCGCTCCTCTCCGCGCTCGGTCCAGTCTGGCAGCCTAGCTCCAGGCGCCTCCTCGCCGCTCAACCGACGTCATCACTGCCGTCGTGCGACGACAACATGGACCACAACAAGAAGTGACGATGACGCGAATACAACAGTGAGCAAGAAGAGCGTGCCAAGATGAAGTAGAGAGGAGGCTTGGCCCGAATCACCACGACGACGCGTTCATCACGGCGGGGAGCCGGAGGAGTCACCGAATCGCTCGCCGCATCAGCGTGCACGAGGTTGCCGGGCGCCTCTCCTGCCGCAGCCTACCGTGTCGCAGGTAGTGCAGCGAGCGATCCTGGGTCCGGTCACCCACACGCCGAACACGCCACACTCTCGCGGGTGGTCGTCGCTATTGCCGTTGTCGACGATCGCAGCCCGGCGCTTCACCTTCATGGCGCCATCGATCACCGCCACCGCTCCTCCGGTCGCGACGACCGACCACGCCGCTAGGAGGCTCGCCGTCATCGTACACCTTGGGGACGATGGATCGGCAGCGATGGGGACTACGGGACGGAGGAAAAGTGGAGGCGAAGGGAGGTGAGAAAGGGGGCCTAGTACCACGGAGTGGAGCAGACGGGGCAGTGAGAGGCCCCAGAAGGCGGAGCGGCGGGCGTGATGCAAGGAAAGTGGAAGGAGGGAGCACTCGTGAACACCGCCAAGCCGCCGGCGATCACACCGCAGTGTGAGGAGAAGGGGCAGTGGCGAGTGGGAGAAGAAGGGATGGCGCCGCGTGGGGAGAGAAGGGCGGTGGCGCGTGGTGAGGAGAAGAAGGCCGTGGCGAGGGAGGAGGTGGGGCGGCGTCAAGAACCGCATGTGTAGGAGAAGGAGTGGTACCGCGCGGGAGGAGAAGGGGCGGTGGCGTAGGGGGAAGAGAAGGGCAGGCGCACGGGAGAGAAAAGAGGCTGGGAGGTGGGCGGGCGGCTGGATCCGAGGGGTGGGATGAGTGCAGAAGGATTGCTCTGGCAGGAGTGAGGAGGAGGGGAGAGAGACCGTGAGGAGGCGGTGGATCGAGAGGTGAAGGGAGGAGGTGGCGCTTTATCGGGAGGTGGAGGGAGGAGGCGGTGGGAGAAGAAGCCACGCCGAGCCCCGATCCGTGGTTTGTGTGCCACACGTGAGCTGTCATCCACGGTGGAGCGGCCACGCCAAGGTCAACCGCCAGCCAGCACTTTGGACCTCCGATGACCCACTTTCATAGATTAGGGACCTGATTGGACACTTTTGAAGTTTATGGACCCAAGTGAATCCACCTGCCAAGTTTAGGGACCTACAATGTACTTTACTCTTTTATCTTTAATTGCATTACCAATTAGTATTTTTCTAACTCATTAACCACTAGGACCTCGTGTTCTACCTCACATTTCAACAAGGGAGTTAGATGACTTCAGTTAGTTTCTGAGAATTCACCTCCAACCTTGCTTTTTCAAAAATGGATGCTCCTGCTAGCTTAAGTGTTCAATTGACTAATTGAATCCAATATCTCTAACTACAAGACTGGGCAAGACCATCTCCTACTACCAAATTAACACCTTCTCTCCTTTGTTCATCTAGCAATTGAACAACATTCTAAGCTGGAAAGCCACCGACAGCTAAAGACCAACTGAATATAGTATTGAGAAAGGCTTTTAACTACTAGAATTAGTCAAGTTATTAGTCTTTTGTCAAATCTGAAATTTGTCAGATTATTATTTACATAACCTACAACTGCACAACCATATGAACTAAAGTGCCACTTTAATCATACTTTAACCAATAGATTAGCTAAATCAAAAGTGTGACCTAGTTGACAAATACAACATTAGTTAGCATAAGAGAGTTGAGTTTGCATATGATTTTCCACTAACAAAATAGATTTCCTCATACCATCTTCTTTTCTCTGATAGTTTCTAAATACTAACCTCCCTATTGGTTTTCTGATTGGGTTGCCACTGAAAGGCTTAAAGGACAACTGTCCAAATGAAGCAAGAAGACAGCACTTAACTACTAGAATTAGCCATGACCTAAGTCTTCTAACAAAATCTGACTTCTTCAGATAACTGAGTATACAACATTTAACAAGACATCTCTTAGAACTGAAACTCTACTAGCCAAATTTCGCTTAGACTTCAATTTCCAGATTAGCTATTTCAATGGGTGACTCAATTGACATACACAACAATAGCTTAACAGAGCACTTGCTTGGTCTAGCAATTGAGTTTACTAACAAAACTACTTCTCTTCTAAATACCATCTCTTTTCTACTCATCAATTCAACCAAAAAAACTTATACAGATGTGACACTAATGTTCTCACTAAATACATCAATCATTTGTTAATTATACTTGAGTGATCAATAAGTTCATAACCAAACTTAGCTAACAATTAATTCCTCAGGTGACCCTATAGTTTAGAGACAAGGACAAACTCAAAAACAGAGAAACACAGAGGGGGAAGCTACAGGGGATGTGGCCAGCGACTTAGGTGTGGTTCATCGCCAGCAGTTGGAGCGGTGGTGTGGTGAGGGTGACCTCAAAAATGGATCGAGGAAAGCTCAAGCATGCTAGGGGAGACAACCTCATGGTGCGGGCGGCTTTGTAGCGGTGTGGCAAGGGAAAGCGGCGGTCGGCTGTGGAGCTTCACGGTGACATGATTGGCCTGGCAATGAGAAGGTGTAGGGAGCTCAGAGGATGAAAAAGGATGACCTCAGGAAACTAACAGAAACATCAATTAGGGAGGAGGCTCACCGGAGCTGATGAATTTCTCGGCGGCGGCGAGCTACCGCGGTTGGAGAAGAAGAGACTGATCTTCCTCGGGGCTGCACCAAAAAGGTGATTAACTTGGTAGACCATCTCAACATGATGAGGGAAATCTCCCAGACAGTGTGGCTCGGCAAGGAGCTCACTGGATTCTAAGATGACGTGGTGACGACTCCCGGGAGCACTCCGGAGGCAGCGATGGCACATTCATGTTCCGAGAGCTACAACACAAGAGAGGGGCATGGGTTAGAGAAAATGGGAATAGTGGAGACAGAGGAAGAGGATGGCACAGTCGCGGTGGCACTTACCTGGACGGAGAGGGGTGCTTAGCTTCCTTATGTCCCACGGTTGGGAAAAGAAGTGAGCAAAATGAGAGAGGTAGAGCCGATTTTGCGCAGGAACGAGGACAGAGAATGAAGCGGCGTGAGAGGGCGAAGGCCTAGGAGTGGTCAGCTAGGGTGGTGTGGCAACGGCACGGATGGGGGTGCAGCAAAGCTTGCACGGCACGTGGCACCCGCGCTTTGCGATGCGCCTGCCCAAGAAGCTCCTGTCAAGTGGGCCTGCTTGGTACGAGGTACAAGGAGGTGCGGCTAGGGCTAGCTAGTCCAGCCGAGTCAAGTGAGAGCGGTGCGAGTCAGAGCTGAAGTCTGGTGCAATTGCATCAAGTGGCCGGGTCAAAACGCTCGGACTGGTGCGGTCACCCGGTCGGTGATGTGTGGACCGACCGATTGAGATTTGACGGCTCAATCACGCTGTCGTTGAGACGGTCCTAATGGCCCAATCAATCCGGACAGTCCGATTGAGATCGGATGGCTCACGTGTGTTAGCTAGTTTGGATGTGACTCTAGTGAGTTAGGTTGAACCATTTGGAACGTGGCTCAGTTGGCTTGCTAGGGTTTGACTAAGTTTGTTTTCAAATGATTACACTTTGACCGATCACTAAAAATAGCAATAAAAATCCTAAAAATCTAAAATAAATCAGAGAGATTCCTGGGATGTTCTAGTACCCATATAAAATTTCAAAACCCATTGTTCATGATTTATTTGCTTATTTTAAATTCAAACCTAAAGTAGGTCTTTGATTTGAGTTTGAATTTTCTGTGGGTTGAAATAAGTTCCAAAAATTTGGAAAAAATTATATTTATTCATGATAATTATTATAGTATTTGAATAAATTATTTCTAGATGATGATCATAAGTTTTTGTTCCTATTTTCATTTGGAGCTTAAAATTGAAGTGTAGGTTTAAATTTGATTAAGACTTTCCAAGTGCAATAATTTATGCAAATATTTCCAAAATGTCATGCATGCTGATAATATGCATACTAATTCTCATTAATTAACTTGGGGATGTTACAAACCTCCCCCCTTTACAAAAGATCTCGACCCCGAGATCTCAGTGGGTCGGAAGTTCGACAGGAAGGTTCCAAAAGATACATCATCTGATGTCTTGATTTCCTTCAAAGATAGTGCTAAGGTATCCTATCAAGGTTACAAGAAATTTCTATTACATTTTCCATTCCATTGCTTTGTTTAACCTTTCCTTTCTTGATTCGAAGGCACTTCAGATAGAAGGAAAAAGTTTGGGCATTCGGTTCGCATTCGGTCTTCATTCTCCCAAGTTGCTTCATCTTTAGTATGGTTGCTCCACTGAAACTTCAAGAAGCGATTCCTTGTCTTGCGCTCCATTTCTTCAATAATGTGTATCGGGTGCTCCCGATAAGAGAGATCGGGTTGCAAATCGAGGTCTTCCAACTTAGTTGCTTTGGTCGGGACTCGAAGACACTTGTTTAGTTGAGATACATGGAATACATTGTGCATATCCAAAGTGATGGTGGCAGCCCAACCGATAGGCTACTAACTCGCTCGCTAGAATTCGAAAGGACTAATGTAGCGAGGCGCCGACTTGCCTTTGACTTGAAAGCGTTGCATTCCTTTCACCAGGAAACTTTAAGGTAAACATGATTGTTCACCTCAAAGCTCAACTCGCCGATGATGGTCGGCATAGCTCTTTCATGCGAGATTGAGTCGCTTGTAGTCTCTCCGGATCTCATGAACTTGCTCTTCGACTTCATTTATCATGTCCCGTCCAAATAATTGTCTCTCCTGACTCAAACCAGTTGAGTGGTGTCCTACACCTTCTCCCATATAGCACTTCAAAAGGTGACCTTGGAGGCTTGCTTGATAGTTATTGTTATAGGAGAATTCGTGAACGGCAAACATTTCTCCCATTTCTTGCCATAGGAAAGCACACAAGCTATTAACATGTCCTCCGAATTTGATTCACCCTCTCGCTTTGGCCTCCGCTTATGGGTGGTAAGCGGTGCTAAAGGACAATTGAGTTCCCATTACTTCATGGAGGCAATTCCAGAAATACGAGGTGAATTAAGTACCTTGGTCTGAAACAATCATTTTTGGCACACCATAGAGGCATACAATTCTTGAGATGTACAACTCCGCCAATTGATTTCCCGAATAGGTGGTCTTGATGGGGAGAAAATGAGCAACTTCGACAAACGGTCGACAATCACCCATATTGAGTCATACCCTTGTTGTGTCTTTGGAAGCTCAGTGAAGAAATCTATGCCAATTTAATCCCATTTCCACTCGGGAATAGGGAGGGGTTGAAGCATGCCCACTGGCATTTGGTGCTCGGCCTTCACCTGTTGACATACGTCGCACTCAGCAACGTAACGGGCAATCTCCCGCTTCATCCGAGTCCACCACAACTTTTGTTTGAAGTCTTGATACATTTTTGAGCTTCCCGGATGAATGAAGAAAAGAGAGTCATGGGCTTCATGAAGGATTATTTCTTTAAGCTTCACGTCATTTGGCACGACCAATCACTTTTGGAACCATAAAACACCTTGGTCGTCTTCGAAGAAACACTTGGCTTTGATAAGCCTCATTTTTCTTCTTAATTCTTTCCATACCCTTATCTTTTTTCTAGGCCATCTTGATCTGGTCCTCTAGGGTAGGTGTCACTTCTAAGGCAGCGAGAAAACCCTCGCTAACCATCTTCAAGTTGAGCCGTTGAAATTCGTTGCATAGGGCCTTCATTTCGGGTCGAACCGAAATACGCTTGCATTGCGATTTCGGCCAATGCATCGGCAATGGCATTGGCTTTCCTCGTATTTGAACCAACTCGTGAACACCCTGTTCACTTTCCAACCAACTCATGAACACCCTGTCCACTTCCCAAACCACTCATAACCAACCACGACCATATTTTTTAGAAAAATCTACCCCTCGTGTGAAATCACTAGGCATTGTCCATGACCGGGGACACGACTATTTGAATAGTTTTACACTTTACAGAGGTTATACAGCTTGACCCACAAGAGATAATCATCTTATACTGTCCGTCCACACACTTTCGATGTGTGCGACTAAGAGATTATCACAAGGCCTTTACAAATCTCCATTTCGACTCGGTTCTGCTTGCTATGATTTCGCCTTCCTAGCCCCCTCTTGCGCTGTTTCGACCACCAACACAGAACCGACTCAAAACCTTGTTGATTAGTTAGCCAGGTCCACCCCATAAATGGACTTGTGGATGCACGGTATAGCCCAGATCAATAGCGCACAAAGTTAAGTCCTTAGAGACTACTCAGGCGACACATCCTCATCCCAATATGCTTCTTGCACCCCCTTTACTGCACGATCATTCGCCTAACTATGAAACCATTTTTGGTTCAACCCGACCAAGAGGCAACCCTTGCTATGGCACAACACATTTTAACAAAAGTGGTCGCGCCACAATTCCATATATCATTAAGTCAAATTTATCATCATTGAATTAGGTGATCGAGAAACATCGCATAACTAAAGCATGACTAAGCATAATACGCTCCCATGTTGATATTACAATAATGTCCATCTAAGATTACCCAACCTACGGTGTCTAAGGTACATGTCAACATGTCAATCACAATTACTCAAGGTGTCATACTGTCGAGTAGGTATTTAGCTATTTCTCAAGCTATTTTTATACAACTAACCATGCATGTTGATATAAAATAATATAATTTTGTAAACTGGGTACGACATGATCAAAGGTCTACGACTTGCCTTTGTTGAAGAGTTGAGATGCTTCGGTCGAGGTCGTCGGTCTAAGAACTCTTCGAAAACGCCAGAATCTACACGTGCGAAAAGAGCCAAATAAATATAGCAAATCCAAATAAAATCCAAAAGAACCAAACTAGAACCAAAAGAAAGGTATTGGATTTAGAAGAAGGTAGAAATTTGAATCACTCTGATCAGAGCCCGAATGAAAGGAGTGAGCTCTTAGGAGTTTTGAAATCACAAGGCCGGAAGGAGGTTCGACCAACTAGTCGGAAGGCTTGGATTACCTAGTCAAAAGGAAGTTTCGACTGGTCGGAAGGTGGTCGAATGAAGGGTTCGACTACCAGCTCCCAAGAAGGATACGACTACTCAATGTGGTCGCAGGAGGGATACGAGAAGGGTATGACTACTCAACGTGGTCGAGGAGGGATTCGACTGCTTGACACGATCGAAAGAAGAAAGAAGGAGAACAGAGCACGGAAAACTCACCAGGACTGAGAGGGAGGTTGGGGAAGGAGGAGATGGTGAACGGCGGTCAAAGACGACGTGAGCGCTTTGGGTAGGCTGCGACCTTGCAAAGCCAACGGCGAAGACCACGTCAGCGGAGGAGCTTTGACGGTGACGACAAGAGGCGACGGCACTAGAGGTGATGGCGTGAACTCCAACCGGTGGTGGCGAAACTATGAAGCACGGCTAAACGGGGCTAGAGAAAGAGGAAGGGTGAAAGCTGAGGGAAAAACAAGAGGGAGGAGGCAAAGGGCTCCTGGTGCTCCATTTATAGAGGGAGGAGGGGGTCTAGGCAACAAGATGGAGCTGGATTCTCGGTGAAAGGGCATGGGCACACGATCGGTAGGTGAGGGAGGGGATGGGGTAGGATGGGGAGGAGAGAGGAGGGGGAAAAGGGCGCGACGGAGGCGACAACATTTAATGCGCAGACGACATTTAATGCACGATGACTTTTGCGACGCAGATGGCATTTAACGTAGACGACATTTAATGCGCACGTCGCTGAGGAAAAAGGAGGAAGGAAAGAGGAGGTGAGCAGGGGGCTGACAGGTGGGGCTGGTCGAAACCAAAAGAGTGGTCATGACCGAGGTGGTGGTCGAAACCAGAAGGCTGGTTGAAACCAAAAGACTGGTTGTGACCAAAGGCTAGTCGAACAGGGAAAGGAATGGGTTGATGGGAGATCGGAACGAACAGAGAAAGGGGATTTTAAATACCAGAGAGCTCCAAGAAACTCAAAACAGATCAGATTTCGAATTAGTTGAAGTTTGATTTAGTCATTTAAATCATTTGTAATTTCCAAAATTTCAAGTTAAGCTTTTAGAAATTCAACAAACCAAATGGTTATTTTATTTTTCAAATTTTCAAAAACTCTTGAAAATCTTGGATGTTACACTAACGCCCCTTCCTAAAGGCACCACCTCCTGGCCGCAACTCATATAGGAGCCGCCGCCCCCTTTTGCAAAACTGGGGTTTTCTTTTTAGATTGTTTTGCGTAGCAGTTTTGCCACACGTTCGGTTTGAGGAACCCCAACTTTGTGAGCTTCATCATTATTCATAATATAATTTTAGTTTGTATTTTCTACTTTCTTGTTCGTGTTCTCGATTCGCTTGTAAGAGATAGCCTTCTTGGCGAGGTCAACCGCGTTCGGCACAGTTGATAGCCATCGGAATAGTGGTATAGTGATTGCGAGGGGTTCGATCCATTTTGGTCGGAGCCTTTGGATCATTAACATCGTGTTCTCCACAATTGACATATCACTACCTTTCGAAGATCGGGCCACGCTACATTAGGAACCACTTCTTCTTCCACCCCGCCATGACGACTCAGTGATCATCCAATGTACCTCGACTTCCCATCTTGGAGCTTGCATCACAACTTCTAGTCATTCGACTTGTCACCATCCCGTAATAGTATTAGAAGAGCTCGAGATCCGCTGAATCCCCAGCTAGGCCTCACACAAGTACATGAACACACTCGAGATTGTGATGGAATTGGGAACAAGGTTCACCAATTCCAACCCAAAGTGCTCGACTACAAGTGTGAGAAAGAGGTGAGCAGCAATTGAAGGCAAAGACTGCAGACACCGGAAGATAGGATCTGCCCGATCTCTCCCGATAGCCAATGTTGCCCAAGAGCATCAATCCACTTCACTAGTTCTTTTTGTGGAATCTTCTCAACAATAACCAAAGCTTTCATCTTGGCCGCATCCATCTCCAATTCAGCCCACTAGGAAGTGGTTTTAGCCATTTTTTCAAGAGGGGGAATTTGGATTGGGAGAGGTCTTGAGGGAGCATACGATTTGGTTAGCGGCGGAGAACACAAGAGCTCGATGAACTGTTGAAGCGATTTGGGAAAAGGTAAAAAAACCCTAAGTCTAACCCACGGTGAGTTTTTATAACTACACTCTTGAGCTAAAGATGTGGCGACCCAATAGTTGCCACCGCTTCGGGAACCGCTCCAACGAACATGACTAGGAGAGTTGATTGAGATTCTTTAATTAATTTGTTCGAGAAAACCAAGTCTGTCTTCACATCTTAAGTGAAATTACCTTCTTGACCAAGTCTTTTTTGGTCAAATGAAATACCAATCAGAAAGGTTTTACTCCTGATTATCATACTACGACCACTTTGTAGTCATAAGATTTCCTATGACTATCTTATAATCGTAAGATTTCCTACAACCTTCTTGACCAAGTTTATATCTCGTTAAAAGAAATACCAATAAGAGTCTTTCCTTCACCACCTTGTGGTCGTAAGATCGCCTATGACTCCTTTTCCAAGTAAGTCACTTTCACTTGAAGCTAGGGCTAGATGATAAGGATCTAATAATCCTCATTTAATTATTTACCCATAATTTTATTATGGATAAATATACCATTAGATGGTTCTTGAGTATACCCATTAATGTACATAAGGGAGAAGTTGGCTAAGTGGTTGTAAGTTCTTCTACGACCACCCCTATAGTCGTAAGTACTTCTACGACTACCTCATAATCGTAAGTTCTTATACGAGCATCCCTTGGTCGTAAGTACTTCTACGACCAGTACCTAGTTGTAAGTTTTTTCTATGACTACCTCAGGGTCATAAGCTCTTCTACAACTAGGTCAGCTACGACCACCCTATAATTGATTGAGCCTGCAAACAAGTAGGCCCAATTAATGAGGGAATCTAAGCAGTCAAAATACGATGTTATTCTCTGGAATAACAGCACGCAATACTCCTCTATATTTGACGGTAACTGCCAGGCGACGTGGGGGTTACTACTCAGGCAATAACTATCATCAACGTGTCCATTATATTAAATGATGAGGCGCCTCTTAGCCTGGAGAAAACGGACACCTCCTCGTGTGCTATATAAAGACTACAGTCGGAGAACAAAAGGGAAAAAGGGAGAAAAAAGAAGGAGGACAATCAGGGGCACAAGCCATAGTCTTTCTCTTAATTGTAACCAGATACTCAATACAATACAGCATGTGAGTAGGGTTATTATTCTCTCATGAGAAGGCCTGAACCTGTATAAAAATCTCTATGTCTTTCTCTCTACGTGATCAATCTTGGAGACCCTCAAATCAAACAATCATACGTAAGATCGGTTCTACAATACCGACACCAATTTTTTGAGCTTTAAATTTTTTTGTTAACTATTAGTTGGAAAATTCACCCTTGGAATTTATTTAAATTTTAATTCAAAGATTAACATGGACTTTTAGTATCAAAATAATTTAATATGATTTATGTCAACATCAACAACTGTCAAAAACTATTTTATTTGGGTTCTATGTGCTTGGATATATTTTTTTAGATTTTTCTAGAATTTTTCTGAGTTCAATTTATATTTTCTATTTGCTATTTGAATTTCTAATATTTTCTAAATTAGGAAATTTATTTAAAATCTTAGAATTTTCTTGGGCCGAAATCCTATTCCTTCGGCCCATTTCCTCTTCGGTTCGGCCTAGCCCGCATGGTCTTTCTCTCCCGCCACCCAAAGACACGCAGTGTCTGTGGAGCCATCACGACGGTGGACCCCACCTGCCAGTCCTCCTTCCTCCTCGCATCTTCTTCTGCGTGCAAACGTCGTGTTTGCCCGCCATTGTTGCACCTTGAAGCCTCATCCGACAACGGGACTTTTCCAACTAAACCCTATCTAGAAATCGTGTGAAATCGTATCCCTATCTCTCTTGCACCCAAATCCGGTAAAATTAGATTATGTATCCCCTTCAAACTTAGGATTTCACACGGGTTTGCTTTGGACTCTTTTAGGGTTTTACTTAATTTGGCATGCCCGAGCCCCTATAAATAGCAAATAGAAAATAAAAATTGAACTCAGAAAAATTCTAGAAAGTTATACCTTTGATCGTGTTGCACCTTTTCAAAATTATATTGATTCAAATTATTGCATGTAGTTTAAATTTTTATTTAAATGTTTTGGGTTTAGTTATTAATCCAAATTGTTATATCCGCCTTGTCTATTGTTATGTCAAAATCTTTTGTCACCCTAGATTGGTTCATTATTTAGTTAGTATTATCGTAGCACCAACATGGGTTGGTTAGATATGAGTAGTTTCTTAGCCATGCAACGAGTCATCATTTCATGTAAGTTGCAATTATAAAATTGACTAAGTGAATATGGAACTTTGTCATAAACCGTATGTTGTGTGCTATTACTCATTGATGGTATGTGTTGCACTTAACCAACTGGTGGTAAAGGATTTAAATTAAGGCAACCGTGAAAATCTGTGTGATATGGTGGAGATTTGTGGTTGAGAATGATAATCTTCGTGACATAGTTAGAAATTAGAAGTCTTTCCTTGGTCATTGAAGGACTTAACTTTATGCGCCATAGAACTGAGCCTCATCAGTATGACCACATGCTTGGTATGGGACGGCCTAACTTAGTAAGTTATGGAATCTCAGATTGACTACTCGTAGTAGGTCAAGCTCTCGCTAGGGTGGAAGTGTGTTTCGTCTTTATGGCG
Organism: Ampelocalamus luodianensis; assembly: GCA_036346255.1. Classification (NCBI taxonomy): domain Eukaryota; kingdom Viridiplantae; phylum Streptophyta; class Magnoliopsida; order Poales; family Poaceae; genus Ampelocalamus; species Ampelocalamus luodianensis. Next base: position 23,226,248 of record CM070631.1, on the reverse strand, counting down.
ATTCACATTTATGAGCGGTTCACCGTCTTTAGGTCCAACGGTGTGTGACGAACTAATTTTTTGTGTGGGCCTTAGTGTCGTTAGTAAAACACATCGGGAGTGTCAATGTTTGAGATAAACTTTAAGAAAAGTTTTGTTATGGTTAGTGCTTGCAACACTGGTTATATCATGTGGATAAAGTGTGCAACATCTACAGAGTGTTAATCAATCTATTCGAATCGCCACATTAGTGATCATGTACATGCTCGGGGATTTCACACGAGGGTTGGTTTTTCATAAAAACATTTGGGAAGGGATAGCTATGTGATATAAGTCATGTGGCTATGTGAATAATTTGATTAGGCTTTGTGTTCTTTGTGAAAATAACTGTTAAATTATTATTATTTATTTATTTTGAATTATGCTTTCAATCTATTATTTGTATTCAATTGCAAATATTGCTTTTATGCAAAAAAAAAAACCACAGAAGCCATTCTGCTGGAATAAGCCTGCATTTATACAGTGCATTCTGTGGTATAACTTGCGAGTACGGTTGTATACTCATACTTACTAAAAAAATCAACAAAAGTGGAGGAGTCATTGCCTGCATTCGAGGAAGAGTTCTATGAAGGTGCTAATCATTAGGTCTTGATCCCAGTCGGTTGCATGTGGTGAATCGATGGGTTTTCGCTAAAGTATTTTGTTCCGCTACTGCTTATTTAATTATTGGCAGCTCTGCGAGGCTTAATAAATATAAACTCGACCATAAGGTCAAAACCATTATTTGCTATTCAAATTAATTGTTTATGTTATTATTCGATCGTGTGGATCGATATTCATCTCTCTCGACGCTGTGGTGCACTAGTGTGATCCTAGACTAGTGCGGAATACACAAAGGGTCCAGAATTGTATTTTTGGGTCTCAACATAGTACCCAAAGGGTTTGTGGCCGCTTGAAGTACAATTTACCTTGGAGAAACAAATTCGTGATGCTCAACCAAATGATACCGAGTTTACTGAGGTCAAGCTCAAGATAGAAGAAGGAAAATTCAAAGATTTCACCTAAGATGACCAAGGTATACTTTGGATCAATGGACATATCTGTACCGATGTTGATTGTCTAAGACAAACTAATCTTAAAGGAAGCTCATGACTCTAAGTATTCTATTCACCCTAGAAGCACTAAGATGTATCGAACATCAAGAATAAGTTTTGTACAAATTTAAAGCAAGAAGTCATAGAGTTTGTTGCCTTGTACAACGTATGTCAGAAGGTAAAGGCAGAGCATCAGAGGCTAGCAGGTCCGTTGCAACCCCTAAAGATTCCAGAGTGAAAATGGGAAGAGATCGGAATGGATTCCATTACCAGTTTGCCAAGACTCAATCGGGTTATGATTCAATTTGGGTAATAGTTGATCGTTTGACTAAGGTTGTCCATTTCTTGCCAGTCAAAACTACTTACTCAGGAGATCACCTTGTAGAGTTGTATATATCAAGAATTGTCATCTGCATGGTGTGCTGAAGAAGATACTGCCAGATCGAGGATCTCACTTCACTTCTCGTTTTTGGTAGAGTCTACATGAAGCTTTAGGAACTCATCTGAATTTTAGTACCGCGTATCACCCTTAGACAGATGGGTAGACTGAAAGAGTAAACCAGATATTAGAAGATATGTTGAGAGCCTGTGCTCTAGCCAATGCTACTAGTTGGGATAAGAGTTTGTCGCTTGTAGAATTCTCTTACAACAACGGTTAGCAAGCCGCCTTCGATGTCACCATTTGAGGCATTGTATGGTCGTGCATGTAGAACCCTCCGAATTGGTTAGAGACAATTGAACGAAAGGTATTTGGATAGGATATTATTCAGAAGCGTAAGACCATGTTGCTATTATTAGGAGAGATTAAAGATGCTCTTACCACGCAAAAGAGCTATGTAGATAATTGTAGCTGTGATCTTAGTTTTGAGCCAAAGGATTTTGTTTATCTTTGAGTTACCCCGCTTAGAGGTGTTAGAAGATTTCATGCCAAAGCGAAGCTTACCCCATGGCATGTGGGTCCATTCAGATTGTGAGTCGTCAGGAGAAGTTGCTTATCGCCTTGAGCCGCAATCGTTAGCGGTGGAGTGCATGATGTTTTTCATATCTCACGCTTGAAGAAGTGTCTTCGCAGCCGGCTGAACAAACCCCTTGGATTCAATTGAGTTAAAAGAAGATCTCACTTACTAGGAGCAACCAATCAAGATTTTGGATGACGCAGAGTGCCAGACCAAAAGCAAGATTATTTGTTTTTGCAAAGTTCAGTGGACCAACCACTCAGAAGGAGAAGCAACGTGGGAGCGTGAATAAGAGCAAAAAGTTGAGTTTCCTAGCCTTTTCTCTAGCTAGCCTGAATCTTGGGGTCAAGATTCCTTTAGAGGGGAGGTTTGTAACATCCCAATTTTTTGAGCTTTTTAAAGAATCTTTTGAATAGCTAGTAGTTGAAAAATTCACCCTTGAGATTTATTTGAATTTTAATTCAAAGCTTAACATGGACTCATAAAGATAGATGTGATACAATCATCTCTATGATTGCCTCTAGGCATATCACCAACAGAGACACTCTCGAGACTCTTCCTAAGGACTTCCTCTCTGAGTCATAAATCTTGATGCATTCACTTCTTATTATCTTTCTACCGATGAATTGATATGATGGATTTAAGTAACTCATCAAAACATTATACTGTGTGTTCGACCATCCTAAAAGGATACTCATGGATAATTATCATCTTAGCAATGATTCGACGAGTTTTATCTTGATCATATTCCCTAGGAGTGGCAATAAGAGGTAAACCAGTCTCACCTGCCATGGCAGGACCAAAGTTGAGCTTAGCTTGAGCCTTCATCTTAGCCACCTTGTTCTGATATGGCGTGCACTTTGGTATGTGCCTCATCAGATGTGAAGTAGCTCCCCCTTACTTGTAAGACAAGAGTTTGTAGCAAAACCTGATGTAATATTCCGTTTGTCGTTAGTGGATGTAATAAAAAATTAGAGAGGGAATTAAGATAATTAAAAGAGGAAAAAATCAGAAATTGAGAGAGTAATGGGCCACGCAGCCCATAGTCAAGTGGAGGAAAAACAGGCTTAGTGGCCTATGGCCCATGAGGAAACCAGAAACCAACTAAAGAAGGAGGGGGAACCCTAGGGTGCTACAAGACACTGCGCTGCCATCGTAGCACGACATCAGAGCAACCCATCTCCTCCATGGTGGTGCCCTCTCCTCCGATGCCTCTTCATTGTGGTGGCCGGCCAAGAAAAAAGGAAGAAGAAGGAAGAAAGGAGAAGGGAAGAAGAGAGGGAAGGGGAAGATTCACGGATTGCATCGCGGTCTACAGCGGTTCGTCAAGGGTAACCCCGGTTTGCCCCCGAATAGATGCATATTTGATTGTTGTAGCAATGTCGGTATTTCTGTCTCCTCAGGACAGATCGCGTTAGACAGACGTTTTGATATAGTTAAGTGCAGATTCGGTCTTGGGCTTCTCCTAGAGAGTTGTAGAAGACGTCAATAGCTTTCGATGAAGTGCTAGATCGTATTATTTGGACCTCTGTAGCAAAAGTTATGAATTTTTTAGTGCGATTGTTCTGCGAATCTGTCAGTATTCTGACAGGTTTTAGTAATCTGACTTTAGAGATCAGTTAAAGGGAGAATTAGAGGATCTCAGTATAACTAAAGTTGTAGATAATTGTCGTAGCTTTCAGGGAAGCCCAAGAACATGACATTTGGACAAACGAGCTGAAAGTTATGTTAGTTTTAGTGCTCTGTCCAGAAAGGGTGACGTGAAATCGATGTTTTGTTAATCAGCGTAAAAGTGATTTTAGATGGCCGAATCAGGGAGGCTCACCAACTAGGTTTAGTTGGAAAATTTGATTACCTTTCAATGAAGTCCAAGAACACCTAATTTGGACCACTGTACGGAAAGATATGAATTTTAGAACTTGACTGTTCACAGAGGGCATTTCAGTACTTAAGAAAGCGGAGTCGGATCGCGTTGCAATTTGCTACTTGATGAGTTCGCTTATTTAATTCATTTTTTCGTTACTATGGTCTTAGTTTATATTCATAATGTATTAGGTGGGGATTGGTACCGAGGCAGCACCGCCTTCACGTTCTCCATTCGCATGCGGTTAAGGCAAGTGCATTGTTTGATTCGTGGTTGCGATTGATTGGTGTTTGTGTGCTTTTTCGATATGTGATAGTATAGTGAGATTGATAGCATGATGTTGGTTTAAGATTGGTGGATACTCCAAATATGTTTATGCTCTGTTGTGGTATGATGTTATCGCTTTGTGGTAAATTGATGATGATTAAATGATGAGCATGTGCATATTGAGATCATGTTGAGGCTTGGTCACATGGTGACCAAGTATGTTTCCTTTGAGATCCCGTCATGAATGTGACGGGCTCGAGATCCCCACACTCGTGGAGTGTGGGATGAGGTCCCCAATACTTATGGAGTATTGGGCAATTGGTCCTCGTATGCGCGCATAGGCATGGGTATGCGGCGACGGTTGCATACTTTGCATTACCGTGTAATGCACAAAGAAAGATAAAGAGAAAGGACCTTGAGCATTGCATTTGCATATGAGATGTTCTATTGTTGATCTCCTTTACATGGATGCTGATGTTATAGTTTCTTTATGTACTTGCCGAGTCCTGTGGACTCACTCTTGCTTTTATTGTTGTTTTAGGTACCGAGCCAAGAACGACATGCATGGGGAAGTAGTCCGCTAGTCACACACTTGCCACATGAACTAAATAAAGATGAATGATCTTCGTAACGTAATTGTTTTAGTAATTGGGCGAGATGCCCAAAGATTTATTATGTTTCGTCTCATGCAATGGATTAAATGTAATAATGATGAGTAGTAGAAATTCATATCTCTCTAGTTATGTTAGATACTTAGCATGTCTTCGATTATCTTTTGATGTCTTTGGAAGAAGGTTTTAGTTAATATTTGAATTGTTCGTGTGTTGGAACCTTCGTGTAATTAACTTTACAAGGGAGGTTCTCACTAAATTTATTAAGATTGTCTAGTTTGGAATTATTAGAGTTTGTTTAGTAGCATTCAAGGCTCATGTCGGCTGGGTGTTACACTGCACTTTGCCCTTGCATCATCTCCCTTTCTTTGTCTTGGATGGAACAATACCACCTTGAAAATCTTCCAATAATCTAATCTTTATTTTTGTCTCCCGCTTGCCTTCAGAGATCCCTTTCGCCTTTTCCCCTCTTTGATCTTCCTTGAGACACTGCACCATCTTCTCACAAAGTCACACTTGTTTATCATCATTCGAACTTGAAGAATGCACTAAAACATGTCCTTGTTCCCTCCTCATCATATGGTAGACCATGGTGATCATCATCACCATATCCTCCCAAACCGCATCCTCACTTGACGATCAGAAATACCAATATATCAATATATGAATATATGAGTTATGACTTACAAGTTACGAACATACGAATATATGAGAACAAAATCACAAAACGAAGCGCTTGCTAAAAAGGGAGGATTTGATTGGCTATTATTGGCAACAAAGAAATTTAATTCTCAATCATGGGATGATAAATGACAAGAGCGCGGTTGTTTAGATTGTGACATCCACATGCCGGTGCTTCACTGATTCACATGGGGTGAAAAATGGCCTCTCAATGGTTCGTAAGAAAAAATGGAGAAGCTTCCTCTCATGACTCATCTCATCATCCGACTTCAACTAAAAATAGCTCACATTCTGCATCGCTTGCATATTTGTTCCTAAAATGTAGAAATGGCTACTACTCCAAAACCAAAGTAACAGCAAAAGGAGAAAGGGGGAACTTGCAAAACAAACCAACAGACATCAACCAGAACACGCTTCTACTTCAAACATAAACGAAAGACCCTGCTTTGGCCAACCTATCACAAGACAAATCACAGTGCTAATTTGCATGGCAATGCACCAATGTCTACGTGGGAACAGAAAGGAAACCAGAACGCTGAAATCTGCACACGCTTTCCCATTATCACCAACTAGTGCGCCATATTTTTCCCATTATCAACACATCAATTACAAATTGAGAGACACTACACTACAAAACATCAACAAAAATTCTCAAATTTTTATGCTAACTCACCGAGTCTACCGGTTCATCGAGTTCAGAGGAGGTTAGAGTCGAGGAGGCATCCACCGGCCGCATGCTCGCTTGCTAGTGCGAGGTGAAGACCCGACATCGCCGATTTCTTCCTCGCAGTGAAACTCGCGCTCCGTTGGTAATCCATGGGAGTCGCGTTGAGCCTAAAGGATTGGGGGAGCATGGGGGCAGTGACGCGGAGACATAGGGGAAGCACGAGGGGAGTGGCGCAACACGGTGGATGGGGCAACGACTTAGAGGACAGGGGGAGCACGGGGTTTGGAGCATGGGGCCAGGGGAGGATGAGGGGAGTAGGGGACCACGGGCCAGGGGAGCACACGGCTAGTCGGTTGGACAACACGGTGGATGGAGAGGGTGATGGCGCGGAGGGGATCGGAAGGATTGGGGATCGAGAGGATTGGGGATCAGGAGTCCAGAGGAAGGTGATCGAGTGGGGAACTGGGGATCGAGATTCAAGAGGACTCCTTGCTAGGGCAACTGGGCAAGGCTGCAAGGGCACTGGACAAACTAGGCCTTCAGGGCCCATGAGCCAAATGAGCCACCGAACGGCTTGAGCTCGGCTCATTTTTTGAGCGAGCTAGGCACAGGGCTTAGATCGGCTCGAAAAAACACGAGCCCGAGCCAAGACGGCTCGAGCTCGTTATGAGCTGAGCCGGCCACAAGCCGCGAGCTTTTTTTTTCCAGCCCTACCTTCGACCAGTTCTTCCACCGATGGCTTCTCCTTTGTGAGTTTAATCTCTACACATTTTAACTTTACAACAATAACTTGTAGTTTAATCTCAGGGGTTGTAGAATTAAATTCTTTACTGCTTTCGATCTATTGGATAAGATCTTCCTTTTCTTCAAGAAGCCCTCCTTTTTCCACAACCAGATCATGTCGCATTTTATCTACAGATCTCGTCTCTACCTTGGTTTTCCATGTAATTGAGCTTTGATCTTTCAATTTTTGCTGCAAATCTAATTGTTAAGAAAGGGTTATTTTTTTTATAAGATTGAGAAAATCATAAAATAAATCAATTTAGAAAGTAAAAGTCCTTACCTACTTTCTTCTTCTTATTTCAAGAAGTGCTTCATGGTCTTGCTTGAGCTTATCACGCAACAATTGGCACTCCTTCAAGTCGCCCATGATCTTCAAATTAAGATCGACAATACGCTTTTGCTCAATGGCGCTTCCTTTATGATCTCTTTTTCTCTTGATTATCAGAATAACCAACTTGTTTTCATAGTTAAGGATTAGCCAACCAAGAGAATACTTTCTTTTTAAGAAGATTGAAATAACAAAGTTAGTATTTCACAAAATTATCATGTGATAAGGGTAAGAATTAATTCTAACTTACTGCTTCAACTTTGTAATTTCTATTTCCTTATGTATAGGTTTGTTGGTCGATCCTTAATGAAGATCTTGAAAAGGCCAAGCATTTCAGCTTATTTTCTACAAATACAATGGGAAGAAGTCATTTTTGCTATTTAATCAAGAAATCAAAACACTCGAGAAAGAGATTATTACCTTGTCATTCAAGTCTTTGATCTGTTCATCCAATTCACTATATCCAAATACCTATGGAATAGTAGGTAGGTCGATCCTTGAATTAGTCAAGCACCTCTTGTTCAGAGGGTGGCTTCTACGCCACCATGGCACTAGTGAAATAATTGAGGGGAGGAGAAAGAATAGTTTCCTATTCAAAGACCAAGATAAAAATCTTAAATAAGAAAAGGCAAATGCTCACCATAATATATCCAAACAAGTAAGACCACTTACTTGTTCAAGAGATCAAGACTAAAATCGACTAGCGCTCCGATCGAAAATAACCTCGCTTTTGTTCAATAACAGGAGAAACTTCATGGTCTGAGTCTCTTCGACAACCACTTCGCTTGTCCGTTTCCTCTGATTGGTGGGATCTTCTCGACCACCACTTCCAAAGAAGTCAAAGCCTTTTCAACCACTTTTGTGGGAATCATCCTAAGAAGGCCGAACATCTTTGACCACTTTCTCAATGACCATCTCAAGTGTTGTCGCCTACTCTAAACTGGTCTACACTAACCTCACACAGAGGAGAAGATGATTCTCTCTAGATTCTTTGATTTTAGCAATTGAAGCAAGAGAGGTGGTCGGGGGACTACATACAGATTAAAACATTTATCTAAGTAAACATTACAAAAATCAAAAGAGATTAAGTTTAAGTTGAAATACTTACTTGAAGCGAAGACCAATATCGGTCTCAAATGAAAACAGGACGTTAGTAGTAACCAACTTGGTACTGTCGACCTCAGTAATATTTACACTAGGACTGATAGTACTAAGTTTTCGCATCAAGATGAGGGGAATTTCTTTTTTCCTTCTCGATTTCATCTCCCTCACCTTGAACACATGGGAATAAAGAAAGATAATTATATGATTATTGTGAAATCATAACTGTTCGTTTCTTCTTGCGCACCTGGGTAGTAGCCTTGGCAATCTTTGCTAGTTTTTCTTGCACTTGGGGCCAGTCATGAATCCTACTTTGACCGAACTATAGGAGGGGTGTTGGTCGTCTCTGTCGCCACCTTGCTAGTGATGTAATCGTCGTTGTAGCACCGGTCTTTTCAACAATGATCGGAACACCAAGAGGTCAGTCAGAGCAACCATAGCTCTTGTCGTCGGTCTCTCGACCACAACCTAAGTGGCCATAGCAGCAATAGTTTTGGTCTTCTTAGCAGTCAGAGCCTGGCTACTAGACCCTAACTGGTAGACGCTCCTCTTCCTACTATGCATCTAAAAGAAATAGAGAATATGTCAAATTACAGTCTAAATAAAATATTCAAGACTGAAATTAAAATTTATACATACATGCATGCTTCTTTTTTAACTCGCAGACGCCCAATTAAGCTAGAAGGCTAGTCGTCAAAGGAGATAGGCTCTAAGCCATCCTCACGTTCTTCAACATCGTGAGGTCCTCTCCTCGACCACCTCCGCGAAACTAAAAACAAAAATTTATAGACTTAGTAATACTTAAATTACAAAGTCTTAAATAGAAAGTATTAAATTTAAAAAAATTACATCCACGTGAAATGGGCCCTTTTCTTCAGGGGGTTGATCTTGTGATGGAGGAAGTCATGGATGATCCGCTGACCAATTAATATTGCGGCCACCAAGGAGCAACTGAGTTGACTATTTTTTCTTCCTCGATGGTCAATCTCAAGGAGGTCTTCTCCTTCCTTGAGTCTTGAACTAACCAAGACGCCGGAGCACCTCCAATGCACTTCAAGCGGCTACCTCGAGGAATTTTGGAGTAGAACCACTCCTTCTGGTAGTCCCGCCATGAATCCCTAATATTAAGTGGGGATATTGCTTGTACATTTGGTCCTGGGGTTTGAAATAGATACTCCCACAATTCCCTTGACCTCTGTTGTTTTGGGTAAACTAGTATAAGTAAATAAAAAGACAAATGTATGGGAATGTTAAGGAAAGCTTCAAAAAATGCGAAGAAACACTAAGGATTATGATAGGATTTAGTCCTAAGTGGAAAAATTCTATCTTGAAGTAATCTAGGACACCTGCCAAAAATTCGCTTTCAATTGGACGAAACCCTAGTTTTATAAAAGAAGAAAAAAAGGATGATCCGACCTTCTTGCGGAATTGGAGCATCCTCATCACCGCAAGGGATGCATTCACCTAATGATTGCGCTTTAATATATCCTTATCCTTCAAGTTCCTTAATCTTGCTCTCGTAAAGAGTTGAATCTCTGAGAATCCCTTTGATCAAAGATCAAACAAGGATTTTTGAAGAATAAAGAGTCCGAGAGCAAAGATGAACGGAGACTAAAATGTAGTAAGGCGGAGATGGAGATTGCCATGAGGGCGAATAGTTGTAACATCCCAATTTTAGTGCTGTTTTGAAATTTTCAAAATTTAAAAGGAACCATTTGAATTTTCTTGAACTATTTGAAGCTTAATTTGAATTTTCTTGAAAAATTTAATGTGAATAAATCCAACTTCAATTAAATTCAAAACTATTTTATTTGAGTTCTTTGGTTCCAAAGAATTTTGTGGAATTTTCTTGAATTTTTTCAAGTTTATTTGCTATTTATTTAACCTCCTTTTGATTTATTGTATTTTCTGAAATTCAGAAATCAATTTAAGCCCTAAGAATCTTCTCATGCAAAAACCCACCCCGCAAGCCATTTTTCTTTATTTTTCCCCAGCCCAACTTCTCCTCAGCCTGCTCTTGCCGGCCCAACCCGTCTTCCCTCACCGCCACCTGGGCCCCACCCGTCAGCCCTTCTTACTCCCCCCACCTTCTTCTTCCTTGCGCTCGTTCGCCATGGCAACTCGAGAAAAGTTCCAGCGGAAGTATCTTGTGGCAAAGAGGAAGAGGAAGCCATCGCGAATAAAAAAAAGAGCGGGAGAGGAGTAATTTTTCCAAGAATTTTGGAAGGGAAGAAGGTTTGGAGAAAGATCTAAGATTCCTCCTTAAAGTGATATTATTTTTATAAGATGAAACTTAAAGAAGGCGAAGCAATGCATCAAAAGATGAAAAGTTTGCGGTACATTTTAATGAAACGACTGTATGGCGCATTAAAAGTCAAAAGAGTTTCAATCAAAGAGATGCGGTTAGGCTAGAATGTTAAAGCCGATATCAGCTTGCATCTTTGTGAATCTTATTTTTTTGAAAATTGTCGATGTATCCTAGTAATTGTCATTTCTGCAAAGGTGTTTACCTTCAGAAAATGGGGGCATGTGTTGTCACCTAATTTTGGCAAGAAAATAGTTGGCCACGTCAAGCATAGAAATTAGGAAAAGTTAAGACGATCAAGTCAATGTTGAAGAATTTGGAAGTGCTAAAATTCCAATGGAGTAACTGACAAGATAGGAAAGCCGATTTTAGAAAGATTGTAGAAAGAAGCATCCGTTGATAGGAAAGTCCAATGCAAAAGCAGAGTCGAAAACGAGAAGATCAAAACGCATATGGAAATGAACTTTCTGGAAGACGGAGTTGGGCTGATACAAAGAGAAGTTTAAAGTAGAATCTACGATTGAGTCAGTCGCGCTCAGGAGTTGTAGCATAGGCTATATAAACCCTGTAACAGTGGACAGGAAGAACACATCCAATCAACCAAATACTTTTACCTTTATCTTTAATTTTACCATGTAACCTAGGAGTAGTTTGTAGCTAGAAAAACCGTTTCTCTGTAATTCGATCTATGTTCATCTACTGAATTGATTTCGACTTACTCTTATCATCTTCATCGTGTTGTCACACCTGAACTCTCTTCCAATGGCATCATTCGTTGTCGACCTTTGCCGATTTGTTGGAACATCGGCCGCACGCCCCATACATCGCTAAAAGACACCTCCATGAGGACATGGTGCTTACCGCACGTGGAACACTTTTCCGGGCGGCAACATATATATCACACGTTCTGAAATCACCACGGCACAAGTAAAGCGCGAGAGCTGGCACACAGGTCGCTGAAACAGTCGCGCCGCAGCTGCGCAAGCAAAGCGGCCGGGGTGGGTGATAAGACAACCGCACAGCTACTTGAGCAACCCATCCGGCTCTCGAACGTGTCTGGGTTTGTGGGTGCACGTGACGCCCACGGCCTGTTGGACCGAAGCATCTCCGTTCCGGCTCGGCAAGCTTAGTTGTGCCGGTACCCAACAAGGGCTAAGCGGCACCACTGTTCGGCCGAAAGCCAGCTTCGGCCCGCGTCAACGGCTGACTCTTCGGATGGGACGCGCGCGCGTGGCACACGCGTTTGTGTACGAGTATTAGCTTAAGCCAGAGCACGCGGCGGCGACGGAGGCGTGCGGCAGCACCTCGCGATTCTTCTCGCGCGCGGCCCACCATGGATCTGCTTGGCTGCAAGGCCCGGCCAGTCCAAGCCGAATGCGAGCGCGCTGCCTGTTAGATCTAGTTTCCTTTGTTCTTCCCTGCTCAGAGATTGTAATTCTTCGATTCAGTCTGTTTAATGAAAGCTCTGGATTCCCTAAAAGAGTATGTTTGGTTTTGCATTGAAAAATTCATCGCAGTAATTTTAAGTGCGTTTCAAAACTTGTTCATACTTATCGACCATACCGTATTCCTATGAACGTTTTAGTTGATGTTTTTAATCTTATTTTCTTCCTAACTAGAACCGCTCATGGATGGATATGACATTAAACAATACGACAAATGATGATCTCAATGCGTTATCGAAAATAAATCATCTTCGAAACAGAGAGTGGGTTACACATACACTCTGTCCTTGTTTGGATGGGCCAAGAGATCCTGATCAGCCTTAGTTATCAATATAACCCAGTGTGGTGTATAAAGCATACAATTAACCCCACAGACAGGCCCTCGCCTGTCTCCTGAGCCGCCTCGGCGACTAGCCGTCACGCAAGAGCTCCTAACTGCCACCTCCTCCCCACCCCACCTCCTCGCCGGTATGGCGGCGGTGGCGGGCCTCCTTCTTCTTGCAGCCCTCCTCCCCTTCGGTCTCCTCTCCCCGCACACCCCTTGCTAACTAGATCTCAGAGGTGCCTCGCCGCTCGACGATTCTTCTTCACCGCCGGATCGGTATCCTAACGGATCCGAGCCTCCTCGCTCTCCTCTTGGATCTCAGAGTCATGGAGGCGGCAGCTAGGACGAGCGTCTGGCAGCCGGACCTCTCGTACCCATGGGCAGATCTACAGTGTGCTACCCGGGTGCACAGGACACCAGGTCAAAAACTATTTTCCTTTAGATATAATTATGTATATATAGTATGGACATCTCTAACCCAAGATAAGAGGACACCTCAAGCTAAAAAATTAAACATATGTGATATATATGGGAAATAGAGACATCCGGTCATTTTCGTTCTAGATCTGCATCGCTTGTACCTGACGGCTCCTTTCCTTCGGCGCCGCCGGCGGATCCCGGTGATCCGAGGACCCCCAACGCTCCTCTCGGGTTGCAGAAGTGGAGGCGCGCCGAGATCCGCATCCGGATCTCCACGACCCTCGTGGTTTCTTCGCCGCTGGTTGGCAAGCACCGCATGCTCGTGGAAATGGCCCCATCTCGCGCGGCGGCGCGAGTTTGGATTTGATGAGCCACACGAGCACCTGTGCCATCATCGCTGCCATGTGTGGATCCCGCGACACGTAGCCACGCCCGCCGCACCCGCGGTAGCCACGCCTCTGTGCCCGCGCCTAGAAGGCGCTACCACCGAGGGTGTCTTGGCGGCGCGCATGGAGTTACCAGCAGCCTCCTTGCTGCCGCCGTGTGGCTAGAGGTGCCCCACCGAGGAAGCTGTAGGCACCGTGGAGCCGCCGACACCGCCTAGATCGCGTCGGGAGGATCTCGCGGGCGCGTGGTGCTCCACGCCGCGTGTCGCCAACATCATTGACAACAACCGTGGCCAAGAGCCACCATGACCAGCGAACACGCAAGTCAATGGCGCCGCACGAGGGCATGCCGCCAAGTTCCACCACAACCGTGTCGAACGTGTCTCGGCCACCAAGCGTGCCATCGGCATCGAGACCATCAAGCCGCAGCAGTCCACCATGTCGTGGAGCCCTCTCACCCTCGACCCGAGTCCCCATCTTCCTCCCGCCTTGTTGCTACAAGTGCTGGTGTGGTTGCGGAGAGGAACCAATCCCGCCAGACACGGGTGCTCCAAGTGTAGACCAGAACTCGAGGAGTAGCAAGCCAGCTAGTTTAAGAGGCCCGAGAGTCGCTATCTCCGTTGAAGGGTCGCCAGAGACGCAAGACGACCGCCCCGAGGCCCCGCTTGTAGCAGCTCGAGCTCGATCTGATTTTTTGCGAGCTGGACATAGGGCTCGGCTCGAAATTCACGAGCCCGAGCCGAGCCGCTCGCGAGCCTCGAGCTATTTTCCCAGCCCTAATCGTCACCCGCATTATCACATACTGGGCAACATTATCTTCCTGCACTCTGCTGCCTCTAATGTCCATGATCCTCTAATTGTTTGATGGGGCCTCCGCCACCTTCATGTTTTCTCTCCAAGTGTCTCGATCGATATATATCATATATGTCAGGAGAATTATCTATGCTGCCTGTCCGTTGAACTGTGGTTCTATCTGGTGTAGGTTGTTTGAATGGTTCTACTTAACATTCGGTACGTCGGAAACATTACATAAAAACGATGATAATTATTTGCAAAATTTTTTAATCCAGTCATTAACGCACATTAGAGGGAAAGAAAACGATGGGCAAACAAAGCACTTCCAGATTGTTGCGTAGGTTCCTGATTCCTCTATCTCAGTCTACTCTGTCCCTGTATGTAGCTATTCGCCAATGCATAGTATCATACCGAATTAATGCATGTCTCTTTTGACGAAGAATCTATAGTCCTAGTACTAATTTGTGGACCTGCCCAAAGAAAGGGCCTACCCGTTGTTCATGATTCACAAAATAGAGTTGGTTTTAAGTCAATCCATGAGATGAGGTCTGCGTGAAACACAAAAATCTTTGAAATATTGCAGGAATTACATTACTTTATGAAATTTCTGTAAAAGTTTTGTGAAATTCCTATGTTCCTAATACCTAGGTCCTACAAACAGAGCAACAATGTTATACAACAAAGAGGAGGTTAAGGTGGCTGTTAATCAAGAACTTGGAGCAAGCAGAAGAATTTGGATACCAAGAGGAGAAAGGGGGTGCTCTGGTCCAGTTCTAAACATTGGAGCAAACAGAAGAATTTGGATGCCAGCTCCAAGCTTAGAAGAAGCCCACCTATCATGGAACTAGGGGTGGGAGGAGAGTGATCAAAGAGGTGGAGATTATTTCTTTATCTATATAACACGCTCATGCGGAATTGAAAGGCACCTCATTTGCCACGGGGCTAGAAATTCTCATGTTAATTTGTAAAAAAAGAAAATCCTAGAAATTATCTCATTAATCAATAGAAAACGAGAAGGATCTACACCACTTATTTTTGTGAGGATTGATTATAACTGTGTAGATTAGTCAAAGATATAGTCATAATGCAAGCATTATAATTGTATAACGAATAGAACTAGATTTTCAATAATAGGTGTTAGAATTGTATAACAAACACGATTGTATTATTAAACGTAAACGTATGTGTTGTAGACTTGTAGTACCTAGCAACGCAATTGCATGTGGTAATTTCACTAGTTTAATATGTGATAGGTTCCAATTAAAAGCAATATTAGGTGTTAAACACCGGAGGGAACTGTACTAAACTTAAAACCACATCTTAGGTCCTAGATGAGTGTAGCTAAAGATTGCACTTACTCTTAATGGTTGGTAGCTTTCTTTAGAGTTAATGATCGGAAGTTTGGCACCAACCTCCAAGTCAGAGATCTATGCTTGGAATATTTGCCCAAGTGTCCTCGCTACTCTATGGAAAAGAACATCCCTTAGTGCCTTCTTTAGCATAATAGAGGAGCTCCCCTCCACCGCTTTTCAGGTGTTGATCTTGGATCGGACAACCATTTCATCTGTCAGTAATTGATATTTTTTAAGACTACTTTTGTGAACTGCTTTTTCGATAACTTTTGTGAACTGCTTTTTCAACACTTTCACGGTAGTCAAAAGTAGATTTATTTTCCTATTGTGCCTTCATAACGTGCATATCTTTGGATCTAAAGTCCAATTCGGAATCAACTCAGGGACAAATTGAGATCTAGTTTATAACAATCTCCCATGAAATGCTTCGACAATCTTGTCCACCTCAATCACAGACATTTAAAACTTGATGCTCTCTCGTCTCAGACTTCCAGTACTGCTTTATTGACCGTTTCTTTTGCCGACTGCAGCAATCACATTATATTTGCAAATTCACTCCATGTAACATCGATGCATAAATGTGAATCTGCAGAGCTTATCTGAAAATTAAATGTGAAAGAAATTATTACAGACGCAAATATCTGCTTTAGTTTTGCGTATATATATATGTATATATCAGAACATACTAAGCTGCAGAGCAACGGACGCTGGCAGATCAAAGCATCATTGTTGAAGGAGATTCCATGCAAATGGAGGAAGGTACATAAGAGAACCTCTTATCGTAATTACATTAATCTTGTCTTCGAAACTGATTGTGAAATAGCATACGGAGTATACTAACAAAACTTCTAGACGAACAATGGAATGACCACTTCTTGTAGAAGACAAACATCCAATCTTTCAGCCGTCTCTAGCTAATTCCAGATCTCGAATGGCCATAGGTGAACCGTAGCTAGCTAGCTTGATTGCAGATCAGTGGTAATCTTGATAATCACATATATGGTTTAGATCGTCTTAGATTTATAGTTTGTCCTCGGTTCATACATTACTCGGTGCCAAGGAAAACGTTATCGGTTTGGAAACATTATCGGGGTGCTATAAGGATGATATTATGATAAGACCGGTTATCCACCAGTTTACCGCCAGATATTTTCAAACAGATATTTAAACTCCATCCAAAATTTGACTGAATTTCTGAAGAATTGGTGATATGCATCTCTTCTGATGTTGAAAGTAACAGGGCACCGGTAGCCAATAACACAATCAAAGAAATTGAACGAATGTGCAGTCATATATATACCTCCGTTTTTGCTCAAATTTCAAATGAATCCATTTTTTTTGTCCGGTAAGTATTTTATGGGGACCCACCGATATCACTGATAAATCTGAGATTTTGCCGATCGATATATTGGCTATGACTTTTTCCCTGCTTGGTGCAAGCTATGTGATGATTACTTAATCAAAAGAGTGATGTTATCTATTTTGTTTATTCAATAAATTTGTAGGATTCAAGTGGATGTCTAGAAATAGTATCATTTCTTTTATACATCACTTCGTTGGCAAATTCATTTCGAGAACCACTAACTGAAACTATTATTATTATTGAGTAATATGTTGTTCCCTCCTATTGCAAATATACATCGTTTTTAAAACGGGTGTTGATAGTCTCCAACACACCACATTAACCACTAATGTTATCTTTATTATAAATCACAATAATATTTTCATAGTGTGAAATTATATTTCATGAAACTAGTATAGTACCGATTTAATTGTCGAATCATTAATCTTTTTCATATATTAATGGTCAAACTTATAAATGTTTTTACTAGGCACTAGCACATATGCTAAAATGAATTCCTTTACTCATCCTTGCCTAGCCATATTTTTGGGGAAGGATCTCCTTCAAAAGTAAGTAAATACAGTGATGCTCTAATATTTGCAGTGGGCGGGACTATTATCTTAAAAAGGAATACTATTCGACCACCTATTCCCTGGTGTGCGTTGTTGTCAATTGGATATCTTTTTCCAGCAATATCATTTTAAATCCTTCTTATCACAGTTCCATAATTCATCCCTTTGCTATAGTCTCTAAATCGAATTCCACCTTCATAATTTAATAATTAAAAAAGTTATGTCTTTTTCTAAGTTGCATGATTTTTTTGTTAACTCTAAGTCGATTTAGAGATATGGATAGCGGTCATTGCAAAAATTTTGCCACGAGGGAGCGTGATGAAGATACGAGTGTCTGAGCGAAATAGTTTTTGATTTTTTTTTTGCATCAAGGAAAGAGCAAATAAGGGATATTATGCCTTTTAGATAGATTCCTTCCATTATAAATTATAGTTTAAACAAATCTTAAATCTTAGATGTTACAACTCAGCCCCACTGGATAGATGGTTAGGTATTTTTCACCGATTAACGTGGAAATTCCTTGAAGTTCAAATCACCGATTAGATGGCAAGATATCTTTCGCTTTACCACTAACGTGGTAATTTGCTTAGAATTAGTATAGGTACCAATTATGTTGGACTTTCCTGAGCCTTCATCATTATAGGTATCGATTAACGTTAGAATTTCTTCGAGTTTGCAATTAGTATAGGTGTAGATTATCAGAGAGAACCATTTTTTAGTTGGATATAAATATGCTTTGACGTGATGTTTGTTATGAGTTGTAGCTTTAGTCGTTTCCCTTTTCTATTTAATTTAATATCATTTTTGACATAACGTTCTCATTTTAATCTCTTCCGGCATAGATTAAATTGGAACTTCAAATTTGCTGCAGTTACATAATATAAGTTGAAGGTACATTCACAATTCTTTTGAATAAGTCTATTTTACTAACATGATCTATGAAAAAGTCCACTCAACCCTGAAGTACAAAAGCAGGTACTTAACACAACAGTCTTGTGAAACCAGGTTAAATTACACCGCAAGGTGGTTTGGGTCTGACATGGAACCAACTGAAGGTTGTTTTTGTCACGTGGCTACCGATATCAGTTTACGCATGAACATCTCCGGCACCCTTACAGTCGCACTCACCAGTGCAGCAAATGACCAAGGTAATACTAACGTACCAACCATAATTCAACACTACCACCCCATCCTCCATAGCTAGTACTAACATACCCACGAACGAATCTACTACACGAGAATAGCTGAGAACACCGATCGGGATTTTACCTAAAGTTCGACGGCGAGCTCCTCTTCCCTTCCTTTCCCCTTCTCTTCTTCTCCTCCTTCCTTCTCCTTTCTTCTTCTTTCTCCTTCCCTTCCCTTCCTTCCCTTCCTCCTCTTCTTCCTCCTCTGCCTTGCCCTCCCTCCTACTGCTCCTCCTTGCAACCTCCCTTGCTGCAACTGCACAGGGCGGCAAAGGCGCAGCAGGGCAGCGCACGGTGCACGCAGGAGCCTCATGACGTACGACGGCGGCGGTGCGGCCCTAGGATTTCGGCGACGGCGACAACAGCAACAGGAGCAGGGAGTGGCGGGCAACGCGACAACTCCTCCGGCTTCACGCGGCGGCGGCGTGTTGGCAGTAGCAGCGCACGACGGCTCACCGGCGCGGCGACAACCCATGATGGCCCTACGGAGAGGTAGCAACGGTTGATCGAGGCGACAGCCAGCAGCTTGGTGGCGGTGGCATCTTCCTTCACGGTATGCGGCGATGCGCACGGCGCAGCAGGAGGGACGGCGACGGCGACTTCTCCTCCTCCCGGCTGCGCACGGTAGGAGAGCAGCTCGGCAGATGGTGGCGCACGTGAACAGCGGAGGCGGCCAAGTGCGCACGGACTGGCGGCGTCGGCTTGCAGCTCGGTGGCAAGCAGGGGCGGCAGACGCTGGCGCACATGAGCAATGGCGGCAGTGGTGTGCAGCTCGACGGCAAGCAGGAGTGGCGGCTTGGGCAGGAGACAGCTCAGTGACCTATATGGGGATGACATGGGCCGGCCCGACTCAAATACTCAATTCCCCTCTTTCTCTCCTTTTCTTCTTATTTTTTTAAATGGGATATTACACGGCGCCAATCACCTCTGCAGGAGGAAAAATAAGCATGAGGAAGTATAGGTGAGGCTGTAGTTCTTACATCAAGCTGGTGCTACATGACATACAGTGATACAGATGCTTCTCGGTAGAGATGTGCTTATCATATCGGGCCGAACCATTGACCCATCCTGGTTCATTTGTTTTACCACTGTTATGCATAAAGTGATCCATCAACCGAGTGGGAAGTGAACCGTTAATCGAGTCTTGTTTAGAAGGTCCAAATTCCCAGGCTATTCCTGTGGATGAGCGGAGATTTTACAAAATCATAGCCCATTCACTGGCCTGAGAATTTAAGGTTTGCAAACAAACCCTTGAGTGGAATGCGTCAGCGGGTCGACCTACTTGCATCCCTACTTCTTGGGTCTTCGGTTGGACTACATCGAGGGGGTGGCACTAGAGTTGGATTGCCAGCACACGTTTGGCGATGACTCAATCGAGCACGAGAGAGGGCTTTCGGGAGGCGTGTGTGGGTTATAGATCTAAGGCTAAACATGAATGCATGATATTAACCTAGCTCACCGATCAACACCTAGACTAAAACTTTAGAGCGGAAGCGAGATTGCTTACCCGAAGATGAAGATACCATTAGAGTGGTGATCTGTCAGAGTAGAGCCGGTCGACAGGCGCAGATGATGCCGTGCGCAAGGACAAAGGTGTCACGGTGACGGAGCTCCGGTCTTCACTCACCTTGGCGCCAAACGATCGGGTATGTTGGGGATCGTAGCTAAGAACCACACCGTAAAAGCCTGCCGAGCCCTCTTGATTTATGTAGCGCTGGTGAACGGGACCGAAAACAACACGTTTGGTTGCGCCCCCGATCAAGGTGCGAGAGGAGACGTGGCCTCCTGAAATCTCGGGAAGATGTTAGCCGAGATCAACCCAACATTCTCCCCTTTGATCGTGAGGCTAACATCATAAGCCCATTATCAATAAAACAGCATACCAAAGTAATGCGTCGCATGGCCAAAGAAGTGTCATACAATCTCAGTACCTATAGTGTACTATCTTATCTTAAAATGGATATTCATTATACTTAATGGGAGTTGGTTTACTTTAAGGTCTTTTTATCTAGAATCAAAGGCTTTCTAATAAACCTATGCCGGCAACATGATCATGAAAAATATTGGGTGGTAAGCCTTTAGTAAGTGGATCTGCAAGCATTGACTTAGTACTAATGTGCTTGATACTAATGGTTTGATCCTAAATTCTATCTTTCACAACATGATACTTAATGTCAATGTATTTGGCAGCACCACTTGACTTGTTGTTACTCGTATAAAAGACTGTGGGTTCGTTATCGCAGTATAAGATGAGTGGTTTAGAGATGTTGTCTACCACTCTAAGTCCCGGGATAAAGTTCTTAAGCCATACAGCCTTCCCGGTGGCCTCATAACATGCCACAAACTCAGCTTGCATCGTTGAAGATGCCGTAAGAGTTTGTTTGGAGCTTTTCCACAAGATAGCTCCCTCAGCGAGTGTGAAGATATAACATGACGTGGATTTCTTAGTATCAACACATCCCGTAAAATCTAAATCTGAATAACCAACAATTTCAAGGTTATCAAAATTCTTATATGTGAGCATGAAATGCTTAGTAGCTTGCATATAGCGCAAGACTTTCTTAACGGTCTTCCAGTGGTCCGGTCCTAGATTTGACTGATATCTGCCAAGCATCCCGCCATAAAAGCTAAATCGTATGCAGTGCATACTTGAGCTTACATAATGCTTCCGATAATGAAGCATAAGGAACCGACTTCATCTGATTAGTTTCATATTGGTTCCTTGGACATTGAAATGTCCCAAACTTATCGCCCTTAACAATAGGAGCAAAGCAGCCGAGCACTTATGCATATTGTATTTTTCAAGACTCATCAACGTATGCCTTCCGAGATAAACCTAATATTCCTTTGGACCTATCTCGGTGAATCTCAATGCCAAGAACGTAAGAGGCATCACCAAGATCCTTCATATCAAAATTAGATGAAAGAAATCTCTTAGTCTCAAACAACATATCCTTATCACTGCTGACCAACAAGATATCGTCCACATAAAGCACTAAGATGGTGAATTTACTCCCCTTAAACTTAACATATATTCAATTATCAACTTCATTTTCCTTAAACCAAAATTTCTTATTATCTTATCGAATTTGAGGTACCACTGCCTCGATGCTTATTTCAAGCCATAAATTGATTTCTTAAGTCGACATCCTATATGCTCCTTGCCTTCCACGACAAAACCTTCCGGTTGAGCCATGTAAACATTTTCTTGCAAGTCGCCATTAAGAAATGTCGTTTTAACATCCATCTGATGCAGCTCTAAATCATAATGAGCTACAAGTGCCATTACGATTCTGAATGAATCCTTAGTTGAGACAAGAAAATGTGTCATTATAGTCAACCCTCTCTTTGTGAGAAGCCTTTTGCTACAAGTCTTGCTTTGAACCTTCGATATTTCCTTAGAGTCATGCTTGGTTTTGTAGACCCATTTACAAACCTCATCTGTTTTGACTCACAGAATTTCTACTAAGTTCCATACATCATTAGTGCTCATAGACTTTAGTTCATCCTTCATGGCATCAAGCCACTCATCATGGCCTCCTTATAAGAGGTGGGATCATCTACCTTCCCTATATCATTAATATCCTCATTCATATATACAACATAATCATTTGGGATGACAGATCTTCTCTCCCGCTGTGATTTTCTAATAGGTTCATCAGTTATTATAGGAGACTGCTAAGGCTCATCATTAGGTGCAACATTAGGAATTTCAGAGACCTCAACAGTGGGTGCAACAACAGTATTCTCTACTGGAGGTGCAACCACCTGAGGCATAGGAATAAAGGTCTCTGGGATAAGCGGTGAAGGAACATAAAACCGCTTCTCCTCAAGATCTATTTTCCTGGGCTCCAGGTCCTCGTTATTTTCTAAGAACACAGCGTGCCTTGTTTCTACAAACTTAGTTATCCTATCAGGATAGTAAAAACGATACCCTTTGGATCTCTCAGGGCACCCAATAAAGTGGCAACTTACTGTCTTAGGGTCTAATTTCCCAATATGTGGATTAAATATCTTAGCTTTAGCACGGCAACCCCACACTCGTAAATATTTCATACTGGTTTCCTCCCACCATAATTCATAAAAAGTCTTAGGCACTCGATTTGTCGGGACCCGATTAAGAATATGTGCGGCCGTCTTTAGTGCTTCCATCCACAAACCAATTGGTAAACTAGAGTGGCTAAGCATGCTCCGTACTATATCCATAAGTGTACGGTTGCATCTCTCAGTTACCCCATTTTGCTGAGGTTCACCTGGTGTAGAATACTGGGCAATAATGCCATTTTCCTAAAGGAACTTAGCGAAAGGACCAGGAATTTGTCCATAAGAGACATGTTTTCCATAATATTCTCCCCCACGATCCGATCTTACCACTTTGATTCTCAGGTTGTGCTGATTTTCAACTTCAGCCTTAAATATCTTAAATTTGTCAAGTGACTCAGATCGGTCTTTAATGGGAAAGATATAACCATAACGGGAGAAATCATCAGTGAATGTGATGAAGGAATCAAAACCATCCACTGATGTCATAGGAAAAGGACCACAAATATCAGTATGAATTAATTCTAAGAGTCCTGTGCTGCGAGTGGTTCTGTTCTTTATTTGCTTTACATATTCTCCTTTAATACAATCAATGCAATGGTCTGAGTCAGAGAAATCTAATGGTTGGGGAATTTCTCCTTTGATGAGACGCTTTATTCTCCCCTTCGAAATGTGGCCTAAACGACAGTGTCACAGTTTCGAAGAAGTCTCATTATTCTTTTTACACTTAGCATCACACACATTCAAGGATAGAGGAGATTCATTAAGGGAAAACATATAGAGTTTGTCTTGTCTAAAAACAAGACCAACATCATTATAATTAAACGTAATAATGCATTTATTGTTACCAAAAATACACTTAAAACCTTCATCGTCCAACAAAGAAACTGAAATCAAATTCCTCCTAATAGAAGGAACATAAACTACATTATTGAGACGAAGCAAGAAGCCACTGTCTAAAATTAATGAAATAGATCCAATTGATTCTACTTTGGCTTCCTTTCCATCCGCGACTTTAAGATTTCGCTCCCCCTTTCTTAGTGTTCTCGCGGTAAGGAATCCCTGTAAAGAGTTTGTAACGTGCACAGTTGCACCTGAGTCAATCCACCAAGAATTAATGGAGAAATTAGCATAAAGAGTTTCATCAATGAACGTTATTGTATCATTACCCTTTTTTGCGAGCCACTTTAGGAATCCGACACGTCCTTCCGAAATGCACCGATCGCTTGCGTATGACATTCACCCCCTTTAGGTGCTCCGGCAGGAGCCACATGGGGCTTAGGTGCATTGTGCACTTTAGGCCCCGAGTTATCTTAATTGGGGAGAACTGCAGCTTTTTCTTAGATTTGAAGTCCCCTTGGAACTTCCTTTTATTGGAGCCACCAACTTGAAGCGCAAGATCTCTCTTTTCCGTCCTAATTCTTTCTTCCTCCTGGACACACATGGCGATTAAATCGCTCATGTTCTATTTTTCTTTCTGAGTATTATAATTGACCTTAAATGCTGTGTACTCAGAAGGAAGAGAAGTCATGATAAAATGGACTAGGAAACCATCAGATATCTCCATGTCCATGCCTTTAAGCTTTCCACCATATCGTCATCATCATGATATGTTCTCTTATGTCACGGACCCATCATACTTAGTTGTCAAGAGCTCAATTAGAGTACTAGCATAAACTTTAGCGGAGCATTTAAATTTCTCCTCAATCAAGCCAAATACTTTAGCATTTTTCAATCGTGATTGCTCCCTAATCCCAACCGAAATGGAGGTCTTCATAATCATAAGTGATAGACGGTTGGATCGCTCCCATTTCAAAGATTAGTTTCATAAATTTTCCTTTTGTCATTATAATTTTCCTCACCTTCTGTGGGGAATGGGAGCAGTCACCCTAAAGCATAATCGAGGTCTAAAACTCCAAGGACAACATGGATCCTTTCTTTCCAAGTGGGAAAATTGCTCTCGTAAGTCGCTCAATGTTGTTGATTGTATGGCAACATTTGAAGCATTTATTGCTGAATTCCAAAATACAGGGCAGAAATTAGAAATAACATAAGAATATGTTGCATGCAATTAACTCTACGTTGGTCTGATTAATAACATGCAAAAACTATAGTTCTAATTCACATCACCGTAAGCGTAAAATGAAAAGAACTAAATAATTAATATGGCGACACACGACTACAATCAACGTTGGTTAGAATGTAATCGTATGCATACATAATGCCAAAATAAACTATAAAATCTCTAATTAAAATATCTCGTTGATTCAATTTTAATCAGAGATCAAGCATAATATTGGGCAATAATACATTATTTTATGATATATCGTAATAGGGCAACAAAACAATAATTAAAATAGTGCACCAAAAGTAAACATAATCATAAGAAAATGCACTGAAAATAAAAGAAAAAGAGAAAACCTACTGTTCAGGCCTTCTAAAGACTATTCGGCCCAAAACTCACAACTGGCCCAAACACACGCACGGCCCAAAACACGCGCGCAGCCCATTACTACTCCACCGGCCCGAAAAGCATTATAGCCGTCAGATCTGATCGGACAGCTGAGAACAGCCGATCCATTTTCATTTCGTTGGCCCAAAACACGGTGCCCGTTGGATCAGATCGGACGACCGAAACAGGTTTCCGAGCGAAATAAAAGTTCCGAAAAAAACCCTAACCCTAATCTCATTCCTCCTCCTCGCGAAAAACACGGGCGACGGCAACGGCCCGCACGCGGAAAGCAGCACGCGTGATGCGGCGTTGGCGGCGGTGCACGTGCAAGGAGCAGCAGTGGCTCCACCGGCGATCTCGCAAAGGAGAACGCGGAGGGCCAACTTGAGGTGGCGCGGCATGAGGCGCGCTCAGCGCCCTCCTCGCCGCATGCGCAGGCGCATCGAGGTTGTGCGCACAGCCGTCGAGTGGAGCTTCGGTGGCGCCTGTGACCGGAGGGACTCCAGATCTCCAAAAACGTAAGTATTCGCCGCCGATTTAAGTTTTGATTCGGGTTTGAGGGCTCGGGTGGTACTGATTTGGGGATTGCTCGGGATCTCATTAGGGTTTCACAAGAATTTTGAAGTCCTCTCCTTGTAAAATGCTAAACCGAGCTATAAAACAATAGATCCGAGCCTTTAATCCTTAGATTTGAACCTTTAAAACATTAGATCCAGGCAAATTCAAGTTCGGTTTTTGACTAATTAGGGTTCAAGATGAGCTAGGCATGACTCTGATACCAAATATGGGTTATAGATCTAAGGCTAAACATGAATGCATGACATTGACCTAGCTCATCGATCAACACCTAGACTAAAACTTTAGAGCGGAAGCGAGATTGCTTACTCGAAGATAAAGATGTCATTAGAGTGGTGATCTGTCGGAATAGAGCCGGTCGACAGGCGCAGATGATGCCGTGGGCGAGGACAAAGGTGTCACGGTGACGGAGCTCCGGTCTTCGCTCACCTTGGTGCTCGAACGAGATCGGTCTGTTGGGGATTGTGTAGCTAAGAACCACACCGTAAAAAGCCTGCCGAGCCCCTCTTGATTTATGTAGCGCCGTGAACGGGACCGAAACAACACGTTTGGTTGCGCTCGATCAAGGCGCGCGAGAAGGCGTGGCCTCTTGAAATCTCGGAAGACGTTAGCGAGATCAACCCAACAGCGTGATGATCGCAGCTCGACGACCACTAGCTGAGAGTTTGGCATCGGTATGGCTGAGAGTTTGGCACCGGGATGGCTAGCAGGTGTGATAGGCAGAAGCTGGTGGCGCCGCTGCAAATGAAACAGGGAGGGACAGAGAGTGTTAGAGAAGTGGGTTTTAGGCGAAGTTATAGATTCCATTTGGGAGATTGTTTCGATTTAGCTTTTGGAATGCAAGGTTCCAGAGTATAAAATTAAAAGGGACTGCCGTTGAAGTATAGGGTTCTCAAGCTCAAGCTTGAAGTTTCAAAAAGGTGTTTTGAGTTTTAGATCCGATGTTTCAACAGGTTTTAAAATCCGAAACTTCATGTTTCAGACTTGTGTTTTCAAGTTTCAGATGAGACTCAAGCAAGTTTCACAACTTTTAAAATTCTAAAATTTGATGTTTCAAAGGTGCTAAACTTGTAGTTTCAATACCTCGCAGGACCAATGCTGCTGGTCCACGCCAGCGTCGACGATGATGGTGAGGCTGATGAGAACGTGTGCGGTTTCATATGAGTTCTGCACATTTCAAAAAATTTAAGCATGTTTCATCCATGTTTCAGAGAAATTCAAAAAAAGTTTCAAGCAAGTTTTGTGTGTTTCCTCGTGTTTCAGCAAGTTTTATAGATTTTTTACAAGTTTAAGACAATTTCTTTAGATTTCAACCAAACAACCAGCTACTCAGTACAAATTTGGAAATAAAATATGCGAATTTAAAGTTTCAAACATGTAGATCATGGAAACTCGATACATATATAAGACAAATCAATCCTGCACCGCGCTTGGGCGAGCCCGTGATGTGGCTGCTCACTGCGTAAGCCCGTGGCCGCTCGCCACTTGCTGCTTGCCTGGCGAGCCTATGGCCGTCCCGCTTCTCGTCGTGCAACCTGAGTTTGGTCATGTCAGCAAAACTACCCATCTAAGCCAACTCAGGGTGTAATTTAACTTTGTTTTACAAGATTATAAGTTGAAATATCTGGTTTTATAATTCAGGGTTAACTAAACTTTTGCATAGTTAAGGATGTAAAATCGACTTATTTCTCATTCTCTCTCAAATTATTCATGTTGATTTGGCGAGAAATGAACATGGTTCATATGAGTGCACATACCAATTAATGAAAAATTTTATGCTACATTCTTCTAGTAGTATATGATGGTAATATAAATCAAATCTGACTATTGATTTGTTAAAGGCATAATAGACATTTATTTATATTTATATTTTTCATGGGGGCATTATGAACGTTTCCAATTAGGATTGAAAATATTACTTTTGTGTCATATGATTCCCATATAGGCAATTACAATTCTGCCTTTTTGGGATTATACTACTTATATTACCAGATATTGTATAATTAAATCATAACTAATCTGAATTATTAGATAAAAAAGAATAAGTAGACGGTACTAAATTAAGTGTACTATAAAAGAGCTCCAATTAATTTGCACTGGATGTCTCCGCGTCCAACTTAAAGTTTTTTTTACCGCTGGGTCTTACTCTGGAAATATTATGCCTGCGATTAGCAAGAGTAATCAATCTTCGATACATATTTTTGCAAATGACTGATTCGACGATACGATGGACCAACTAATTCCAGCTGAGTATGCCGAGCTGGCGGGAGAGTTGTTCCGTGAAATACAAAATCATCACCGCCACCACGAAAGCAACGAGACTCCGACGACGTGCCGCATCAGCAGGGTCGACAACCCTACCCGCCTCGTCGACCCCGCCGAGTACGACCCGCAGTACGTCTCCATCGGCCCGTATCACAACAACTGGTCCCTCGCGGAAATGCGGAAAAGATCGCAAGCCTCGACGCCGTCCTCAGGCCGGCGAGTGCAACTGCACCAGCGCTGTGGTTCTACCTCCGCGACCTGGAATACCTCCATCCTAGCGCTATGAGCTGCTATTTCCACACTTTCCCTGAAATGACGAGCAGGGTTTTCGTGCGCATGCTGCTGCTCGATGGCTGCTACATACTCTTCCGATTCGTCCCGTCAGATAATGCGAGCCTCACCACGCGGCCGCCGTACAAACACGTGCCCGTGAAAATTGAGCGCGACGTCCTCTACCTTCTCTCGAATCAGATACCGTTCTCCGTCTTGGAGAAGATCGACACGATAGCACGTTGGAGCAATGCCCGTTTGGTGGACGTGTTCAGTAGCTACATCAAAGGAGTCCTGGAACACCAAGGGTACGCGGTAAACGTGCCGGCAATCCCGCCAGAACGGCGTCCAAGTCATCTTCTGCATTTGCTTCACATGCACTTCGTCGAACGTCCACGGGAGCCAGATGAGGCGCATGACGTGGCCACCGGTGACGACAGTGGCAAGCGTGTCCGCCGTTGGCGGCGGGCGACGGAGTACCAATTGGCCGGTGTGAGCTTCAAGAGCCGGGAGCTCAAGGGCGGCAGCACGGTCACGGCGTGCTCCATCCTGGACGTGCAGCTCGGCTGCAGCGGCGCCACGCTGATGGTTCCCCGCCTGAACGTCGACAACGAGACGTGGCGGATCCTGCGCAACCTGACGGCGCTGGAGCAGGGCAACCCGGCGGCGCTCGGAAGCCGCGTGACGGCGTACTGCATGTTCATGTCCCAGGTGGCGTGCACGGCGGAGGACGTGGCGCTGCTGTCGCGGAAAGGGGTCGTGGAGCACCAGATGGGCGACGACGCGCAGTGCGCCAAGTGCTTCGCGGACCTCTGCAAGGGGGTCGCCTTCGACGTGGACGACCGTGAGCAGAACTACCTGTGGAGCACATGCCGAGCGCTGGATCGGCGGTTCAGGAGCCGGCGGTCCAACTGGATGGCGTGGCTGCGGCGCAAGTACTTCCGCAACCCGTGGCTCGCCATCGGACTCGTGTCTGCTGCGATCTTGCTTGCCTGTGCTGTCGTGCAATCGGTGTATTCCGTGTTAAGTTACTATAAGTAGGGATGAAAGTAGAAACTGTCCGGTGATCTTTCGAGCTTTCACGTATGCAAACTAATTTATGTACGCACAGTATCTGTGACATGTACTTATCTTTTGCATGTTGCTCATACAGTTGTGCTCTGTTATTTTTCTTTTTCAGTTGTGCTCTGTTATTTGGGTTTACATTGTTAGGAAACCATGAGCTTGACC
Organism: Ampelocalamus luodianensis; assembly: GCA_036346255.1. Lineage (NCBI taxonomy): Eukaryota > Viridiplantae > Streptophyta > Magnoliopsida > Poales > Poaceae > Ampelocalamus > Ampelocalamus luodianensis. The sequence continues at coordinate 23,196,954 of CM070631.1, read as the reverse complement.
CAACAGCTGGCCCATAGATGGGCGTCCCATCCAAAACCTAATAAGGTGATCATAAGAAGAGCAATAAAGAGAAGCAAGAAGTCTTCCTATATCGTTGTGTTAATCTACTATTCTGTACTTGTGTTTTTACATTGTTCTAAGCGATTCCACACTTGAGGTGATCGCCGAATCGACTCGCCAATGACGGTTCCTCAACACGTTATCATCACTATCGACCCGCCTACCTCTAGGCCTACTCTACTCGGATCAAAGGTAACCGTCGAGCACGACGTAGATCGAATCGCTTGTCTAGATCGCTTACTATTGCAAAACAGGCTATACTAGTAACAACCACAGACGATTTGTAAATAGAACCGTCTGTGATAATTCACATGACTTGAAGTCACTAACTCTCTGATTTTACCATGGTAAAATCTCAAAGTAAGAAAATTTTCAAATCACAGACGGTTTTTAATACAAACTGTCTATAATGAGATACTTATCACAAACGGTTCGTACCAAAAACCATCTATGAAGTATCATAGACGGTTCGTGATACCAATCGTCTGTGATATGTCGTCACAGACAGTTTTTGTATGAAATCGTCTGTGATTCGCAGCGTGGGAGTTCGATAAATTTTGAACCCATGCGCGCAGGCAAAATATTTTGGCGTTGTCTTTATATATTATAGCCGAGTTGAGGCGGAACACGCTAGGGCGAGGCTCCCGCGTGTTGCGGCGGCTACTCAGCTTGGCGGAGGTGGAGCTCGTCATGAGGAGCGAGCGGGGGTGCACTACGAACCAGCTTGTCCTGGCTTCTATTGGTTTAATGTTTCATTTCTACCCCTGTTTCATGTAGGATGGGATTGTTTAAGTAGTTATTGGGTCATGCAATTGTGTTTATTCATTTTTTAATTTTGTTGTTTGGGGATGATCTGGTTGGTGATATTTCTCGAACGGAATATGAGCTCTCTGATACGGATATCCTATATGCTGATGGGATAACATCCTCGGACGGGTTAGCATCTACAGAGTTCTTTTTCCCGCAGCTGACTTTGAATGGACGGGGTTAGCATCTACTGAGTTCTCTTTCCCTTCCCATGTATGGGAGTTGATGCGGATCAACCTCGAGATGAGATTGAATCCTTGGGTTACCCGATCTTTCACGGTGGAAATTCCCGAACAAATAGGTGGAGTACAAATTACAAGATGCAATTCGCACTAAGATAGATAAATCTCATACCCGCGCACACCACAATACACAAACGAGAAGTAGAGATCAAAGATCTAACGAGAAAATCCTAGCACCACAGCTAGAAACCTCACGTCAAGATGAAAACCAAGATTGGAATTCACAAATCACTTATAGAACAGGGATGAACCCTAACGGCCGAAGGCCAACATGAACACACGTTTTAATTCATACCTCAAAACTCTACCTCTTTCAATGGGCTATGCCCTGTCCTTATATTGGCACCTAAGGGTGCGGCCGAAACAAACTCACACAAGACAAAACCAATTCTATCTCTAACTCCTAATGGACTTGCTATATAAAATAGTACATGCCACGTGCAGGTGGACCCCATCCAAGTGCACAAAGAGAAAGGATATCACGTGGACGTAATCTCCTGGCCGAAGAAAGGATATCATGTTTCCTTTTAGATAGGAATTCCTTTTTATCTCCTTCCTTATCCCTTGTTATCTCTAAGAAAATCATGTAGTATATGGACTCCTAACCTCCTGGGATTGACATGCATGTAAGAAATAGGAAACCGAGTTAGTTTCCTTCCTAGGCCGTGGGCAGCAAATGTGACAACTTCATGCATAGCCAATTTCATCTCGCCTCCTCTCGGATCCCAAATGTATGCACTGCATGCTCCTTTCTTATCTCCAAGACAAACCTCGTAATATCCGGATGTTTTCCAAACCTTCTCAGCGCTTGTTGATCACCAAGTGGGCTTGGTCGAGATCTCGTGAAATTGGTCGTAGATGTGGTCACAGCCTCCTGGATGTGGTCATAGACCATCCGGATGTGGTCATAGGCTACAGTGGTGGTCGAGGCCACCTGAACATGGTCGTAGGATGTTCCCACCAAGTACTGTAGTCAACGAGTACTATTCTTTCCGAGTGCTCCTCCTTACGAGTACTGTTCCCAACGAGTGCTCCTGCTGACGAGTATTGTTCCCGTCGAGTACTGTTTACTACGAGTACTCCTTCCGCCGAACCGGTCGAGACCTCGTGGAATTGGTCGAAACTCGTAGAAGTGGTCGAGATCCTCCAAACTGGTCGAGACCTTGTGGATCTGGTCGTGGACCCTTAGGAACTGATCGTAGACCTTCAAGAACTAGTCGTGGACCTTGGGAACCTGGTCGAGACATCCGTGAACTGGTCGTGGCCCTTGCGAGTCTTGTGCGCACCTTCGCCGAAAAATCCTCTCACTGCACATAGCTTCTCTTTATATTGCACAAAACAACACTACTCAAAGTAATCATGCTACTTGGTGCCGCATCAGGAGTGATGCCTTTTCCATGTATTTTCAAGAGTCTCTGAAGATAAAAGGCTCACATATACATTTAGTATCTTGTTCAGTCTGAGACACCTTATATTTTATCTTCTAGGTTCAAGTTCTATATTAGGAACTGTGATGGTACCAACTATGGAACATTCAAAATCTGATTTTTTTTGTAATAGAAAAAACTATCACAAACGGATCTGAATAAGAACCGTCTGTGATAATTATCATGACGGTTCTTGATCGTAACCATCTGTGATAGTTTTTACTGCACGTTTGAAAACCATCTCGTGATGATCGCCGTTATCACGCATACATAAATCCAAATGGTTCGAAACCGCCTCGTGATGACCCTTTGTGTAGTAGTGAAAACAGCCATACAATCCTTTCCTTTCACATTATCCTCGCATGCATTATATCCGTTATTGGGTGTAACTTATGGAGTACATTTTGTACTCATCTTGCTTAATAAATTGTTGTTAAGGACAAGAATTCTACCTGCACGTGAGGACTTGGAGGACTAGGCCGTGCCCTGCATTTACTGTGCTAGATCGTGTGGCCTACCTATTTATTTTCGCTTTTCATCAGTATCTTTTATTTGGCCTTAGGCCCATTGGTAATAAACTTAGAATTATTATTCAATAAATGTGTGATACTATTCCTATAGTGTATAAAACACAGAGAAGCCGGGATCTTTCATTCCCAAGTTCGACAAATGTGGTATCGAGCCATATCGATCAGAGGTCGTGGCTTAGTTTGAATTGGCAAACCTTTAAGGATTATTTTCAAAAATTAAAAATTTTATTTGTCCTTCTAGAGTCCTTACTCACCCTTTTCTCTAAAAAGATTTCTAACTGTAACATCCCAAGTAAGGGTTGTGTTTCAAATGTATGAAAATGAGTAGAATTTAAAACTTTTCATGCATCATGTTGTTATTTGTATTTTCTGGAATTTCTCTCAAAGGTTTTGTGATTTTGAAAACCTATTGCTTCAATTGTCTAGAAGCATAGTCCTTTAAAACTTTTAAACAAAATCTTGTCATCATCCTCTGAAATTATTGTTCCTAGCTTCTAGATCATCTTTGTAACCCTCTCAAAAATTTATAATTTTTAAAAATTATTTACTATTTTAAAAGGGCTAGTCAAACCAGTTAGACTCTTAGTCAAACCCTAGGTTAGAACCTTGAGAAATTTCTGGTGAAAATTCAATACATGAAAACCTCTAGAAATTTTATATAAGGTTAACTTAGAGTCAGAACCTCCTGTAAAAATTTCAAAATTTTGGAGCTTCTAAACTCTATCTAAAATTCCTTTTCACTCCCAGCCTTTTATCAAACATAAGAAATTAGTGTTGGGCCGACCGAGCCAACTTGACTCGGCCGAACACAATCAGCTCAGCCACACCGCACCACTTACCCTTTCATATTGGTCCATCGATTGGATCTCAACGCCCAAATTGATCAGGCAAAGAAGGTGATTGGAGTTGATCAAAGATTACGACATGGGTCTCCAATATCATCCAGGCAAGGCGAATGTTGTTGCCGACACACTCAGTTGCAAGGTTTATTGCAATACTTTGATAATCAAGGAGCAACAACCCGCCCTTCACAAAGAATTTTAGCGGCTCAACTTGGGAGTGGTTGAGCATGGTTCTCTTGCTTGCACAACCAACCTTAGAAGATCAGATCAAGGCTACTCAGTAATCAAATGAAGGGGTGATCCGAATCAAGTAGAATATCAAGAGCAAGACAGCCAAGTGCTTCTCGGAAAATGATCATAGTGTTCTGTGGTTCGGACAACGCCTTGTGGTTCTGAAGGACATGGAATTACAGAATTTAATCCTCTGTGAAGCCCATGACTCCCCCTTGTCCATTCATCCGGGAGTCACGAAGATGTATCAAGATCTCCGGTAGAGATTCTAGTGGACCTGAATGAAGCGAGAGATCGCAAGGTCCGTTGCCGAGTGCGACGTATGTCGTCGTGCGACGTATGCTACAGCCTTTGCCAGTACCTGAGTGGAAGTAGGACTCGATCGGTATGGACTTTATCACCAGTCTACCGCAAACCTCCAAGAAGAATGATTCCATTTGGGTTGTCATCGTTCGATTGACAAAGGTAGCTCATTTTCTGCCAGTACGGACTAATCTCAGTGTGGGTCTGTTGGCGGACATCTACATATCCCGCATCGTGTGCTTACATGGTGTACCGAAGACGATCATTTGAGATCGCGGTGCGCTCTTCACCGCCCGATTTTGGAAAAGCCTACAAGAGGCTAGGGAACTCACCTTTCTTTCAGCACCGCGTACCATCCCTAAACTGATGGCCAAATTGAAGGAATAAACCAAGTCTTGGAAGACATACTCCATACTTGTGTTCTCTCCTATGGAAAGAATTGGGAGAAATGTTTGCAGTTTACAGAATTCTCTTACAACAATAGCTTCCAAGCTAGTCTCGGCATGGCACCTTTTGAGGCCTTATACGAGAGAAAATGTAGAACCCCGTTGAACTGATCAGAGACCAGCAATGTGAGGACCCCAATTTATTTGGCTTGTAATGCTTAACCAACCGCCTGGTCCTAGCATCACAAATCAAATAAACTGAGCCTCGAGATATGTATACTTCCCAGAAAGCAGTATGCATACCTCATAACAAAATTATGTATCAACTCTATTCCAAACACAGAGTCCAAACATTACACTGCAAAACAGAAGGTAACAACAGTAAAAAAAAAATTTACAGACCAAGGCCGACTAGCCAAAAGATAAACAAATAAACAAGACAGACAGCGAAAGCAAAAGTGCCATAAGATGGCTATAAACAAAGCCAATCAGCGTGCCTTCAACCCACAAGGCATCTGACCGGACCGCCAAGCCTAGTCGTCGCACACGAAACGACAAAGACAACTCACGTATGAGGCCCTTGGGGCTCACCTTCTTCCTCTGCAACAAAACATTAAGCAAAACATCTCGAGTACAAAGATTGTCTTTGTACCAAAGAAGATCGACGTGTGAACTAGCGCACTGTTCATAGGCTACATGCAGCTTATTTGGTGGAGGCCATATGTTTCATTTGCACAAAGCCGATTTGTTTGCAATAATGTAATACAGTTTAGAGGCAAGTTTGCAATTCATTTTTAATGTTGAAATACAGTAAAGGTAATAATAACAAAAGAGTAAAGAAAAACAACCTAGAAGTGACTATCCCAATAGTCACCACAACAATAGCACGAATCCTAGATTCGTACCACCCAGCAAGTTTTAATTTAAATGTTGTAGTCTAACTCTTGGAAGACCTTGCCAAGCGTGTCCATAACCTAGGACGAGGCTATTCGAATAGTTTTAACCCTGCAGGGGTGTACCAATGTACCCACACTTCAGACCGCCTTTAAGCCAAAGCACACTACCAAGGTATGCCCGCACAAGCTAAGTCCTACGAGACTTTTTCCAATATTGTGTATTAACTACGAGCCGCTCGTATGGATAGAAATCCATACGCTTACATGGTAAAGCCGAAAGACAACTACCTTTGCGGGTAAAGCTTTTGGACAACTACCATGCTCCCAACACCATCCCTCCCGCGACCTCCTGCGACCCGAGCCAATACATGCCAAAGTACTAGGTCAAGAGAGGTCCCATACCCTCCAAAGGTGGTTAGCACGCTAAATGCTTGGTTTAGTGTAACAAGATGTTCGGTCCTTATTGACTGGCACCTTTCCAATACACCCAACAGATCACACCAATCTTACCATTGTGCCCAAGTCTAAATCATTTTTGTTTTCAGTTTTAGTGTTGCAATAACATAGCAAAAATGTGAAACATAAAGTTATAGAAAATTTTAGGTGATCAAGGTTACCGACTAAAGTCGATAACCGCCTTGATTCTACCGATAGCTAAGCATGTCTAAGCAATTTGACCGGATCTACTAAGTAAAAGAGATCATCCAATGATCTCTAATCACAAAGAAACCTAGGCCTGTAGTAGAGGAATATCATTTGCCTACAGATTATGCAACTAACAGGATTAACTAACCAATTTAACACAAAATAAGCGATGCATACATACAGTTGAAACAAAATATTAGACTTTAAAATACTGGGATTAACATGATCAAACTGCTTGCCTTCTAGCTGTTGCTCAATTTGTTGCGAGGGTCGCTCTGTGGTTACCGCAAATGTCAAGCCTAACGATTGAACAAATAACAAATAATAGGAAACGAATAACACCGACAAAACTCAAACATACACAACATCAAAACATTCCAAGCTTTACACAGCAGCCTAAACATGTTCTAACACATTTTTAGAAACAGGGAAATAATTATTTGAAGTGGTGATGAATTTTCTAGCAATTTCCTAAGCTAACATACACATTAAAGCACTAGTTAAATACTTAGCAAAATTTTAATAACAGAAACATACCCAAAACCTATTCTGATAATTAGTTCACTAAAAAAAATGATAATTTACAAAATTGGTTTCACTGGATTTGGACAATTATTGAAAGAGATATGCATTTTCTAATTTGGAAATTACAAAATACACCATTTAATTAATTAACAGACTTTTGCTAACTGAGACAAGGTTGAAACTAATTTTAGTAAATAATACATTTAAAATGAAAATTAACAGAACTGGTTTCATGCGATTTGGATAAAAATTGATTTAGTTATGAATTTTCTAAGTTTAATTGAATTAACAGCACAAAAGAAATACATTTCGAAATCCTAAAGCATTTCTCCTTTACACCCACGATCGGCTAGCCACAGTGAATGACAGGGGGCGCGCAGGGCGCTGATCGAGTCAAGCTCGACTCACCCCACGAGGACGACGCCGTCGGCGTATTTTGTGAATACGCTTTCTACCGCCCAAAACGTAATCCTAACATACATGCACAGAGAATTACGCTTTCTAGCAAAGGAAACGATAACGAAACTACACAACTTAATCGGCAACCTGGCCGCATGGCGCGACTGCAGGAAAACATAACTACTGGATTAAGATTTTCTAAACTCGACAACTGAGAGGCCCACATGGCGTGACATAACTAAACAAAGGTTAACGATAAACTAAACTCCACCGCGCTCACCGCACGCACGGAATGGCGGCGCACGCGCAGCGGAACTCGCAAACCGGTGAGTTTCAAGACAAGTGAGTGATACCTTCGGTTCACAGAGACTTCGTGAACCCGCTGGCGGCGACGCGAGCCCGGCGGTCGACGGAGATGAGCTCACGACACCGGAGGCGGAGAAGAAGGTGCGGTGCTCGCGCGATGACGCCACGGTGACGGAAGCTTCGAGTGCGCATCACCCGCCTTGACACTGTGAAGGTTATGCCCACGATCAAGATGATGACGAGCACCGAGGCGCGGATCGCTTGCGGCGACGAATAACCTCGCGTGGGGAAGAAGGGGTCGCGCCGCCTTGATGCATCAAAGAACGAAACAAGGTCACGCGACTCGCCGCAGTGATGCGATCCTAAGGGACCGTGGCGGTTAGAAACTCACCGAACGCAATTGAGCTCGCGGTCGCCGCGAACCGAGACGAAGACGACGGCGGCTCCGGACGATTCACTGGTGCCACGAGCTCGAACGGGCAAAATGGATGCGCGAGGAGAGTGGATCGCGATGGAGGGTTGTCGGCGCGAGGCGGCGCTTAGCGGCGGCGCTATTTTCGCTTCTCTTCTCCGGTCAAACAGAAACGAGCGAGAGGCGAGAGGCGAAGGAAACGGCGACGATGAGTACGGTGAGGTTATAAAGCTCGCGGAAGCCGGAGAGGAACACGCGCCCCGACGTGGCGCCGACGAGGACGTGGCAAGCATGCAGCGCGCCGCGACTCGCGTGAGACGCGAGAAGACGAGGGTGATGCCGACAGGATGGCCCACACGCCGCTGATAGCGGTGAAGCGCACGAGTCGAGACAAAGCGCGCGATCGATGGTTAGACTCGATCAATATCGCGCCGACCGTTGGATCTAAAACGGACGGTCGAGATCGATGCATGCATTCGGACAGGTCGGTTGATTCGACGCACGCGGGCCGCACGATCTGCATCGGACGGTCGACAATGATCGGGCTCGAGGCGGTGCAGCTAGGCGGCGCGGCGGAACCAAGTGGCGCGGTCGGACTCGAGCCAGAGGTTAGGTCCGAGCCCGAGGAACAGTGATTCCAGATTTGAAATAAAAAGGCAGATAAGGTTTGGGGAATTTTTAGAGGTAGCTCCTGAGCTCCAAAAATTCCGAAATTTTTATGGTAGCTACTTGGGACAGAGGACAACCTTGTGTAATTTTTCCAGGAGTTTTCATGCACTAGATTTCTCCCAATAAAATTCACAAGCTGCTGTTCAGAGGATTGACCAGATTTCCAAACTGGTTTGACTTGGGCATTTGAAAAAGCAAATAAAATCTAAAAATTGTGAAATAATTCAGGGAGGTAGATAGGATGATCAAGATGATAGGAAAAACAATTTCAGAGGATGATCACAAGTTTGAAGGCTAAGAATTTGTCGACAACAGCTTCCATTCACAAGAATTTAATTCTAGAAAATGGAAATTGCTAGGGAAAATTTGGAAAACTTCCAAATGATTTGATGAGACAACAAAAGTTTTTATTTCTCCTCAAAATTTTTACATTTGAAATACAAACCCTAAGTTAGGGTTGTTACAAATCTCCCCTTACAGAATCTCGCCCAGATTTTGATCACCGAGAAGAAGGACTGGTAGTTCGCAGAGATGATCTTCTCGCTCCCAAGTGGTTTCGTCCCTGAGTGATTTGACCACTGAACTTTAAGGAACTTGATAACACGGTTCCTCGCTCGCTCAGCTTCTTCGAGGATACGAACGGGGCGCTCACGATAAGACAGATCTTCTTGCACATCGATATTTTCCAATGGCGTTTCCTCAATTGGAACACGGAGGCACTTCTTCAATTGCGATACATGGAAAACATCATGCACTCCTTCGAGTGTAGCTGGCAACTCCAGCTGGTATGCAACGGCTCCCACTTTCTTGATGACGCGATAAGGCCCGACATACCGAGGAGCCGTTTGCCCTTGACATCAAAACAACGATGTCCCTTCAAAGGTGAGAGTTTGAGATACACAAAGTCATTGGGCCGAAGCTCAACTCACGGCGATGCCGACCGCATAGCTCTTCTCGCTCGACTGAAGCACGCGCAAGTGCTCACGAATCAATCGCACTTGACTTTCAGCTTCATTGATCGACTCGGGTCAAGAACCGCTTTTCACCGCCACACGGCTTCAACGGGTTCGACGCCTCCCATACAAAGCCTCAAACGGTGCCATAGCGAGACCGGTCGGAAGTCGTTGTTGTAGGAGAACTCGCGAGTGGTAGACACTTCTCCCAATTCTTCCCATAGGAAAGAACACAAGCACGAGCATATCTTCAAGCACTGGTTGACGACTCGTCGACCATCGGCCGAGGATGATAGGTCGTGGCCAAGGTAAGACGAGTTCCCATGGCCTCCTCGCAGACTATGCCAAACCGAGAGGTAAACAGGCCCCACGGTCGACACAATCGTCTTGGGTACACCATGCAAGCTCACAATCCTTGATACATAGAGCTCGCCAGAGGTTCCACACGAGTCGACTTTGACCGGAAGGAAATGCGCCACTTTAGTTAGCTTGTCAATGACAACCCAAATGGCGCATTTCCTTGGATGAACGGGCAATCCAGGTGATGAAATCCATGCCCACGGAATCCCACTTCCACTCTAGTATAGGCAAGGGCTGGAGAAGGCCTGCTGGACGCTGATGCTCGGCCTTCACGCGACAACATACGTCGCATCTGGCAATGAACCCAGCAATCTCGCGCTTCATGCGAGTCCACCGAATCTCGTCGCAGATCTTGGTACATCTTGGTAGCCCCGGTGAATAGACAAGGGGGAATCATGGGCTTCCTGGAGAATCAAATCCCGTAATTCCGGAACCTTTGGAACCACGAGGCGCTGCCCAAACCACACAACACCATGCTCATCTTCTGAGAAACACCTGTGTAACATCCCCATTTTGGCTTGTGTTTCAAATGTAAGAAAATGAGGATAATTTAAAACTTTTCCTGCATCCTAATGCCTTTAAGCTTTTCTGAAGTTCTTGTAAAGGAATTTTGGGAAATTCAAATTCAAAATCCTCATTTATCTCAAGTCAAAACCTTCTTGGTCAAATCTTTTGTTAAACCCTTGGAAATAATTTTCCTTGGTTCTAGGGTTGCTTGGTAACCCTCTGAATTATTTCAGAATTTTGGAAATTATTTGAAATATTTTAGAGGCAAGTCAAACCTGGTCAAACCTCTGCTTTAACCTTCTCGAAATTTTTGGGAAAATTCCAGCACAAAAATCTCTGAAATTTTATGGAAGGTTAACCCTAAGGTCAGAAGCTCCAGTTAAAGTTTCATAAATTTTGGAGTTGATTTGATGCCTCAATTAAATCCCCAAGGTTTCAGTTCAAAAATCAAACCCTAATCGGTTTTCACTGTTCCTCTGCGAGTCGACTCGCTCGAGTCACTTGACTCGACCGAGCCAACTAACTGCACCCGGCGCGGTCGAGCGGGCGCGCGCGTTATCAGCCGTTAGAACTCCATCAAACGGCACTCATTTGTGTAAGCATTCGGACAACTCCGGTTGCCCTATGATTCTCGGCCGTTGATTTCAATCGGGCGGTCGACGCTCATCCGATGTCCGCTTTCAACGCGATCGCACGCTAGCCCTTGATGCAATCGGACGGTTGGCCGCCGTCGCTTTCCTTCGCCACGCGCGCAGCGCCATGGCGGAGCCGAGCGTGGCGCGCAGCGCCTTGTCCCATCCGGCGACTCCGCAACGTGTCTGCAGCGCATTAAATGCCCGCCACTCCACCGCCTCGCTTAGTCGTCATCTCAATCGCTTCCTGCCGCCACGGCGATCGCAGCGGGCAGCGAGAACCCGAGGCGAGCAACGGTGCTCTCTCTCTCTCCCGCTACTTAAGCCCCGGTCACCTCCGTTGGCTTCCTTTCCTCTCCCCGCAGCTCCCTTGCACCTCTCGAGCTTGAGCGAGCCCATACCACCCAGCGCCCATCTCCGCCATTGCCGAGCTTGGAGCTCCTGCCGACGGTGCTCCAGTTGGCTCACTCGCCCGATTTTTCCTCCTGCTCCTTCCTTTTACCTCTGTGGTGCTTAACCCTCACCCTATTTTGGGTTTCTCTCAGAGGCGGGGGATTGAGTTTTGGAGCTCGCGTCGCCATGCCCCTTTTCTTCTCCGGTCTGGTAAGACCCCATTTCCCAATACCGCCTCCTGGAGCTTCTCGTGGTATTGCGGCTCATGATACCACCCGGTGTTGCTAGTTTGGCCTGAGTTGACTCTCCACGGTGAAGCTCTTCGCACGCCGCCGACTTCGCCGCCGGCTGCTCGATCATCCTCCGTCCACCCCAACCCCGCATCATCTTCGTGAACCCCTCGTGAGCTTCGCTATCCTCCGCTTAGCTTTTGCCGCACCGCGGTCATGGTTCCTGCTCCGGCCGCGCCGCGCCGCCGTTAGCCTCGGCCGCCGCTATCGCTTGACTCGGTTGGTCGCGCTAAGTCCATAGGACCCGCCATAGCTTTTGCACCCGCCCATTTGCGCCGTAGCTTAGCCATATCGCCGCCGTGCCGCCGTAGCACTCTCTCCGCTCGCCGCCGCCGCTGTCAGTCACCATTGGCCTCGCCGGGTGCCATCAAAGCGCAATAGTGCCAGATCCCGCTTTGCCTTGGCGGCGCCGCCATGGCGATTCTCGCCGGCGACGAGCCGAGCAAGCTCGCGGCCCGAAACTCCTCTGCTGTCGGACGGAGCTCCGTGCCGGGCGACGTGGCTCGCATCGCCGTCCGATCTAGAGATCTACGACCTCGCCTCCACGCCGCCGCCCTCTTTGGCGCCGCCGCGCTCGTGGTCGCCGGATTCAATCGGGACGTCCGATCTGAGATCGACGGCTCTCAATCGCCCACGTCTCCGGATGATAGGAAAGTCCCGAGAGTGCTAAGTCCAGAGATCAGGATCACATTGGGGTCTTGTCATTTTCATATCTTTGTCATCTTAGCTCCAAATTAGATGATTCCAATTTTGTTAGTTTCCTTATACCTTGAACTTAAATATAAAAATAATTGTAGACCACTATCAAACCTGGAAAACCTTTTTCAAAAATAGTAAACAAATGAACTTAATATCGTTTTTCAAACTTTAGCAAACTTGTAAAATGCATAACTTTTAATCTATAGATCATTTTTGTATGAATCCAATTGGATTAGCTTCCACTGATAGTGTATTTGCTAGGAAAATTGGTTTCACAAATTTCTCTGTTTTTAAAAATCATAAGGATCATATTTTAGTTTAATAACCTAAACAATTTAGACAAATCATAACTCTTTCAATATAACTCCAATTGACCTGAAATTTTGTTTGGGTTACCACTATACCAGTAGGTAGCTACCATAAAAATTTCAGCTTCAAAATCTTTATAGAAAATGTTTTTGCTACAGTGCTAATTATGGCCGAAAATAGGTTTTTAGAGAATATCTTTTGCACCGCAAATCCAAATTAGGTTTTTCCAGTTCCTATGTCTAGGTATATTTGTATTCTACCTTGTGTATAAATTTCGTCGCATTTGGATAATTTTTGCTTGCTCTTTTGTTTAAGTGATTGCTCGTCTTAATGGTTGTTTTCGCTCTTTCGCTTAGGATTCGATATTTGCGGTAACCCCAGAACGACCCTCCGCAACAAATTGAGCAACAAAGAAGGTGCAAGTAGTTTGATCATTTCCCATTTGATCCCATTACTTTTAAAGTCTAATATTTTGTTTAACTTCTATGTATGTATTGCTATTTTGTTGTTAAATTGATTAGTTAGACCTCTAGTTGCATAATCTGTAGGTAAATGATTATCCTCTACTACCGAGCCTAGGTTATTTGTCGTGATTAGAGTTCGTTGGATGAGCTCTTGTCACTTAGTAGATTACGAATACTTATTGCTTAGCCATGCCTAGTATCGTAGTATTGGGCGATCATCGACTTAGTCGGTGATCTTGATCACACAAATGCTATTATTATTCCATTATGTCCAACCCTTGTGTTTTACCATTTTTGCAAATCAAAAACTGAAAACAAAAATTATATCTTGGCTTGGGCACAATGGTATGTTGGGTGATCTGTTGGGTGTGAATGGAATGGTGCCTAAGTCCCTAAGGACCGAGTTACTTGTGCCATTGATCCAAGCAATTGTTGCGTGCTAACCACACGAGGGGGATATGGAACCTCTGTTGACTAAGTACTTTGGGAGGTGTTAATTATGAGCTGGTTGGTGGGTGTGTTCTTGTGTGTGTGTGTTGTGGTGTTGGAGGGGAGCATTAGCAGCCTAAGGCTGCCTAATGTGTCTTTCTCCGTGGGTTGCGGCTCTTAATTAGCATCGCCCATTGGAAAGCGCCTTGTTAGACTTAGCCATGCCTCGCATACCAAAGGAAGTGTGCTAACCGTGGCTGGTGGAAAGGCGGTCTATCGTGTGGGTACATTGGTACACCTCGCAGGTTAAAACTATTCGAATAGCCTCGCCCTAGGTTATGGACACGCTTGGTTATTTCCACAAGAACTAGACTACAACCTTTTAAAACTTAAACTTGACATGGGTGGTATGAAGGGGAACTTCATGCTATTGTTGTGGTGACTATGGGTTAGTCGCTTCTAGGTTGGTGTTGTCATCTATCTATTGTTATAATTGTCTCTCTTTTATTTGAACAATAAAAGTTAATTGCAAACTTGCTTTGAATCTATTACCTTATTGCAAATGAAAACTTGCTTATGCTGAAAATAAGTCCAAAGCTTCATCCACTTAAATAAAGCTTGCATGTAGTTAAATATAGTTCTCATTATCTCACACGTCAGCTTCTTGCAGTACAAAAACAAGTTTTGTACTCATCCGCTTGCTTAATATTAATTGTTGCAGAGGAAGAAGGTGAGCCCCAAGGGCCTCACTTTTGTGAGTTGTGTTGCGCGCCGTCTCGGGACGATTAGCTTGGCGGTCCGGTTGGTTGCCTTGTGGGTAAAGGCACACCGATTGGCTTTTGTTTATTGCCATCTTATGGCCATTTTGCTTCCACCGATTAAATTAGTTACTTATGTATTATTTGGCCGGTCGGCATCTCTTTTGTAATAACTCTATTTATATTATCTATGTCTTTCAGCTTGTTGCTTTTGCTTCGCTCTATGTGTATGAATGGAATTGATGCATGATTTTGTAACGGTGTGTATACTGCACTCGTGAAGTATACATATCTCGAGGCTTGGTTTATTTGATTTGTACTGTTAGGACCAAGTGGATGGTTAAACAGTACAAGCCGAATAAACCGGGGTCCTCACAACCTGGCTATCCCATCCTTGATATTCTGCTTGATCTGATTCACACCGTCATTTGACTGCTGTGCTGCCTTGACTCGATCCACCAAGGTTGGTTGCACAACCAAGGCAGCAAGGGAACCATGCGCAACCAAACCCAAGTTGAGACGCTGAAACTCTGCAAGAAGTGCGGAGTTGTCGCTCTGGATCATCAAAGTATTGCAATACACCTTTCGCTAAGTGCATCAAGAACCACATTGGCCTTGCCAGATGATACTGAATACCCATGTCATAATCTTTGATCAATTCTAGCCATCTCCTCTGCCTGAGGTTCAGATCTGGCTGAGTGAACAAGTACTTCAAGCTCTTGTGATCAGAATACACCTCACAGCGGTTTTCGATCAAATAATGCCGCCAAATCTTGAGTGCATGCACCACAGCAGCAAGCTCTAAATCATGGGTGGGATAATTGAGCTCATGAGGTCTCAACTGCCTAGATGCATAGGCAACTTCTTTGCCTTCCTGCATGAGAACGCATCCGAGTCCCTGACGAGAGGCATCGCAATAGATATCGAAGCTCTTGTGGACATCGGAAGAGTAAGGATTGAGCTGAAGTCAACGCCGTTTGAGCTCCCAAAGCTCTCATCATAAGCAGAGGACCACACAAACTTCTTATCCTTCTTGAGCAATTCACCATTGGCTTTGCGATCTTGGAGAAATTCGATAAAGCGCGGTAGTAGCCCGCTAAACCAAGAAAACTCCGCACATCGTTGGTCGACTTGGGTGACCCCAAGATAGAACATCACGACCTTGTCTGGATCCACAATACGCCTCCAACTGAAAGAACATGGCCCAAGAATGCCACTTCCTTCAACCGTAACTCGATTTCTTTGAACTTCGCGATATAGTCGGTGTTCCCGCAATTTGCCCAAAACAATCTTCAGATGCTCGACATGGTCCGCTTGAGCCTTGGAATAGATAAGAATATCATCAATGAAAACCACCACGAACTTATCCAAATATTCCATGAATACCGAGTTCATGAGGTTCATGAAATATGCCGGAGCATTGGTTAAGCCGAAGACATGACAAGATACTCGCATGCACCATAACGAGTAGTGAAAGCCGCCTTCGAATATCCTCACTCGATCCGGACTTGATGATATCCCAATCTCGTGTCAATCTTGAGAACACCGAGCTCCGCATAACCGGTCGAAAAGATCATCGATGCGGGCAAAGGATATTTGTTCTTCACCGTCACTTCATTGAGCGGACGGTAATCAACACATATGCGCAAAGTCTTGTCCTTCTTCTTCACAAAGATCACCGACAACCCCAAGGAGATGAACGGGACGATGAAACCCTTTGCTTGGAGCTCACCAAGCCGCTTCTTCAATTCTTCTAGCTCATTGGGAGGCATCCGATCGACGCCGAGATAGGGGCGATCGGGCAGAACTCGATGACAAACTCCAGATCTCGAACCGAGGCATCCTGTAAATCATCGGAAAACATCCTCAAAATCACAAACAGTGGGAACCTCCGAATCTTCAAAGCGGCTTTGCTACAAGTGCACAAAGGTGTGACCCTTTGCGGTGAGGAAAAGCCAACCTGGTCGCTGGAAAGGTTGGTGAGAAAACCATCTTCTTGGCACAATCGACCGTCCCAAGTGTTGGGACAACCAATCCATGCCAAGAATTACATCCAGCTTGCTGAGTTGAGTAGGATGAGATTTGCCAAGAATCCCACTCCTTCGACTTCGATAGGAACATTCAGACATTCTAAACCAGCTCTCATCTCCGACCTCGAGAGCGAATGAGCAAAGGAGCCCTCAAAGGAACACAAAGAAGACCACTAGCAAGCAAAATGATCTTGAAATAAAATAATGTGATGCTCGTAATCAAATAATACCGCAGCAGACGATAATTGACAAGAAGTGTACCCATCACGACATCCGCGCCTCCGAGCCTCCTCACCAAAGATGGTTGACTCGACACCGCCGCATCCCGTGTCTTCGGATGATCTTCGGTCGGTGGGTGGCCACCCCCGCCCGCATCCTCCATTAGGACGAGGTCGCCGCAACATTCTCGAGGGCAAGCGTTGGCGTAGTGGCCCTTGTTGTGGCAAATAAAACAAGTAACCTCGGCGCCCGGATTGCGGAGGCCGCTCTGTTTGCGATCGCAGCGCACGTGGTGAAACACGCCCTGCGGTGGACGAAGAATCGCGCCCGATGGCCTCGGCGCGGTGGAGCAAAAGAACGCCTCGTGCCGCCCCGGCCGAGGACGAGCGAGGTGGCGTGAGTAGACGATGTGCCTCCCATTTGCGCTGCGTAGACTGCGCCAGCGCGCTTTGCCTTATGCTCAACAATGGCCTTATCCATCGTGAGGACTCCCGTTTATTTGGCTTGTAATGCTTAACCAACCACCGGTCCTAGCAGACAAATCAAATAATCGATCCTCGAGATATGTATACTTCCCGAGCGATATACACACTCGGTACAAATTAGACATCAACTCCATTCCAAACATAGAGTCCAAACACTACACTACCAAACGGAAGATAAACAAATAGTAGAGTTATTACAGGACAAAGGCCGATGTGCCACAAGGTACACAAATAAACAAGAACGACAATGAAGCAAAGTGCCATAAGATGGCTATAAACAAAGCCAATCAGTGCCTCCAACCCACAAGGCATCTCGACGGACCGCCAAGTCTAGTCGCCCACGAAACGGCAACACAACCACGTAAGTGAGGCCCTTGGGGCTCACCATCTTCCTCTGCAATAAAAACATTAAGCAAAGCACACGAGTACAAAGATTGTCTTTGTACCCGCAAGATCACGTGTGAACTAGCGGACCTATTCATATGCTACATGCGAGCTTGTTTAGTGGAGGCCATATATTTCATTTGCATAAAGCCAACTTTCATTTGCAATAATACAATACAGATTTTAAAGGCAAGTTTGCAATTCATTTGTAAGATTGAAATAACGATGAGGATATTAATAACAAAAGCGAAAGATAAACAACCTAGAAGTGACTATCCCAATAGTCACCCCAACAATAGCACGAATCCCAGATTCGTACCACCCATCAAGTTTTAAATTAAATGTTGTAGTCTAGTTCTTACGGGGCATATCCGAGCGTGTCCATAACCTAGACGAGGCTATTCGAATAGTTTTAACCTCGCAGGTGTACCAATGTACCCACACTTCGCACCGCCTTTAAGCCAAAGCACACTTCGAAGGTATGTCGCACAGACTAAGTCCTACGAGACTTTTTCCAATATTGTGTATTAACTACGAGCCGCTCGTATGGATAGAAACCCATACGCTTACATGGTCAAGTCCGAAAAGACAACTACCCACTGTGATAAAGCTTTTCTGACAACTACCATGCTCCCACCTCCATCCCTCCCGCGACCTCCTGCGACCGGAGCCAATACACGCCAAAGTACTAGGTCAAGAGAGGTCCCATATACTCTAGTGTGGTTAGCACGCAAAATGCTCGATCACGGTGGCGCAAGTAACTTTCGGTCCTTAACGGCTCGGGCACCTTTCGGTCACACCCAACACATCACAATCGGTCTTACCATTGTGCCCAAGTCTAAATCATTTTGTTTTCATTTTTTTAATTTTGCAATTAAACATAGCAGAAATGCTAAAACATAAAGTTATAGTAAATTTTGTGTGATCAAGGTTACCGACTAAAGTCGATAACCGCCCAGTTCTACCGATAGCTAAGCATGTCTAAGCAAGTTGACCCGGATCTACTAAGTGATAAGAGATCATCCAAATGATCTCTAATCACAAAGAAATAACCTAGGCTCGGTAGTAGAGATCAATATTTTGTCTACAGGATATGCAAATGCACTGATTTAACTAATCAATTTAACACAAATTAAGCAATGCATACATACAGCTGAAACAAAATATTAGACTTTAAAATACTGGGATTATCATGATCAAACTGCTTGCCTGGCTGCTGTTGCTCAAGTTGTTGCGGAGGGTCGTTCTCAGGGTTACCGCAAATATCGAATCCTAACGATTGAACAAAACAGCGAATAAGAACGAATAACACCGACAAAACTCAACTATGCAACAACAAACAAACACACTAAACTTTTCACAGCAGCCTAAGCATGATATAACAAAATTTTAGAAACAGAGAACAATTCATTTTAAGTGGTTATGAATTTTCTAAGAATTTTCCAAGCTAACAATACCCATGAAAACACTAGTTAATTACTTAACAAATTTTCATGAGCCGAAACAATGTCTAAAACCTAACCTGATAATTAGCACACTAAAAATGAAAATTTACAGAGTTGGCTTTACTGGATTTGGACAATTATTGAAAAAGATATGAATTTCCTAACTTGGAAAAATACATAAACACCATTTAATTAATTAACAGATTTTTGCTACAGAGACAAGGTTGAGACTAATTTTAATAAATAGCACAATTAAAATAAAAATGAACAACTTGGTTTCATGCGATTTGAATAAAAATTGAATTAGTTATGCATTTTACAAGTTTAATTGAATTAACGATTAACAGTAAAAGCATTACGATTTACTAAAGCATTTAATCCTTTTTCTACCCACACCAACTAACCCCGTGACATCGGCCGACGGGCCCATAAAGTGCTAACGAGCCAGCCCGCCACGAAGGTGACGTCGAAGACGTGATTCGAGAATACGTCTTTGACATATCAAAGTGTACTTCTAACATATACTCCGCAGATAAATACGTTTCCAAGCAGAGAAACGACGCCAAGGGTTACACACGCTAATCGCAAAGATGGACCCACATGGCGGTGACTCGGAGAACAAGTAACGGGCCGATTAAAGGTTCTCTAACGGGATTAGCCAATAGGGCCCACAAGTCGAGAGACTCGGACTAAGCCGACTAACGCTAAACTAACTCCACCGGCGGCTCACCGCGCGCCGACGGAGGCGCGCGGCGCCGCGCTGAACTTGCTAAGGGCGCTGGGCGCTAGTGAGTGATACCGGGTTCGCAACGATCTCGCGAACACACCGACGGTGACCGGGACCTCGAGGATGCGGCGAAGTCGGCGGCGAACGGAGGCGGAGAAGAAGGCGCGGCTTCGCGGAGAGGACGCGACAAGTTTCTAGAAGACTCGGAAGGTGCGCACAAGCTCGCCTTGCGGCGGGATCAACAAGCACAAGATAACACCGATGAAGAGGGACCGAAATGCGGCGGAATTGCTACGGCGGCGAAAAACGAGCTTCGGGGAAGAAGTCGTCGCACCTCACCGATGCACCAAAGGCGAAAATGAAGCCATCATTAGATTGATGCATCGGTGCGATCCAAAGGACCAAGTGTCGGCTAGAAACTCACCAGAGCACTAGCAAGCTCGCGGGGCCGCCATAGCCGGGCGGAGGCAGCGAAGGTGCCCTGGCGATACAGCCGACGCCGAGGGTCTGGATGGGCAAAATGGGCGGCGAAGAGTAGATCACGATGGCGTGGTTGCGGAATCAAGAGGCGGCGCTAACGCGGCGCGCTACGCCGTCCTCTTCGCCGCGGCGAAATAGAAGCGGCGGAGAAAGTGAGGGCGAAGAAGCGATGAATGAATGAGTGCGGTGAGGTTATAAAGCTCGCGATGCTCCACGGACGGACACGAGGGCAAATAGGTGGCGTGGCGGGGCGTGGCAAGCATGCGCGCGCCGGCCGCGAACTCCGGTGAGTGCGGAGAAGACGAGGCGAATCGGCGGTGAGGTCCACACGTGCGGCCCAGCGGCGGTGCGAACCGGTGGTTTGATTTGATCAGCAACGCACCGACCGTTGGATCTGAAATGGACGGCTGGGATTGGTGTATGCATTCGGACAGGTCGGTTGCGCACGCGACGCGGATCGTTCGATTTGCATCGGACGGTCACGATCGATTAGTCTCGGGCGGTGCGATTAGTTGACGCGACCGAGCCAAGTGGTGCGGTCTGAATTGAGTCGGGCTCGGGTTCGAGCCCGAGGAACAGTGTTTTTAGGTTTTGATTTAAAAGACAGAGAGGTTTTGGGAAATTTTTAGAGATAGCTCCACGGCTCCAAAAATTTCGAAATTTTTATGGAAGCTAACTGGAACAGAGGATCACCTTGTGAAATTTTTCCGGGAGTTTTAATGCACTAGATTTCTCCCAATAAAATTCACAAGCTGCTGAACAGAAGTTTGACCAGATTTCAAACTAGGTTGACTTGGCCATTTGAAATAGCAAATAAAATCTAAAAATTGTGAAATAATTCAGGGAGGTAGATAGGATGATCAAGATGCTAGGAAAAATAATTTCAGAGGATGATCACAAGTTTGAAAGCCAAGAATTTGCTGACAACAATTTCCATTCACAAGAATTTAATTCTAGAAAATGGAAATTGCTAGGGAAAATTTGGAAAACTACCAAATGATTTGATGAGACACAAAAGTTTTTATTTCTCCTCATAATTTTACACTTGAAATACAAACCCTAAGTTAGGGCTGTTACATCCACTAAGGCCTGAAAGTCAGAGAAGTCCACAATAGATAGCTTGTCCTGCAGCTCCTCGGACAAGCCATCCATAAACTTCTCCTGCTTAGCCTCATCTGAGGCCACCTCCCCCGGAGCATAACGAGCCAGGTGATTAAACTCGTACAAGTACTCCGTCACAGATTTGCGCCCTTGCTTGAGCGCGAGGAATTCTTTCTTCTTCAGCTTCATCAGGCCATCGGGGATGTGGGCCCGACGAAAAGCTGATCTGAACTCCTCCCAGGTGACTACATGGCACGCGGGCTGCATGGCGAGATAGTTCTCCCACCATGAAAGTGCTGCGCCCTCAAGCTGGTGGGACGCGAAGAGTGCCTTCTTCTGGGCCTGGCACTGAGCTATGTTGAGCTTCCGCTCAACCATGCGCAGCCAATCATCCGCATCGAGAGGGTCCTCAGAGCGGGAGAAAGTCGGCGGCTGCGTACGGAGGAACTCTGCAAGTCCCCCGCGAGTCTGATGTCCGCCACCTCCAGATCCGGAGGCACCGGCAGGAGTGGAGGTATTCCTAGCAATAACCTCCAAAATGCGCGTCTGATCCATGCGGTTTCGCTCGATCTGAGCGAGAACCTCAGCCATGGTCGGAGGAGGGGGAAGCTCCTCATCATGACCAGCCTGCTGACTGCCACGCGTCCTCCCGGCCATCCTGTTTTGCTAAGATAGGTTAGTGCCAAACTTAGAGCAAGAAATCGATAAATCACCAAAACAGTTTAAAACAAAGAAACTAAACGCAAAACTTCAAGTCACAAAGCCAATTGACAAAATTTAGAGACTTAGCAGGACTTACAACACATTTTACCCTTATGTTCCCACAAGTTTTAGTTAGATTAATCCTCATGGTTCTCCCAAAACTAATCCCACCTGGATAAGTAACTATCTTTTGAAAGGAAAGAGAAACCAAGTTTCAAAACTCAAATTAGAGTAAGGTGAGAGTAGAAAGCTAAGATAGGTAAGGAGTAAAATCTGAGAATCTGCCTAGGTTTTCATAAACCTTTTTATAATTTGAAAATAAGCTTTTCTAAAATATCCTAAGGGCGACTATGCTTGGGTTACTACGGTCAGAATGGCTCTGATACCAACTTTGTGAGGACCCCAATTTATTTGGCTTGTAATGCTTAACCAACCTCCTGGTCCTAGCATCACAAATCAAATAAATGAGCCTCGAGATATGTATACTTCCTGAAAGCAGTATACATACCTCATAACAAAATTATGTATCAACTCTATTCCAAACACGAGTCCAAACATTACATTTGCAAAGCAGTAAGGTAACAAGTAAAAAAAAATTTATTACAGACCAAGGCCGACTAGCCAAAAGATACACAAATAAACAAGACAGACAGCGGAAGCAAAAGTGCCATAAGATGGCTATAAACAAAGCCAATCAGCGTGCCTTCAACCCACAAGGCATCTGACCGGACCGCCAAGCCTAGTCGTCGCACAGAAAGCGGCACTGACTCACGAAGTGAGGCCCTGGGGCTCACCTTCTTCCTCTACAACAAAACATTAAGCAAAACATCCGAGTACAAAGATTGTCTTTGTACCCGCAAGACTGACGTGTGAACTAGCGGACTGTTCATAGGCTACATGCGAGCTTATTTGGTGGAGGCCATATGTTTCATTTGCACAAAGCCATTTGTTTGCAATAATGTAATGATTTAGAGGCAAGTTTGCAATTCATTTTTAATGTTGAAATCTGAGAAAGGTAATAATAATAAAGAGTAAAGAAAAACAACCTAGAAGTGACTATCCCAATAGTCACCACAACAATAGCACGAATCAGTTCGTACCACCCAACAAGTTTTAATTTAAATGTTGTAGTCTAACTCTTGCAAGACCTTGCCAAGCGTGTCCATAACCTAGGGCGAGGCTATTCGAATAGTTTTAACCTGCGGGGGTGTACCAATGTACCCACACTTGAGCATCGCTTTAAGCCAAAGCACACTACCGAATGTATGCTTGCACGACTAAGTCCTACGAGACTTTTTCCAATATTGTGTATTAACTACGAGCCGCTCGTATGGATAGAAATCCATACGCTTACATGGTAAAGCCGAAAAGACAACTACCTTTGCGGGTAAAGCTTTTGGACAACTACCATGCTCCCAACACCATCCCTCCTGCGACCTCCTGCGACCGGAGCCAATACACGCCAAAATACTAGGTCAAGAGAGGTCCCATACCCTCCGGTGTGGTTAGCACGCTAAATGCTTGGTTTAGTGTAACAAGATGTTCGGTCCTTGTTGATTCGGGCACCTTTCCATCACACCCAGCAGATCACACCAATCTTACCATTGTGCCCAAGTCTAAATCATTTTGTTTTCGGTTTTAGTGTTGCAATAACATAGCAAAAATCTTTGAAACATAAAGTTATAGAAAATTTTGTGTGATCAAGGTTACCGACTAAAGTCGATAACCTTGATTCTCTGATAGCTAAGCATGTCTAAGCAAATTGACCGGATCTACTAAGTGACAAGAGATCATCCAGCGATCTCTAATCACAGCAAAACCTAGGCTCGGTAGTAGAGGAATATCATTTGCCTACAGTTATGCAACTAACAGGATTAACTAACCAATTTAACACAAAATAAGCGATGCATACATACAGTTGAAATAAAATATTAGACTTTAAAATACTGGGATTAACATGATCAAACTGCTTGCCTTCTAGCTGTTGCTCAATTTGTTGCGGAGGGTCGCTCTCAGGGTTACCGCAAATGTCGAAGCCTAACGATTGAACAAATAACAGCGAATAAGAACGAATAACACCGACAAAACTCAAACATACACAACATCAAAACATTCCAAGCTTTACACAGCAGCCTAAACATGTTCTAACACATTTTTAGAAGCAGGAAAATAATTATTTGAAGTGGTGATGAATTTTCTAGCAATTTCCTAAGCTAACATACACATTAAAGCACTAGTTAAATACTTAGCAAAATTTTAATAACAGAAACATACCCAAAACCTTTTCTGATAATTAGTTCACTAAAAAAAATGATAATTTACAAAATTGGTTTCACTGGATTTGGACAATTATTGAAAGAGATATGCATTTTCTAATTTGGAAATTACAAAATACACCATTTAATTAATTAACAGACTTTTGCTAACTGAGACAAGGTTGAAACTAATTTTAGTAAATAATACATTTAAAATGAAAATTAACAGAACTGGTTTCATGCGATTTGGATAAAAATTGATTTAGTTATGAATTTTCTAAGTTTAATTAAATTAACAGCACAAAAGAAATACATTTCGGAAATCCCTAAAGCATTTCTCCCTTTTTACACCCATGATCGGCTAGCCACAGTGAATGACAGCGGGCATGCAGCTGGCTGGCCGAGTCAAGCGACTCGATCCGGCAGGACGGCGTCGGCGTATTTTGTGAATACGTCTTGGCTCCCAAAACGTAATCCTAACATACATGCACGAGAACTACGCTTTCTAGCAAGAAGCGTGTAACGAAACTACACAATCCTTAGCGGCAACACAGGCCGCATGGCGACTCGAGGAAAACATAACGGTGAATTAAGATTTTCTAAACTCGATTAACGAGAGAGGGCCACATGGCGGCGACATAACTAAATAAAGGTTAACGATAAACTAAACTCCACCGGCTCACCGCACGCGCGCGGGAAACGGCGGCGCGCGGCCGAACTCGCAAACCGTGAGTTTCAAGACGAGTGAGTGATACGCCGGGTTCACAGAGACCGCGAACCCGGTGGCGGCGGCGGGCCCGATGGTCGGCGGAGATGAGCTCACGACGGCGGAGGTGGAGAAGAAGGTGTGGTGCTCGCGGCGATGGCGCTACGGGTGACGGAACCTTCGCGAGTGCGCGCGGCTCGCCTTGACACCGGAAGGTTATGCCCACGATCAAGATGACGACGGAGCACCGAGGCTGCCGGAATCGTTGCGGCGACGAATCACCTCGCGTGGGGAAGAAGGGGTCGCGCCGCCTCGGTGATGCATCAAAGAACGAAACAAGGTCACAGTTAGACTCAGCGCAGTGATGCGATCCTAAGGGACCAGGTGGCAAAGCTAGAAACTCACCGGAACGCAATTGAGCTCGCGAAGTCGCCATAGCCCAGAGCGAAGGCGGCGAAGTGGCTCGACGATTCACTGGTGCCACGAGCTCGAACGGAAAAAATGGATGCGGCGAGAGAGTGGATCGCGTTGGAGGGTTCTTGGCGCGAGGCGGCGCTAACGCAGCGGCGCTACCTTCGCTCTCTTCTCGTAGAAGCGAGCGAGCGGAGAGGCGAGAGGCCAAGAAGCGAAGGGACAGATGAGTGCGGTGAGGTTATAAAGCTCTTGCGAAGCCGGAGAGAACACGCGTCCCCGGCGTGGCGGCGACGGGGCGTGGCAAGCATGCGGCGCGCCGCGAGCTCGGTGAGGCGGAGAAGGCGAGGTGATCTTGTGAGGTTGGCCCACATGTCGCAGCGGTGAAGCGGCACGAGTCGGAGGCAGTCGCGCGATCGATGGTTAGACTCGATCAATATCGCGCCGACCGTTGGATCTAAAGCGGACGGTCGAGATCGATGCATGCATTCGGACAGGTCGGTTGATTCGACGCCGCGGCCGCCGCGATCGCATCGGACGATGCGACAATGATCGGGCTCAAGCGGTGCAGCTAGGCGCGGCGGAACCAAGTGGCGCGGTCGGACTCGAGCGAGAGGTTAGGTTCGAGCAGAGGAACGATGATTCGATTTGAAATAAAAAGGCAGATAAGGTTTGGGAATTTTTAGAGGTAGCTCTGAGCTCCAAAAATTCCAAATTTTATGGTAGCTACTTGGGACAGAGGAAAACCCTGTGTAATTTTTCTAGGAGTTTTCATGCAATAGATTTCTCCCAATAAAATTCACAAGCTGCTGTTCAGAGGATTGACCAGATTTCAAACTGGTTTGACTTGGGCATTTGAAAAAGCAAATAAAATCTAAAAATTGTGAAATAATTCAGGAGGTAGATAGGATGATCAAGATGATAGGAAAAACAATTTCAGAGGATGATCACAAGTTTGAAGGCTAAGAATTTCTTGACAACGATTTCCATTCACAAGAATTTAATTCTAGAAAATGGAAATTGCTAGGGAAAATTTGGAAAACTTCCAAATGATTTGATGAGACAACAAAAGTTTTTATTTCTCCTCAAAATTTTTACATTTGAATTACAAACCCTAAGTTAGGGTTGTTACAAGCAAAATACCATTCTTTGGTCCGGACTCGATCAATGAGGCCGAAAGTCAAGTTCGGTTGATTCGAGATCGATTACGCACAGCTCAATCAAGGCAAAAGAGCTATGCGGATCGTCATCGTCGTGAGTTGAGTTATGAGCCAAATAACCTTGTTTGTCTCAAAGTCTCTCCTCTGAGGGGTCATCAACGATTCGGCGTTAAAGACAAGTTAGCTCCTCGATATGTTGGACCTTACCGCATCATCGAGAAGAAAGGAGCTGTTGCCTACAAGTTGGAATTGCCTGCTGCACTAGAGGGAGTACATGATGTTTTTCATGTGTCTCAACTGAAGAAGTGTCGTCGTGTTCCAACCAAGGAAGCTCCATTGGAAGGTCTTGATGTACAAGAAGATTTGACCTACCATGAGTGTCCTTTTCGCATCCTTGAAGAAGCTGAACGAAGAACAAAGAATCGTGCCATCAAGTTCCTTAAAGTTCAGTGGACAAATCCTATCGAGGATAAAGCAACTTGGGAACGGGAGGATCGCCTACGTGCGGACTACCCGTCTTTCTTTTCCGAGTGAACGGAATCTCGGGACGAGGTTCTTGTAAAGGGGGAGATTTTGTAACATCCTAAGTAAGGGTTGTGTTTCAAATGTATGAAAATGTGTAGAATTTAAAACTTTTCATGCATCATGCTGTTATTTGTATTTTCTGGAATTTCTCTCAAAGGTTTTGTGATTTTGAAAACCTATTGCTTCAATTGTCGAGAAACATAGTCCTGTAAAACTTTTAAATAAAATCTTGTGATCATCCTCTGAAATTATTTTTCCTAGCTTCTAGATCATCTTTGTAACCTTTGAAATTTTTATAATTTTTGAAATTATTTACTATTTTAAAAGGGCTATTCAAACCCTAGGTCGAACCTTAGAAATTTACGGGAGGAAAATTCAATGCATGAAAACCTCTAGAAATTTTATACAAGGTTAATCTTAGAGTTAGGAACCTCTGTAAAAATTTCAGAAATTTTGGAGCTTCTAAACTCTGCAAAATTCCTTTTCACTCTCAATGTTTTATCAAAAATCGAAATTCTTGTTGGTAGCCAGGCCACCTTGACTCGGCCGAACCCAACTAGCTCAGCCGCACCGCACCACTTACCCTTTCACTTTGGGCCATCCAATTGGATCTCAACGGCCCAAATTTATAAGAGCCGTTCCGACCATTCGAACGCACTCTTTCACATGGACCGTCCGATTTAAGATGAACGACCGATTGATTCAGCCATTTGGACCATCCGAACGTCGCTTTCATGTGGACTGTTCGATTGAGGATCGATGGTTTGACCCAACCCCTTCTCCTGTGAAACTGGTAGCGTGGGCCTGCCGGTCTGTTCTTCTTCTCCACGTCGCGGGCGCGCCTCGCCAGTTCATCGTGGCCTCCACTCACGCCCGCGTCAGCCAACGGCTATGCCCCCGGTTTACGACGTTCGCCAGTGGTTTGGCCCATGGTTTCGCACCCGCACCTACTCCCATCACCTCGCCATCGCATCATTGTCACTCAAGCTCGTCCATGGACCGAGCTCATCTTCGCCGGCCTCTCCTTGCGCTCTCCATTGCCTTCAGCTATAAAAGCCCTTGGGGCTTCTCCTTTTCTTCCTTTAGAAACTCTGAGACACCCCCTAGCTCTCCCACATTTCACTTCCCCTCCACCAAGCCTGAGCGCAGCCGGAGCTCGAGCTCCAGAGCTCGACCGAGACGCCCCTTCTTCACCACTAGCGCCACAGGGGTTCATTTCCATTTTTGTTCGCGTCATTTTGCACCCCTGATCACTGTCATCATTTCCCCTAATCCAATTTTGGTTTGCATTCACAGGAATAATCGAAGTTTGGGTTTTCTTCTCTTCGGCCGAAAATAGCCGCCTTCGTCCCCATCTCTCATGAGGTGTTTCTTTTCCCAATTGATCGTGGTTTAACCATTTTTTGGCCTCACTGATACTCCTCCTACCTCCAATTTCATCCTTTAATCCTCAGGTCATCCCATCCATGTTGGAGCACCACCGCCGCCCTCGGTTCATCACCGCCGGCATGACTCTAACTAGCTTATCCTACCTTATTGACTCTGGTATGCTCCTAGCCCTTCTCTGGTGCCAGTGTGCGCATTAGATGGCTTAGGGAGTCTCCGTATCGTCGTTGTCGTATTTCCCATACGCTCTACTCTGCTCCACCTCGTCACGCCGCTGCGCCAGCTCATCTCTGGCCGCCTCCGGTGCGCATTAGCATAGGGTTTCCATTTTCGTCATTGGTCGGCGCCGACGAGCTCTCCTTTGCTGGCGATGCCCTGGCAAAGTTCACGGTCGTGAGCACCTCCCCATTGTCGGATTTGGGCATTTCCTGTAGCACGATCATTAGCAATTAAACGTTGTCTTAAGCGCGGTTTCTTGTGTAGATTACAGTTTAATTGCTACCTTAGGTCAATGACATGCGGGTCCAGGAATGGATGTGGAGGAGGGATGAAAACCTGATTTCCTTTAGAGTCTATGTCAAGTGGGTCGGACGCCATTAAGTGCTCAGTTTCCACCCTGTACGTAGCACTGGTCATGGACCCCGTCTGTCATCCTCTTGGGCTAAGTCTGGCTGGGTATAAAAAATCTTCAATGCTTTTATGATTTTCGAAATGCTTTATTTGTATACTGAAAATTGTATTAAACTTCAAAAATGGCATAAGCATTTCATTTTAAGTCCTTTTTGGATGAAACCAATTTTGTTGGGTTAAATTTTTAGTGTACTTTATCTTGGTATAGCTTTTGGACATGTTTCTGTACCAGAAAACTGTATTAGTTGTATTACTTTAGATATAGCTTTATTCTTGCACTAGAAATTCTTTTAAACTTCAAAAATGCATAAGTATTTCTCAGTAACTCCAATTTGAGTAAACTCAATTTTGTTGGATTCCTCTACTAGTGTACTTTATTGTAGAATTGGTTTTGAGTATGTTACTATCTCTAAAAATCTTATTTTACCCATGACTTATGCACTACTTTCATAACTTTGAAAAATCATAGAAAATTCATCTTAGCTCGCAACCACCTCGAGTCCACGTCGTCTTCCACACATCCTGACCGTTCTGACCTTAGCGCCACCTGCGCCTAGTCCGGTCCATCGTGTCTCGCCACGACTTCGCCCGATGTCCTGCGGTCACACAGACAAGAAACACATCAAATAGCACCGCTCGATACATGAAAGCGTAACTACTATCACTTACCATTCCGAAGTCCAAACCTGTTGAACAAACAGAATATGCAACCTAATCCCGTACGACCAAGTTTGACCAAAGTCCGATCGAGCCCGACTACGCCACGCAACGACTCGACTCCGAACCACTCAAACCAAACTCGACTTACCTAAACCAATGTCAATTACTCATCACACACAAGGGATGACCTCCACATGGTCTCTCAGAGCTCATCTTCGCCGGCCTCTCCTTGTGCTCTCCATCGCCTTCGGCTATAAAAGCCCTTGGGGCTTCTCCTTTTCTTCCTTTAGAAACTCTGAGACACCCCCTAGCTCTCCCACATTTCTCTTCCCCTCCACCAAGCTTTGGCCTTGGCCAGAGCTCGAGCTCGAGCTCGACCGAGGCCCCTTCTTCACCACTAGCGCCACAGGGGTTCATTTCCATTTTGTTCGCGTCATTTTGCACCACGATCATTGTCATCATTTCCCCTAATCCAATTTTGGTTTGCATTCACAGGAATCATCGAAGTTTGGGTTTTCTTCTCTTCGGCCGAAAATAGCCGCCTTCGTCCCCATCTCTCGTGAGGTGTTTCTTTTCCCAATTGATCGTGGTTTAACCATTTTTTGGACTCACTGATACTACTCCTACCTCCAATTTCATAGGGGGGTGAATAGGAGCACAAACTCTTTTTCTCCCAAATCAAATTCAATACGAATCTCACTCCAATAGCTATGAAAGCTATGAAGATCAATCGATCAAGCACGGTGGAAGACTTGTATTGAATCAATCAAAACCCAAAAGAAGCGACCACAAACACAGAAGACGACCTCATGAGCGATTACTCGAAGCTCGGTGGTGGTGAAGCGATGCTAAGTAGCTTGTACTCGAAATGGGCGGTGCTTGAAAGAAGAGTACTCGAAACTACGATGTCTTGCTACGATGCTCGTAGCAAGAACTTCGATATGAATAGTACTCGATGCTCACGGTGCTTGTAGCTACGATGTTGTGCTCACGATGCTGCGTAGCTAGCACTTTCGAAATGAGTAGAACTTCGATGAACGATTACTCGATAAAAGAATAGAGCTCGAAAGAATAGTACTCGAAGCTCGATTAATGCGTGCTCACGATGCTCGTGCGAGAACTCGAAATGAATAGTACTTGATGCTACAGTACTCGTAGCAAGCGGTTGAAATGACAAGAACTCGATGCTACAATACTCTGTACTCGATGCTACAATACTCGTAGCAAGAACTCGGTACTCGATGCTACAACACTCATAGCAAGAACTCGAAACGAATAGTACTCGTAGCTACAGTAAAATCAGCACAAGAAACTGAATTTCAGCACGATTTCAAAATCGAAAATTGATCTAACTTTTGCTCCACAACTCCAAACTTCACGAAACTTGACACACACCTTCTCAAGGATGTCAGGAACCTATTTCAAGCAACGATCGTGAAGATCCTTGCCAAAGTTAAGACATTTCTCCATTTGAGTGAAGGTGGTTCAAAAAGCCGAGTCAAAGCGAAATCGATCTAGAGACTTGCTCGTGGGTAATTGATGATCAAGATAACCTAGATGGGTTCCCACATGTTGCAACAAGTTAGATCACAGCAAGAACTCAAGCAAAGACTCACAACACGAAATCTCGGGAATCAGCCAAAGCGGAGAAGCGAAGAGCAGAGAGGGCGAGAGCATGAGCAGAAGAAAACTTGATTTCCATTCATTGAATCAAGAGAAAACCACGAGATCGTCCCCATACGCATAGACATTCGAACAAGGAAGATTACAAGCTCGTCAATCCAACCTCTCCTCTCCAACTCGAGAACACAACCATACATGCTTGAGAGGGAATGATACAGATTCTCAAGAACCCAGAAGGGGACACAGAGGAACACAACTCTGTCTCCACCAACAACTCTCAACCACTAAAGCCTAAAGCCAAAGTAGACTCTAAAGCCTCTTTTGACTAAAGAAACCTAAAATCCTTTGAAGTGTTCACCGGGCAAGCAGCCCCTCCAACCTATTTATAGCCCACGGCTACGGGTCTCCACCCGTTCGCCCTCTAAGTCCACGGGCCGCTCCGCTTATGCGACCTTGCGAAATTCCCGTTCGCCCCTCGCACCTTCCGGAAGCTTCCGCGCTCCTTGTCTTGCACTCCTTGCAACCACCTCGAGTCCATGTCGTCTTGACACATCCGAGCCGTTCGACCTCGGCGCCACTGCGCCTAGTCCGATCCACCGTGTCGCCACGACCGCCAACCACCGAGTCCACATCGTCTTGACACATCCGACCATTCGACCTCGGCGCCACCTGCGCCTAGTCCGGTCCACCGTGTCTCGCCACGACTTCACCGCGCTCCTTGTCTCGCACGCCTCGCAACCACCTCGAGTCCACGTTGTCTTCGACACATCCTGACCGTTCTGACCTTAGCGCCACTGCGCTAGTCCGTCCACCGTGTCTCGCCACGACTTCGCGATGTCCTGCGGTCACCTGGACAAAAACACATCAAATAGCACCGCTCGATACATGAAAGCGTAACTACCATCACTTACCATGCCGAAGTCCAAACCTGTTGAACAAACAGAATATGCAACCTAATCCCGTACGACCAAGTTTGACCAAAGTCCGATCGAGCCCCACTCACGCCATGCGACTGACTCGAACCACTCAAACCAAACTCGACTTACCTAAACCAATGTCAATTACTCATCACACACAAGGGATGACCTCCACATGGTCTCTCAATCTCCCCCTTGATGAGTATATTGACAAACCCAGAAAAAGATGAAGTTGAGTTTGATTTGCAAAGTCCAACATGGTCCAAAGAAAAGAATGAAACTAATGACCATGTCGACAGAAGGAATACTAGAGCAAATTTTTCTCCAAAGCTCTAAAAAGATCCCAAACTAGCTTTTTCTTCTCTATTCTCCCCCTTTTGGCAATAAACACATCAAGAAAGTAAAAGAGAGAATAAGATCACAAATATGGATGAAAGGGCTGAAGATTGATTATTTCTAAGCATTTTGAGCCATGAGAATTATCCATAATGACCATAATGAACTACACCCAGCCATAACTCAATAAAAGGCTATCTAGATCATGACAACATAAATATAAGCCAGCTAGAGCACATAGATGACAATCTGAAATGTAATGCATTTTATGAGTAAGTCAAGTTATCAATGAGCAGAGTCTAGCTAGAGATATCCAAGGATGATGCAGGCCATGTCAATAAGCTAAGCGGAACAAGAACTACTATTGAGACCAAATAGAGAGCTATGCTCAAGATTGAAACATTGGTTAAGTACTTGATTCTTTTTGTAGCTTTAAGCAAATTGAACACATAAAACATATTTTCTTTTGAAATTCATGGTTGTTGCCAACCAGATTTTTGTTTTATCATGTGCTAGTTCTCAAGCCTTATGCGACTACTCCAAGCGAGAAGCTTAAGAAGATAGTCTAGGTCACCCAAAACTCCCCCTAAGTTCATGCCAAGTGCAATGGCAAGCCGTCTCATAGGAAAGAATTGGTGAGATCAGTTTTTTCGCACAAAAGAGATCTTTTTGCCTTTTAACAAGTTGTGCTAACTCATGCATCATCAAGAGATTAAAAACAGCTCAATCTAAGGCTCATTATAGATTCAACGCTCTACCCAGCCTATTTGACATGGCATGAATCATAAAAGGATAGCTCAAGAAAGACTAATCTCGAGTGCTAACATGACAAGTTTTAGTTTAAGTTGAACAATTTTAATTAACTTATCATGGCAGAAGCTAGTCCATACATATGAAGTCATGATAAAACTAGCAAACTAAGCACAAGTCATGGCAAGGTGTAAAGCATTGAAGCATGTCATAACAGGATAATAATCAAGGCTCAATGTAAATATATTACAATGCTAGATGCTGAACATGCAAGAAAGTCCAGCTCCCTCTCAACATTAGATGCAACTTTTAGTTCAAGTTGAGTTAAGTCAAAATTAAGCTCCAGTAGCCCCCAAAAGAACTCCCCCTGAACTAAAGCAATAAAAACGAGAAACTGGCAAAGAAAACAACAAATAGGTAGTCCTTAAAGCATAGAGAAAATTATGGCTCAGGTGACTCTCATCTACTTCTAGGACTATCAGCGCCCACCTAACACACCTAGGAGCAAACACGTGCCTGTCTGCAGGGTGGCCCGACCCTCGCTAGAACCTAAAAGCAGTGAGAGAGCTCAACCTAGTGAGAAGAGAGCGACTAATAAGCGGCATCCTAGAACCACAAGATAAGAGTAGGAAGACTAAGCAACTTGACTAGAGAAACACTCTAATCTATGCTAGGAGGACTAATCCCAAATGCACCCAAAATGCAATGCAACAACAAGGAGTAAGAGCATAATTAGTAAAGTAAAGCGATGAAGAATAGAAACTCCCCTCACTTGATCCATAGGACAGACCACCCCAAGCTCTCCCAGTAGAGTGAAAACCTCGAACTATCCAATGGCTTGGTGAAGATGTCGATAGCTGGTGGTCACTCTCCTGGCTGGAGCACTATATCGCCCTTCTCTACATGGTCTCTAAGGAAGTGATAACAGATATCAATGTGCTTGTCGAGAGTGTTGCACTGGGTTCTTGGCAATGTTAATCGCGAAGTATTATCACAAAAGAGTGGAACACTATCTATGACTAACCCAAAGTCCCGAGTCGGAAGCCATCAAAGCACTTGGCTCTGACAGCCAGGCTGCGACAACGTACTCGGCCTCTGCGGTGGGCGTGCAACAGGTTGCTTCCTTGAAGACAAGGAAACAAGAGAAGTGCCAATAAATTGGCGGTGCGGAAGTGCTCTTCCTATATATCCTACAGTAGGCAAAGTGCGCATCAGAAAGGCTCTCAAGGAAAGACGGGATGAGGAAGAGTACCGAATACCATAGTCAATGGTAGCTCGAAGGTACCGAAGATGCGTTTCACCGCTGACGGTGAGAGGCGAGAGAAGCTGAAAACAGCGCCTGGACACACGAGAAAAATGTATGTATGGTCTCGAGCGGTGAGGTACAAGAGAGAGCCAATCATCTTTGTGAAACTCCTTTTGATCAACTGGCTCGCCATCCTCATTTGGGTCAAGATAGGCTGTAGAAGCCATGGGAGTCGACACAGGCTTACCATCACTCATGTCGAAGTGTCTCAGGAGGTCACGAGTGTACTTTCCCTAATGAAGAAAGGTACCCTCCCAAGTCTGCTTGATCTGAAAGCCAAGGAAGAAAGTCAACTCACCCATCATACTCATCTCAAACTCGGTGCTCATGACATCCGGAAGCTGTGAAACAGTATGGGAAGAGCCGCCAAAAATGATGTCATCCACATAAATCTGAACGAGTAGAAAGTCGGTGCCATGCCGGCGGATGAACAAGGTCTTGTCTACTTTACCCATCTCAAAACCATGACTTAACAAGTAGAACTTAAGCCTCTCATACCAAGCTCTCGGGGCTTGCTTAAGTCCATACAAAGCTTTGGAAAGTTTGAAGACATGGTTTGGGTATTTAGGGTTTTCAAAACCTGGAGGCTTTCGGACGTAGACCTCTTCCTCAATAAAACCATTGAGAAAGGCACTTTTGACATCCATCTAGTAGAGCTTGAAACCCTTAGAAGTTGCAAAGGCAAGCAAGATTCTAATGGCTTCTAGTCTAGCTACAGGGGCAAAGGTCTCCTCGAAATCTAGACCCTCAACCTGAGAGAACCCCTGAGCTACCAGTCTAGCCTTGTTTCGAATAACCACTCCGTCCTCGCTCTGCTTGTTCTTGAACACCCACTTAGTCCCAATAATATTGTGACCTCGCGGGGGCTCGATAAGCGACCAGACCTTGTTCCTCTCGAAATTTTCTAGCTCCTCATGCATGGCATTGACCCAAGACTCATCAGAAAGGGCGTGACAAACGTCCTTGGGCTCAAAGGAGGCAACAAAGGCAGAATGGAGACAGAATTGAGAAAAGCCAAACTTAGAGCGTGTGACATGCTCGAAGAGGTCTCCAATAATCTGCTCTGCAGGATGCCTTTTCTGGATATGTCGGGGAGGTCCTGGATGAGGAGAAGAAGTGGCCTCTACCTCATGTGGAGACGAGCAGGGACAGAGCCACTAGCTCCGGAGGAAGCAGTAGGTAAGGGCTGATCACCTTGAGGTGCCGTGGAAGAAGGCATCTCAAGGGGAGGATGAGGAGCTGGAGCAGGTAAACAACCATCGTCTCCATCGTCCTCATCATCCACAAAGATGGTCTCGGACTGCTCTAAATAACTTGAGATATCTGGCCTAGTCCCCGGACTGGCCTCGTCAAAGGTCACCTCGCAGGTCTCTACCAACTTGCTAGACTCGCAGTTCCAGACCCTAAAAGCCCGCGAAGAAGTCGAGTAGCCTAGAAAGATACCGTCACAGGAACGTGACTCGAACTTGTCTAGGTTCCCAGACTTCAAAATAAAGAATTTGCAACCAAACACACGAAATGAGAGACGCTGGGCTTTCGCCCGTATCTCAGCTCATAAGAAGTGCGGTGCAAGTGTGCCCGAAGAAAAACTCGATTCGAAACATGGCACGCGGTAGCAATGGCTTCAGCCCAAAACTTCCTCGGTGTAGAGTACTTATCAAGCATCGTTCTGGCCATCTTGCCCAAGGTACGGTTCTTCCTCTCCACAACGCCATTCTGCTGAGGGACGTATGGAGAAGAGAACTGGTGCTCTACACCTGTCTCCCCACAAAAACTCTCAAAGTAGGAATTCTTGAACTCCGTGCCATTGTCACTGCGGATCGCTTGTAAGGCACCTGGAAGCTCAACAGAAAGCCTACTAAAAAGACCTCAGAAATGTGAAAATATCTCATCCTTTGAGGCTAAGAAAAACACCCAAGAATACCTCGAGAAGT
This sequence comes from Ampelocalamus luodianensis, assembly GCA_036346255.1. NCBI lineage: Eukaryota > Viridiplantae > Streptophyta > Magnoliopsida > Poales > Poaceae > Ampelocalamus > Ampelocalamus luodianensis. The sequence goes on along the minus strand of CM070631.1, from coordinate 23,160,308 downwards.
CATCGACCACAACAAGAACATACCACTTCCTCCTCTTGATGTGCTCGAGCTGGTCCAAGCGTGTCCATGTGGAGCAATGTGTCGATGCATCGGTCATAGTAGCGTGATCGGAGGATGAGAAGCGGCAACCATCTTGTCGTCTTAGGCATGGAGCGCAAACAAGATCTTTGATCATCTTGAGTTTCGCGGACCACGAATGAGATCGTGGCGCTAACTTTCGGGTCAAATGGTCAAATCCAATATGACCAAGTCTCCTATGCTAGAAAGAGATCGCGGTACTCGAAGCAACTAAACACACGAGAGGATCGCGGATGACTCGAAAAACTCAGCACGAAAGATCCTCCCATAACGAGAAATCCATAAACAGGACTACCAGAAGAATCAAGAATTTTGCAATTGTTTTCTTAAAGCTCACCTCGAAACCGTCATCGGTGGTGAAAAGCGAAAGTAAATTGTACTGCAGCTTACTAACCAAGGCAACATCTTTCAAAATGAAAGAATCATTCACGTGCATAGTACCTTTGGCGAAGACGCGCCCAGAAGAAGCATCTCCGAAGGTGATCTTCTCATCACCTGGAGCACGGACTAGGGAAGAAAACCAACAAGAATCTCGGTCATGTGTCGAGAACACCGAGTCGGCGAGCCAAACCTTTCCTTCCACCCGGTGAACTGAGTCAACAAGAGAGTAAAGTCTCAGCATTTGGGTAAATCAACAGTGATTTTGGCACCCAATACTGAGTAACACGTCGAGCAGATGAAGTAGTCAAGCACGACTGACCTCTATCTACCATACGCTCTCTGTCACTCAAAGCAGAAGGTCTATGAGCAGACCTAAAGCTGTTGCTAGGTCCAACTGCTACGAGGGAGCGAGTCGAAGCATCTGCAACATCTTGAACACGCCGTGGTAGTTTGTCTTGATGAGGAAAGCGAGATCTACCCTCGGGGGCGGAAGTCACGACCAGGAGCATATCGAGGGCGAAAACCGAGCTTCGGTAAACCGAGTCCTCGTCTGCCCAACCACGGACTCCATAGTCCTAGACCTCGTGTTGGTCTGGGTGCACTCAAGGTGCAGGGCGACCACGAATCGCCCAAGAGACTCAACACGGTCTCTTCGCGCGATCTTAGCGCGCTGAAGCATCGATCATTGTGTGTCCATCCTTCCGACAGAAGTGCGGTGATACTTCACCTTGTGAGAGTAGAAGCGACACGGGAGGCTTCGCCACGAGAGGTGAGCGGTAGGTGAAATCACCTTCTTGTCGAAATCCCACTGACATAGCCAGTGACTTAAATTGGACTTTCTTGGTCACAGGCTTAGTCTCGATCACACACAGTGCTATGGGTCTAAGCACGGCGGTGGATGCTTCCTTATGTCCTCATAAAAATATATCCTAGACCTTGATTAAATCTGCAGATCTTAGATTGGTCTAGAATAAGATTGAGCTTCTTCTTGCCTTCTACAAATCTCTCGAGAGTGTTCATAAAATGCGACACTCCCGAAAGAGAGGGTGCAAGAAGAGCGAGGAAGAAGAGAGAGCAGAAGGTAAAGGAGCAAAAGAAAACCAGCGAGAGGGAAGAATGGCTTGTGCATGCACACCGCTACGAAGGGCAGTCCTCACGCTAGCGGTTGGTTCACGTCGCTAGCGTCTCATCCTTACCACAGGGCTTCTCCCCTTCTCCACAATCACATTACACACACAATGTGGCTTCTCTAGAAGGTCCTTAGTTAACCGCATATTTCTCATCCAAAGCAATCAAGTCAGATTTTAGTTTGTTACAATTAATGCATGGTGAGCTAACAGGGTCCTTAGTAGCAAACTGTGCCAACTTCCTATCATGATCAATCGTATCTTGAAACTGTTTGGAGACAGCTTCAAGTTCAGCAGTTAACTTAGGACAGTTTAAGCATGAATCAATCGGCTCAAGTAAAGAAGCTTGTAGTTCAGCAATTTTCTAATCTGCCCGTTTTAAGTTCATCTTCAAGTTATTGCAATTTTCACAAGACTCGGGCAGATCAAGGAGCATGGCATAAGATCCTCTAGCAGCAATGTTCTTATCCTCACATGAGGTGGGAGAAGTAGTCTCATCAGTAGTAAGTAGGGTAACAGCCATCCTACTCAACTCTAACTTAGCAAGCAGACTAACATTCTCCACCTTAACAATATCAAGCTCGGAGGACACACTATCATGCGAGGTCCTTAGTTTCTCCATGTCACCCAATAGAGCACAACATGTACCACAATCATCACGGGAGGGAGCAGATGTAAGTGAAGTAAGCTCCTGTGATAGTCTATCTACTTCCTTCTTTAACTCAGTACACCTAGCCCTAGCTCTAGCATAAAAACCACCTAGCTTAAGAAAAGCATGATTGAGCTGGTCGTAGGTGGGGCATACCTCGTCCAGAGTCGAGTCTGACTCATTGTCGGTCGATTCGCCCTCGAGGGCCATGAAGCACATGCCGGAGAAGTCGTTGCCACCATCCTTGGACTCTTGGTCACCCGTCCCATCGTCGTCGCTCCATCCTTCCACCTCGCTGAGGTCGAGGTCGTCGAAGGCGGTGAGGACGCGGTGGAAGAGCTTCTTGGCTTTGCCAAAGTTGCGGAACTTCTTGCCTTGTGCAGGAGCTGGAGGCTTCTTGTTGCGGTTCTTGTCGGTGTAGTCATTCTTGCCCGAACCGCCATAGTCATTCTTGCCTTTCTCGGCAGGGGCGGTTGCCCGAATGTGTTAGGGCCACCACACTCGAAGCAAATCACGGTCCTCCTCTCTTTCTGTCCCTCCTCCCCTTGTAAGCATGGGAGAATCTTGAGCAAGGAGGGCGGTGCTCATCATAAGCGCTCTAGCGATCATCGGTTATGTCACGAGAGCGACAAGGAGAATCCGCAAAGAGAATCGGAAGAAGAGGAACGAGAAGCCAATGTGGGATCGGTGACCAAAGCCATCGTTGTGACTTCGACTTCGAGAGACAACGTCAATCTCGTGAGTCTTGGTAGCGAGTACAACGCGTTAATAGTCGGGTCAAGAGTGCATGCGTGTCTTTGATGGTGATCACTTTCATCTCCCAAACACGCCGTCGAGTGCCGTGAGCATCGGCGGCGTTGTCAAGTCGGGGTATGTGAGACCGACCGCTCGGAGGTTGCTCAAGATTTTGTGAAATCGTGAAAAGCACTCGTCTAGGGACTCACCAGCAAGCATCTCGAATTTGTTGTATTCGCGCAGGCCGATCTGTCGAGTCGTCTTGATCCGGGTGGTGCCCTCATGGTATCGTCGAGGTCACCCGGATGTCGTAGGTGGACGACGGGTGAGATATGCGGTCAAACTCGCTACGACTCAAACCCTGGATGATGATGTTCCTTGCCTTTGCATTCGCCTCAACATCAGCCATGTTCCCGACATTGATGTTCTCATCGGCAGGAACAACAAATTGTACCTTGACCTTCCGCCAGATGGCATACCCCTGGGCCTGGATGTATGTCTCCATTCGGCTCTTCGGAAGAGTGTCGATGCCATCGAAAGCAGGCGGCAGTCGAGTACTTGTCCATCGCCATGGCTCCTGAGACCGATTAAGATCTATTGAAAAGAGCTAACCGACTCTGATACCAATTGTAGGACCGGAAAGACGACTAGAGGGGGGGGGGTGAATAGGAGCACAAACTCTTTTTCTCCCAAATCAAATTCAATACGAATCTCACTCCAATAGCTATGAAAGCTATGAAGATCAATCAATCAAGCACAGCGGACGACTTGTATTGAATCCAATCAAAACCCCAAAAGAAACGACCACAAACACAAGAAGACAACCTGATGAACAGTACTCGAAGCTACAGTGGTCGGTGAACAGTACTCGTAGCATGTACTCGAAATGAACAGTGCTTGAAAGAAGAGTACTCGAAACTACAGTGTCTTGCTACAATACTCGATATGAATAGTACTCGATGCTACAGTACTTGTAGCTACAGTGTTGTGCTACAATACTCGTAGCTAGCACTCGAAATGAGTAGAACTCGATGAACAGTACTTGATAAAAGAATAGAGCTCGAAAGAATAGTACTCGAAGCTACAGTGTCGTGCTACAGTACTCGTAGCGAGAACTCGAAATGAATAGTACTTGATGCTACAGTACTCGTAGCAAGCGGTTGAAATGACAAGAACTCGATGCTACAATACTCTGTACTCGATGCTACAGTACTCGTAGCAAGAACTCGGTACTCGATGCTACAACACTCGTAGCAAGAACTCGAAACGAATAGTACTCGTAGCTACAGTAAAATCAGCACAAGAAACTGAATTTCAGCACGATTTCGAAAATCGAAAATTGATCTAACTTTTGCTCCACAACTCCAAACTTCACGAAACTTGACACACACCTTCTCAAGGATGTCAGGAACCTATTTCAAGCAACGATCGTGAAGATCCTTGCCAAAGTTAAGACATTTCTCCATTTGAGTGAAGGTGGTTCAAAAAACCGAGTCAAAAACGAAATCTGATCTAGAGACTTGCTCGTGGGTAATTGATGATCAAGATAACCCTAGATGGGTTCCCACATGTTGCAGCAAGTTAGATCACAGCAAGAACTCAAGCAAAGACTCACAACACGAAATCTCGGAATCAGCCAAAGCGGAGAGCGAAGAGCAGAGAGGACGAGAGCATGAACAGAAGAAAACTTCAGATTTCCATTCATTGAATCAAGAGAGAAATACACAGAGATACGTCCCCATATGCATAGACATTCGAACAAGGAAGATTACAAGCTCGTCAATCCAACCTCTCCCTCTCCAACTCGAGAACACAACCCATGCATGCTTGAGAGGGAATGATACACAGATTCTCAAGAACCCAACGAAGGGGACACAGAGGGAACACAACTCTGCCTCCACCAACAACTCTCAACCACTAAAGCCTAAAGCCAAAGCAGACTCTAAAGCCTCTTTTGACTAAAGGAAATCCTAAATTCCTTTGAAGTGTTCACCTGGGCAAGCAGCCCCTCCAACCTATTTATAGCCCACGGCTAACGGGTCTCCACCCCGTTACGCCCACTAAGTCCACCGGAGCCCGCTCCCGCTTGTGCAGCCTTCCGAAATTCGCGTTTCGCCCCTCCTGCACCTTTCGGGAAGCTTCCGTGCTCCTTATCTTGCACTCCTCGCAACCACCTCGAGTCCACGTCGTCTTCGACACATCCCGACCGTTCGACCTCGGCGCCACTGCGCCTAGTCCGGTCCGTGTCTCGCCACGACCGCAACCGCCGAGTCCACGTCGTCTTGACACATCCCGCCCGTTCGACCTCGAGCCACTGCGCCTAGTCCGGTCCACCGTGTCTGCCGCGACCGCAACCACTTCGAGTCCACGTCGTCTTCGACACATCCCGACCGTTCTGACCTCAGCGCCACCTGCGCCTAGTCCGGTCCACCGTGTCTCGCCACGACTTCACCGCGCTCCTTGTCTCGCACGCCTCGCAACCACCTCGAGTCCACGTCGTCTTCGACACATCAAAGATTACGACATGGGTCTCCAATATCATCCAGGCAAGGCGAATGTTGTTGCCGACACACTCAGTTGCAAGGTTTATTGCAATACTTTGATAATCAAGGAGCAACAACCTGCCCTTCACAAAGAATTTTAGCGGCTCAACTTGGGAGTGGTTGAGCATGGTTCTCTTGCTTGCACAACCAACCTTAGAAGATCAGATCAAGGCTACTCAGTAATCGAATGAAGGGGTGATCCGAATCAAGTAGAATATCAAGAGCAAGACAGCCAAGTGCTTCTCGGAAAATGATCATAGTGTTCTGTGGTTCGGACAATGCCTTGTGGTTCCGAAGGACATGGAATTACAAAATTTAATCCTCTGTGAAGCCCATGACTCCCCCTTGTCCATTCATCCGGGAGTCACGAAGATGTATCAAGATCTCCGGTAGAGATTCTAGTGGACCTGAATGAAGCGAGAGATCGCAAGGTCCGTTCTTAGAGTGCGGCGTATGTCGTCGTCGGCGTATCTACTGACCTTTGCGATGCACGAGTGGAAGTAGGACTCGATCGGTATGGACTTTATCACCAGTCTACCCCAAACCTCCAAGAAGAATGATTCCATTTGGGTTGTCATCGTTCGATTGACAAAGGTAGCTCATTTTCGCGATGCGGACTAATCTCCTTTGTGGGTGCACGTTGGCGGACCTCTACATATCCGCATCGTGTGCTTACATGGTGTCAGAAGGCGATCATTTGAGATCGCGGTGCGCTCTTCACCGCCCGATTTTGGAAAAGCCTACAAGAGGCTAGGGAACTCACCTTTCTTTCAGCACCGTGTACCATCCCTAAACTGATGGCCAAATTGAAGGAATAAACCAAGTCTTGGAAGACATACTCCATACTTGTGTTCTCTCCTATGGAAAGAATTGGGAGAAATGTTTGTAGTTTACCGAATTCTCTTACAACAATAGCTTCCAAGCTAGTCTCGGCATGGCACCTTTTGAGGCCTTATACGAGAGAAAATGTAGAACCCCGTTGAACTGGTCAGAGACCAGCAAAATACCATTCTTTGGTCCGGACTTGATCAATGAGGCCGAAAGTCAAGTTCGGTTGATTCGAGATCGATTACGCACAGCTCAATCAAGGCAAAAGAGCTATGCGGATCGTTATCGTCGTGAGTTGAGTTATGAGCCAAATAACCTTGTTTGTCTCAAAGTCTCTCCTCTGAGGGGTCATCAACGATTCGGTGTTAAAGACAAGTTAGCTCCTCGATATGTTGGACCTTACCGCATCATCGAGAAGAAAGGAGCTGTTGCCTACAAGTTGGAATTGCCTGCTGCACTCGGGGGAGTACATGATGTTTTTCATGTGTCTCAACTGAAGAAGTGTCGTCGTGTTCCAACCAAGGAAGCTCCATTGGAAGGTCTTGATGTACAAGAAGATTTGACCTACCATGAGTGTCCTTTTCGCATCCTTGAAGAAGGTGAGCGAAGAACAAAGAATCGTGCCATCAAGTTCCTTAAAGTTCGGTGGACAAATCCTATCGAGGATAAAGCAACTTGGAGCAGGAGGATCGCCTATGTGCGGACTACGTCTTTCTTTTCAGTGAGCGGAATCTCGGGACGAGGTTCTTGTAAAGGAGATTTTGTAACATCCTAAGTAAGGGTTGTGTTTCAAATGTATGAAAATGTGTAGAATTTAAAACTTTTCATGCATCATGTTTATTATTGTATTTTAGAATTTCTCTCAAAGGTTTTGTGATTTTGAAAACCTATTGCTTCAATTGTCGAGAAACATAGTCCTGTAAAACTTTTAAATAAAATCTTGTGATCATCCTCTGAAATTATTTTTCCTAGCTTCTAGATCATCTTTGTAACCCCTTTGAAATTTTTTATAATTTTTTGAAATTATTTACTATTTTAAAAGGGCTATTCAAACCCTAGGTCAGAACCTTAAGAAATTTCTGGGAGGAAAATTCAATGCATGAAAACCTCTAGAAATTTTATACAAGGTTAATCTTAGAGTTAGGAACCTCCTGTAAAAATTTCAGAAATTTTGGAGCTTCTAAACTCTGTCTGAAATTCCTTTTCACTCTCAATGTTTTATCAAAAATCAGAAATTACTGTTGGGCCGACCGAGCCACCTTGACTCGGCCGAACCCAACTAGCTCAGCCGCACCACACCACTTACCCTTTCACTTTGGGCCATCCAATTGGATCTCAACGGCCCAAATTTATAAGAGCCGTTCCGACCATCCGAACGCACTCTTTCACATGGACCGTCCGATTTAAGATGAACGACCGATTGATTCAGCCATTTGGACCATCCGAACGTCGCTTTCATGTGGACTGTTCGATTGAGGATCGATGGTTTGACCCAACCCCTTCTCCTGTGACACTGGTAGCGTGGGCCTGCCGGTCTGTTCTTCTTCTCCACGTCGCGGGCGCGCCTCGCCAGTTCATCGTGGCCTCCGCTCACACCCGCGTCAGCCAACGGCTATGCCACCGGTTTGCGACGCTTGCCAGTGGTTTGGCCCATGGTTTCGCACCCGCACCTACTCCCATCACCTCGCCATCGCATCATTGTCACTCAAGCTCGTCCATGGACCGAGCTCATCTTCGCCGGCCTCTCCTTGTGCTCTCCATCGCCTTCGGCTATAAAAGCCCTTGGGGCTTCTCCTTTTCTTCCTTTAGAAACTCTGAGACACCCCCTAGCTCTCCCACATTTCTCTTCCCCTCCACCAAGCCTGAGCGCAGCCGGAGCTCGAGCTCCAGAGCTCGACCGAGACGCCCCTTCTTCACCACTAGCGCCACAGGGGTTCATTTCCATTTTTGTTCGCGTCATTTTGCACCCCGGATCACTGTCATCATTTCCCCTAATCCAATTTTGGTTTGCATTCACAGGAATCATCGAAGTTTGGGTTTTCTTCTCTTCGGCCGAAAATAGCCGCCTTCGTCCCCATTTCTCGTGAGGTGTTTCTTTTCCCAATTGATCGTGGTTTAACCATGTTTTGGCCTCACTGATACTCCTCCTACCTCCAATTTCATCCTTTAATCCTCAGGTCATCCCATCCATGTTGGAGCACCACCGCCGCCCTCGGTTCATCACCGCCGGCATGACTCTAACTAGCTTATCCTACCTTATTGACTCTGGTATGCTCCTAGCCCTTCTCTGGTGCCAGTGTGCGCATTAGATGGCTTAGGGAGTCTCCGTATCGTCGTTGTCGTATTTCCCATACACTCTACTCTGCTCCACCTCGTCACGCCGCTGCGCCAGCTCATCTCTGGCGATGCTCTGGCCGCCTCCGGTGCGCATTAGCATAGGGTTTCCATTTTCGTCATTGGTCGGCGCCGACGAGCTCTCCTTTGCTGGCGACGCCCTGGCAAAGTTCACGGCCGAGAGCACCTCCCCATTGTCGGATTTGGGCATTTCCTGTAGCACGATCATTAGCAATTAAACGTTGTCTTAAGCGCGGTTTCTTGTGTAGATTATAGTTTAATTGCTACCTTAGGTCAATGACATGCGGGTCCAGGAACAGATGTGGAGGAGGGATGAAAACCTGATTTCCTTTAGAGTCTATGTCAAGTGGGTCGGACGCCATTAAGTGCTCAGTTTCCACCACATGCGTGCTGGTCATGGACCCGTCTGTCATGCTCTTGGGCTAAGTGCATTTGGGTATAAAAATCTTCAATGCTTTTATGATTTTCGAAATGCTTTATTTGTATACTGAAAATTGTATTAAACTTCAAAAATGGCATAAGCATTTCATTTTAAGTCCTTTTTGGATGAAACCAATTTTTTTGGGTTAAATTTTTAGTGTACTTTATCTTGGTATAGCTTTTGGACATGTTTCTGTACCAGAAAACTGTATTAGTTGTATTACTTTAGATATAGCTTTATTCTTGCACTAGAAATTCTTTTAAACTTCAAAAATGCATAAGTATTTCTCAGTAACTCCAATTTGAGTAAACTCAATTTTGTTGGATTCCTCTACTAGTGTACTTTATTGTAGAATTGGTTTTGAGTATGTTACTATCTCTAAAAATCTTATTTTACCCATGACTTATGCACTACTTTCATAACTTTGAAAAATCATAGAAAATTCATCTTAGCTCCAAATAAGGTGAATCAAATTGAATTGTTCATCTCATGTGGTGCTCTATCTACCATAAAATGTTTATGTTCATCTTTCTGGAATTTTTTGCCAAAACTTTTATTTTGGATGAGCGATGAAGAGATGAATTTTTAGCATTTCCTTTAAAACTGATTTTGTTTGTGATAACTTTTGCATGCAATATCCAAATCGATTGATTTTTATTGCTAAATTCATTTAAAATCATGATCTACCTTCTCTGTAAATTTCATGATTTTTGGATGAATTTGGTTTTTGAATTTTTCGGTGTTATTTGTTCTTCTCGATTCTTTCGATATGTTCCAACAATTCTATTGAATACGAGAGCGATCCTCTGCAGCAAGAAAGTTATCTCCAGCAAGGCAAGCAGTTTTCCTTTGATGCACGTTGATCCTATTATGTTTGCATGCTAATATTTGAATTTCAAATGTATGTACGCATGCTATGTTGACAAGTATTTCTCAATCGCGATAGTTGACTTGGATAGTTACTTGAATTGTAGGTAAACATTCATCCTCTGCCACTAAGCCTAGGTTTATATCCGTTGTGATTTAGAGCTCACTGGATGGGCTCTAGTCACACTATATTTAGTATGTGAGTTGACGTCGCTTAGTTCTACTTAGAACAGTAGTAGGTTGATCATCGCCTCGACGATGGTCATGATTCATCACTATAAATACTTGAGTCGGGGTACTCATGTATGTATTGTATTTGAGAAAACTAAAACTAAAAACAAAATGATTTAGAATTGGGTATATTGGTAAGATGGAGTGCTTTTGGGTATGTGCTTGGTGCCCGAGTCAACAAGGACCGAACATCTTGTGTCACACTATCCAATCACTATTGCGTGCATTCCACACGAGGGTATTGAAAACCCCTCTTGACTTAGTACTTTAGCGTGTGTCAGCTCCAAGTCGCAGGAGGTTGTGTGTGCGCGTTGTTAAAAAGAGAAATGAGTTTATATGTGTTGGTTGTGAGGGAGTGGAATACTGTCAAGGTTCTCCACAACTAGGGGCATTGTAGTTGTCCGAGGGCTTTATCCTATAGGGTAGTTGACTTCTGGCTTTACAATGACTATGACACAACGTATGGGGTTTCCATTCGCATATGGACGACTCGTAGCTAATGCATTATATTGGAAAATGTCTCATAGGACTTAGCCTTACCGGCATACCTAAGGAAGTGTGCTCTATCATGTGACAAAAAGGCGGTCTGGCGTGTGGGTACAGTTGTACACCCTTGCAGGGTTTGATCTATTCGAATAGCCTCGTCTTAGGTTATGGACACGCTTAGTTAGGTTTTGCAAGAGTTAGACTATAACATTTTCGATAAAACTTGACTTCGGGTGGTACAAATGGGTAATTCGTGCTATGTTGTGGTGGCTGTTGGGAAGTCACCTCTAGGATATTATTTATGCTTATAATTGTTGTCTCACTGTTATTTAAACAAATAAAAATAGATTTGTTAAATTGCCTTCAATCTATTACATTATTGCAAATAAAAAGTTGCTTTATGCGTAAAATGAACCCTATAGCCTACTCCTTTGATTCAGCTTGCATGTAGCTATGTATAGGTTTGTTATCCGTAAGTCTTGTGAGTAGGTTTTTGTACTCAATTGCATTGCTCAATTGTTGCAGAGGAGGTTGATCCCTAAGGGATCGACTATTGTGAGACCGACTTTGTGTAGGACGACTAGCTTGGCAGCCCGGTCGGTTGCCTTGTGGGTAAGGGCAAACTGGTTTTCTTTTGTTATCGCCATCTTATGGCCTTTTGCTTCTGCTGCTACTTTAGTTATTTACTTTTCATTTGGTGGATCGACCCCTTTTGTAATGACTCTATTATGTGTATGTTTTTTGTGATGTAATATGAAGACTTGGTATTGCAATGACTTGTGTATGGAGTTGATGCTTATTTTTGTTAGGTGTATATATACTGCAATTCTGGGAAGTACATATCCACCGAGAACCAGGATATTTGATTTGTAATACTAGAACCATTTGGAAGATTAAGTATTACGAGTTAAATACCCCGAGTTCTCGCACTAACAATTGTCTTGTTCAAAATTTGTAGATGTCTGAATTCTCGAAAGCCATCTCCCACAGAGTTTACATTGGAAAATGGGCAGTTGCTCTGTGGAAAATGATGCAACACCTGCTTTTGAAGCAAAGGCCGACGTACCAAGGATACACCTACATGGTGGGGACGTAGGAACATTGGAGGGTGGAAGTGATACTCTACTCCAACTTACGGAGCAACACGACATTCCACATATTTGATGCACCAATGCAGCACGACTCTTTCCCCGCCGGCATTCAGGACGCTGCACGCGAAGTCGTACGAAGACTCAGATACATCTATATTACTACCACATTTTAAATAGCTAACTACTCTATGTAGCCTTCACTGTTATAAGTTCATTTAGACCTACAAATTTGCTATTGGAACATTGACTAGCTAAATAGCCAACTACTAGATGCTAATCAGTTTTCTAACCAATTTGGGCCCTACTGACACTTAACTATTAACAATCCTAAGCACCACTCAACTAATAAGTGAATGCTAACTAATTTTTCAGCATGCAGATACCTCAACTAATAAGTGAATGCTAACTGATTTTTCAGCATGCAGATACCTTATTGCCTTACTACTCTGTAAACTGTTAACTTGCTATTACTAACTAACCTTTAAATTTATAAACCAATCACTAATTGATGTAATCGCGGTATAAGTGTATACGGTATAAGTGTATACTAGCAGTAAATCCTACAAATTCGATTTATCCACTAATCTGAACCTCTACGCCATTATCACAGTGTGGATTCTCCCGACCTTTCAAAGGAATCCCTGACATTTGAAAGGAATCACCTTCTCTGTTAATGCATTTCATAAAAAGGATTTGCTGTACTGCAAGGAGGCACTGATGACTAATATTTTTACTAGTTCAATTATCTACTTAAACAGACCTTTGACTGAGCCTCTCGTTAAATATATAAGCACATGTAGGTTCAATTTATTCCATAAATTAATCATGACATCATGCACGCAAAATAACATAACCATCACAGGCATAACAGATCTAGTCATGTCAACCAGAAAAAAGAACATGAACAGATCTAAAGCGGAGAACATGACCGTTACGTCACGATGATTACGTTGGATCGGTTTGTCGATGGTGACACTACGAGCGCGGTGTGGATGACACGAAGTCGATGACGATTCGCGGCCGAGCATCGAGGAAGACGAGCGAGCTACAACAAGCGATGCGCGAGCGCTTCCAAAAACCTTATTCGCCTCTCCGGTGCGAGAACTTGAAGCGGCGGTTCGGAGACTGCTCTCGAGCGGCGGTGCAGTTGGTGAAGCGGGGCGGAGTAGACTACGTGGGGCGGTGCGATTACAATGGAAGCGAAAACCTAGATTGATTTCTCATCTCTGTATGGAGGCGGCGATTCAGTATTTATGGAAGAATCAGGATGTGTGATCAAGGCGCCTGCACGTTCTCCATAAATCGTAACCGAAACGGATTAGTCTCGTAACCGATCCGGATTCACCGCCACACAAAACAGCAAAAGATAAAAACGCAAAAGGAAGCCGCATCTGCGCAAGCACCTGACGCCGATTTTGGCGGACCATTCACGCAGGTGCCATGCGCCCGCGCCACCCGCCCATACCTGCCTGCCCGGCCCGGCGAGGCGAGGCGAGCGGCAGCGCAGTGTGTTCCTCTAGTTCTCTCCCACACATGCCTCAAGTGGCTAGGAGTGCACCATCCCTTTTAAGGTGGTCTTCCTCTCCTAGAACTAGCAATATGGTACTAAAGTTCACATGCATGAGTGGGCCTTTGAGATTTAATTTAGGAATTATTCTTCTTGTATGGGCTTGGCCCACATAATCCAACAATCCCCACGGATCTCAAAGTCCCACAGAGATTTGCACGAATTCAATGTCTTGTTTATATATCGGTGTTTGATGGAGACCAATTAAGGTTGAACATCCACCTAGAACTCCAAGCTACACTTACTCACAACTTGAACAATGGACTATGCCTTGAATTGCAAGTTTGGTGCAAGCAAGCTTCACTTGAAGACTTAACTGATACTAGGCCGCCAGTAGGCTACCCCTCGGTTGGAGCGTATAAGTCATACTCCTTGGTCTCTTCATGAGCTTAGTAGGAGATTTTCCCAAAATCTTCATAGACTGCGACTAACAGTCGGGCTCATATAGGTGTGTTCTTTCAAGAATGTTCTGCAGGATAACGTGTTCGCTTCTGAGAGCCAATGGAACACATTAAGGCCTTAACCAACCTGCCTTGCAGTTTTTGAGAGTATTGCATCTTCACATAGAGAGGGTTGAAATTACTCTCCTCCAGTTAACTAACGGCTTGTTTTTCCTAGATCCTAATTCACGAGATCTCCGATCACATAGGTTGGGTTACTACCATAGATAACTCACATGGGTCTCATACCCATCTCCTTCGATGCACTATCTATCACATTTCGTGATAGTCCCTTTGTGAAGGGATCTGCCAGGTTTCTATCTGTTTGGATGTAATCCAAGGTTATAACTCCGGAGTTTCTCAATTTCCTGACAGACTTCAATTGTCTCTTGACATGCCTAGACGATTTCATATTATCCTTAGAACTGTTCACTTTAGCGATAACGGTTTTGTAACATCCCAATTTTGGGCTTGTGTTTCAAATGTAAGAAAATGAGTAGAAATTAAAACTTTTTCTTACATCATGTGTTTCCTGTTTGTATTGGACAAGTATTGTACAAGACTTATGGAAATGCAAAGTCACAAGTCTTTTGATCCAAATCTGGTTCCTTCAAAAACATTCTTGCCAAATGTTGTAATCATCTCCTGGAAATATTTTTCCTAAGTTCTTGGGATGGTATGTGGCCCCTCTGAAAAACTTCACAATTTTTAGAAATTGTTTGAGTATTTTAGAGGGCAGTCAAACCTGTTTGACTCTCAGTCAAACCTAAAACCAGTACCTTGTAGAATTTTTGGAGAAAAATACAATGCATAAAAACCTCTGAAAATTTTACACAAGGTCAATGTCTCAGTCAGCAAGCTACTGTAAAAATTTCAGAATTTTTGGAGTTATTTTACTACCCCAAATAAATCCTCAAAAGTCTCAGCTTTAATTTAAAACCTAAAACCAGTTTCACTGTTCCTTGGGTTCGAGTCGGGCTCGAGTCCGAGCCACTTGACTTGGTTGAACCACCTAACTGCACCGAGCCGCATTTTAAAACGTGCGTGCCATATCAGCCGTTGGATCCCAATCGCGTGGCCCGCATTGATGATGTCGTTCGGACCCTCCGGTTGCATTAGCCAATTGGGACCGTTGGATCTCAATCCAACCGTCCAGATTTCCGTAGGCAATCGGACTGTCCGGCGAACTCTTTTAAATCACAGCCGTCCATCTAAAATCCAACGGTCGTGGTTTGTCTTCTCTGTTCTTCTTCCTCCTCGGCTTCTCGTGCGCGTGGCGGCAATGGCGAGCGAGCGAGCGGCGTGATGTGTCACCTCCACGTTTGCTTTTGTCAACGTTTCTCGCAATGCATTTAATGCGCACTGGCTTTCTCCTCCATTGTCACCATGCTCACTTGCTCCCATCTTTTCTTGGTCTACAACGGAGCATGGTAGCCCACCATGGACTCGGGTTCTTGCTCAAAACCTAATTCTTTCCTATAAATTGCCCCTCTAGGTCCTCCCGGTGTCCCTTTACACCACACTTTGCTCTTCTTAGTGTTTGGCGGCTAAACCACCTCACACCCTCAAAGCACCATTGTTGGCGTAGAGCTCCAATGGCGGCCTTGGTGTCCAGTGGTTCATCTTCAACGTTTCTTGCACCCTTTGAACTCCTCAACCTCCTTTATATTTCCCCTAACTTGATTTTGGGTTGCATTCACAGAATCACTCAATTTTAAGTTTGGAGATTTTCAGTTAGTTTCACCCCTTTCTTCTCGGCTCATTAAGTGGTTCTTTTTGCAATTACTTGCTTTTGGAGCCTCTTTGAGCTATAATGAAGCTGTGGTGATGATTTGGTTCCACTCATTTTGCTCGAACCTCATCTTCCACTTCATCTTCTTGACTCAGGTGGACTTCATCGTGTTCAAGTCTTCCCGCCATCTTTGAAGCTCCTCTCGGTTAAGGTAGCTTCTATATAGTCCCTAGAAGTCATGGCACTCGCTTTCTGGACTGCGGTGAGCATTTTGCTATTTTCATGTTTCTGAAAATGGCTCCATCTTGTTTTCCGGCTCGTGGCGTTCTAGACCTCCACGGCCGGCGAGGTCATCACTGTTGGGACCGCAACACTATTGCGAACCCATTTTGATAGTTTGTGGGCGCCGCCGTGACCGGAGTCGCCGGCGACAAGCCGGCAAAGCCACTCGGGTTTTGTCAGTTGAGAAGCTCTGTTTTCGTCAGATAATTAGGACACATTTAATGTTTAATGATTGCCAATCAGTAGAGCATTAATGGTGTCTTAATCTGGCCTAATGTCTCACTAACATGTGGGTCCAGCCCCCTTAAATCACCCGCTGGCTTTTATTCGTGCGTTTAGGCATCATTAATGCTAATCATGGGTTAATTAAAGTGTCGGCACTATTGGTGTCGAAATAACCCCTGTGCCCTGCCGGTGGGCCCATAAGCTCAAACCGAAAACGAAGTCGTTATGGCTGATTTTGGGTTTATTTATTGCTAATCATTGTTAGCAATAAGCGTGTCCGAAATTACCTTTTGGGTCAGCGGCGTGTGGGCCCTCGTCCTAAATCGCCTCTGTTCAAAATCTTTAGGACACATTAATTGCTAATCATCACTAATCATTGGTCATTAGTAATTAATTAGCTGTCCTAAAACACGCTAAGTCAGCGGCGGGTGGGACCACGCGCGCGCGTGCACGTGTGTTAAACCTCGCATGTGTGACTCTCGATCCAGCGACATGCGCCCCGTGTCGGCACTCCGATTGCGCCGATCTTGGACCACCGTCCATTTTGCGATCTGCGGCCTAGATTTTGTATGCGTTCGGACCCTCGGTTCCCCTCATCATTCTTGGCCGTCCATCGCTAGATCTGCGGCGGATCTGTATGCTTTCGGACCCTACGGTTGCATCCTTCCGTGGCGTTGGATCTTGATCCAACGGTGGGCTCTGTTTTGAATCGCGCGCGCGCTGTGTTCTCGTCTTGGCGTGGCTCGTTGGATTTTGCATCAACGCCCACGGCGTCCACGTCGTTTATTTTCGGTTGGGTTGGTTTTATTTACGTAAGTATTTATTTATCAACGAAAATTGTATCAAAACTTTAGAAATTCATAACTAATTCAAGATAAATCCTTTTACACGTAACCAATCGCAATAAATTTGTATTTCACTAAAGTTTAATATAAAAATGCTTTTAGCTATCTTTTTGTAGTAGAAAATTGTAATCTTTAATAGCTTGTTTTCTGCTATCTTTATATATTCCAGAATTGTATTAAAACTTGGTAAATGCATATCTTTTTCTGTGTATCTGCTAATTGAATGATTTTAACTTTGGTAAATTTGTTATTAACTAAACTCTAATCTAAAAATGGTGGTAGGCCTAAATCAGCACCAGAAAAATATATTAATAGATTTAACCTTATTAGTAGCATTTAAAAATTCATTTAATGATGTAATAGACACCAGTAATTCACTGTAAATCCTAAAAATAGAAATTTGATGTTAGGAAATCCTTCTGTTATCATATTATAATGTGAAATGGGTTTTGCACATGTTTATATTTCGAAAGTGCATTATGCTAGTTTTGCATCCTAGAAAAATCATAACTAAATCATTTTAACTCCAATTAAGATGAAACCACTTGTATTAGCCTTAAAATGTCAGTAGCAACCTATCATAAAAATTTCAAGTCTAGAAAACCTCTAGAAAATATTTTTGCTCAGTACCTAATTATGGCGAAAATGGGTTTTTAGGTAATATCTTTTGCACCACAAATCCAAATTAGGTTTTTCAGTTTCTATGTCTAGGTATATTCGTATTCGCCTTATGTGTAAATTTTGTAGCATTTGAATAATTTTTGCTTGCTCGTTTGTTTAAGTGTGGCTCGTCTTATTGGTTGTTCTTGGTTCTTTTTGCCTTTTCGCTTAGGATTCTTAATTTGCGGTAATCCCGAGAGCGACCCTCCACAACAGTTTGAGCAACAGCAAGAAGGCAAGCGGTTTGATCATGTTAATCCCATATTTTAAGTATTTATGTTGATTACAAATTCTATGTATGCATTGCTACTTTGTGTTAATAGTTGGCCTAGTAGATGCATTTCCTTAGCAAATGATTATCCTCTACTACCATGAGCCTAGGTTACTTGCTGTGATTTAGAGTTCATGGATGGGCTCTTGTCACTTAGTAGTTGCGAATCAATTGCTTAGCCATGCTTAGCTTCGGTAGAAATGGGCGGTTATCGAGTTGTCGATAACCTTGATCACTAAAACTTATTATGATTATGATTTCCACCTTGTGCCATGTCTACTTATGAAAACTAAAACTGAAAACAAAATGATTTAGACTTGGGCACAATGGTATGATGGTGTGATTTTTGGGTGTGGTGGAATGGTGCCGGTCAACAAGGACCGAACATCTTGTTACACTAAACCAAGCATTTTAGCGTGCTAACCACATTAGAGGTATGGGACCTCTCTTGACTTAGTACTTTGGTGTGTATTGGCTCAGAGTCGCGAGGGAGTCGCGGGAGGGATGGTGTTGGGACCATTGTAGTGTCAGAAAGACTTCACCGTGATGGGATTTGTTGTCTTTGGCTTGCAATGTAAGCATATGGGTTTCTATCCATATGAGCGGCTCGTAGTTAATACACAAGATTGGAAATGTCTCGTAGGACTTAGCGTGCAGGCATACCTTGATAGTGTGCTTGTGGCTTGAAGGCGCGAGTGTGGGTACATTGGTACACCCCTGCGAGGTTAAAACTATTCGAATAGCCTCGTCTAGGTTATGGACACGCTTGGCAAGGTCTTTCAAGAGTTAGACTACAACCTTTTAAATTAAAACTTGATGGGTGAGTGCGAATCGGGGATTCGTGCTATGTTGATGACTATTGGGATAGACACTTCCGGTGGTTACTTGTATGTACCTTTACTTACTGTTACTTTGATAACAAAACAGATTTGCAAACTTGCTTTTAAAATGTATTACATTATTGCAAATAAAGTTGGCTTCATGCAAAATGAGACATACAACCTCCACCTAAATAAGCTTGCATGTAGTTTATGAATAGGTGCGCTATTCCACACGTCGATCTTGCGGGTACAAAGACAATCTTTGTACTCGGATGCTATGCTTAATTGTTCATTGCGAGGAAGAAGGTGAGCTGAGGGCCTCACTTTTGTGAGTGTGTTGTGGTAGCTTGCTGGGCGACTAGCTTGGCGGCACAGGTCGGTTGCCTTGTGGGTGTATGGCTAACAGGTCGACTTTTGTTCTAGCCATCTTATGACACCTTTTGCTTCCTTGTCATTCTTGTATATTGTTCTATTTGGCAGTCGGCTCTCTTTTGTAATAACTTTACTTTATGTATGTTGTTGTTGAACTTAGTCTTGCATGTTGTATGGAAATGATGTGTAATTTTGTGATGATGTGCATATGTTGCAATTAGGAAACATATGCCCATCGAGGCTTAGAATGCTTAATTAGTAATGCTAGAACCAATTGGAGGTTAAGTGTTACTAGTTAAATATTCCGGGTCCTCACAGGTTTGATTATCACAGTTCATGAGGATAGCTGGCACTGGCTTTTCCACCGTAGGTAGATCCATCAATAGATCTCGTAGCCATTCTGCCTCAACAATAGCGTGTCTAGTGCATAAGTTACGCTTCCATGGTTGACCTCGTCAAAATGGTCTATTTGCAAGACCTCCATGAAACAGCACCACCACCAATAGTGAAAACATATCCACTAGTGGCTTTGATCTCATCAGCATCAGAGATCCAGTTGGAATCACTATAACCCTCCGGCCGAGCGGGTACCCGTATAGTGAAGTCCAAAGTTCGAGGTACCTTTCGGATAGCGCAACACTCGCTCAAGTGCCTTCCAGTGATCATCTCACAGGTTAGATGTAAACCGGCTCAACTTGCTCATAGCAAAGAGATGTCAGCCTTGTTGCACTAGCTAGGTACATAAGTGAGCCAATTATCTGAGTATTCGGTGATTCCTAGCAATTTTCTTATTCTTACGAAGTAACACGCTAGGATCATAAGGTGTTGGAGAAGGCTTGCTATCGGAAAAACCAAAGCGGCTCAAGACCTTTTCCACATAATGAGATTGCAAAAGTGTAATCCCATCATCACCTCTAACCAATTTAATGTTTAGAATAACATCACCACTCCCGGATCTTTCATATCAAAATTTTGAGACAAGAATAATTTGACTTCATTTATCACATTGATGTTTGTCACAAAAATCGGGATGTCATCCACATACAAGCGAGAGAATAACTCCTCACCCCCACCATAGCGATAGTATACACATTTATACGCCTCATTGGCAGTGAAACTGCGGATGTCAACGTTCTATCGAACTTTTCATGCCCTTTGCTTAGGAGCTTGTTTTAGACCATACAAAGATTTCAACAGATTTTAACACCTTGCCTTCTTGACCTTCTACTACAAATCCATCAGTGCATTCCATGTAAATTTCCTCATCCAGCTCTCAGTTAAGAAAAGCTGTCTTAACGTCCATTTGATGAACGAAGACCATGTGAGGCAGCCAAAGCAAGTAGTACTCGTATTGTGGTCGGTCTAGCAACAGTGAGTAAGTGTCAAAGAAATCTTCGCCTTCTTTACGAGTGTAGCCCTTGGCAACAAGCCGAGCCTTATACTTTTCAATAGTACCATCAGGCCTAAGCTTCTTTTGAACACCCACTTGCATCCTCTGGGTTTGCACCCATAAGGTCTATCTGTTAGCTCGAGGTTGCATTAGTGATAATGGAATCCATTTCACTCGGACAGACCTCCTTCCAGTGTCTGCATCGAGAGGATGCATATGCTTCTAAAATAGACTTGGGAGTGTCGTCCACAAGGTACACAGTGAAATCATCACCAAAGGATTTGGTTATCCTTTGTCTCTTGCTCCTTCTAGGAGCTCCACATCATCCTCCTCATTGACAAGTTCATGTGTATGTTCAAAGGTTCGGTGGTGTGATTGAGCTGGGAATTATTTGAGAGGGTTGGCTAGTAGTGTTATGTGTATCCTTCATTGGAAAGATATTCTCAAAGAATGTTGCATCTCGAGACTCCATAATTGTACCAACATGCATGTCGGTACCTCGGTTTAACTATAAAAATCTATAGGCAATACTATGATTAGCATATCCCGAGAAAGACACAATCCACGTCTTAGGTCCAAGCTTGCGTTTCTTAGTTATTGGCACATTGACTTTCGCCAAGCACCCCATATGCATAAGTAAGAAAGTGATGGTTTTCTCCCAATCCATATCTCGTATGGTGTTTTGTCCTTATTTACATTAGGAACTCTATTTAATACATGATTAGGCGTTAGCAAAGCCTCCCCACACCATGCCTTAGGTAAACCCGCGATGTCTAACATGGCATTCACCAAGTCGATCAATGTGCGGTTTTCCTTTCGGCAATCCCATTTGACTCGGGAGAATAAGGCGTCCTCTCATGTATAATGCCATGTTCCTCACAAAATAAGTCAAATTCGTTTGAAAATACTCTCCACCACGATCGACCTAAGTCTTTTATCTTTACTGTTTAGCGGTTTTCAACACGCCTTATAGATTCTAAAATAGTCTAAAGCCTCGTCTTTCGTTTTCAATAAATACACATATGAACCTAGTTGCATCATCAATCAATGTCATGAAATATCGTTTTCCACCCTTCGTTAACATTCCATTCATCTCGAAAGATGCGAATGCGGGAGTTCTAGTGGTGCCAAATTTCTCTCCTTAGCGACCTTATGAGACTTACGAGGTTGCTTTGATTGCACACAGCTATGGCATTTAGAACCTTTGGTGATGGAAGCGTTTGGAATTAAATTCATCTGGAAAGCGAGACATTAAACCAAAATTAATATGACATAGGCGTGAGTGCCAAGCGTTAGCCTCATCATCCACCTTGCCACAAATATGGTTCACGGTTTTATTGCAGAAATGCGAAAGGAAAAGCGGAACAAGCCTCCGCTCTCATAGCCTTTACCAATAAAATGTCCATGTTTGAACACGACTACTTTATTAGACTCAAATACCAACTTAAGCCCGTCTCTACATAGCGGGAGCCACTAACGAGATTCTTGTCTATAGAAGAGACATGCTTGCACGTTCTTGGTGCACGATCTTTCCAAGTAAACTTGGATCTGGTGCCAACACCATGAGCAGTAGCATGTGACCCATTCCCCATTAGGACGGAGGAATCCCGGGCGACCTGATAAGAGGAAAACAACCAATTGGTAGATTGACTAACTGAAAGAACAGTAGGTAAATTACCATACCCAGTCCCATCTCCAATCTTGCCAATGGTCACGTTGACAGACTTAGAAGTCTGTCCTACAGGTGCCTTCTTTCCTTTGCGTTGTGGGCACTTCTTGGCCATGTGACTAGGCTCACCGCACACAAAGCAAGTTCTATCATCCTGATTGTTGTTGTTGTTCTTCTTCTTGAAGTTGGTTGCCTGCTGGACTTTGACAAATTTTCCTTTGTTCTTGCTTGAGGGTTTCTGTACCACATTGGCATTGGACTGCCCTCCATCACCCTTTGACACAACGTCCTTTTCCCGAGCTTTCTCCTCAATTTCAAGAGATCCAATCAGACTCTCAACAGAGTGCTCTTGTCTCTTGTGTTTGAGTGCTGTTCCGAAATTCCTCCATGAAGAAGGTAATTTCGCAATAATACATCCACCACAAACTTGTCGAGTAAGGCACACTTGAGTTCGAGTTCCTTGCCAATGGATGTATCTCATGAGCATGATCTACTCTGAGCGGTTATTAACCATCTTGTAGTCATGAAATTGCTCCATGACATACATGTCATTGCTTGTATGTGGATTCACGCCACACAAAACGACAAAGGATAAAAGCATAAGGAAGCGGCGTGCAATCAAGCACACGCGCGATTTTGGCGGTCACGCAGTGTCGTCTTGCGCGCGCCACCCGCCCCGCCCCGCCGTGAGGCGAGGCGAGGCAGCGCAGCGTGTGTGTTCCTCTAGTTCTCTCCCACACATGCCTCAAGTGGCTAGGAGTGCACCATCTCTTTTAAGGTGGTCTTCCTCTCCTAGAACTAGCAATATGGTACTAAAGTTCACATGCAACCTTCCTTTGCATGAGTGGGCCTTTGAGATTTAATTTAGGAATTATTCTTCTTGTATGGGCTTGGCCCACATAATCCAACACCTCTAATTGCCTCTGTTATTCAACTGAAGTCACCCTCTAAAAGAACATGTAAATTCTAAACTAGTATCCATTCCCAGGTCCACTTCTTAGAGCAATTATCACTTATCCTCTAAACTAACCACTGTCATCTTCTAAACATCTTCAGGTTACAATCTCTGCTCATAAATCAGAGAACAGAACTTCTTCCGAACTGCAGTGCTAATCTTCATACAACCTTTCAACTTCAAATTTTTGGTTAAGTCTCAAGAGTGGTTCAGTTACAAGATCAAATAGCATTTCTGAACATCTAGCAGTGGAAGAGAGAACTAAACACAGGGAGTTCAGGGAGGCAGGACAGGGAAGGCTCGGGCGGCTCTGGGCGGTGCAAGTTGCCGGCGGGTGGATGGACGGCGGCGGTCAAGGATGGCAAACATGGGACTAGGGAGGTGTGGTGGTCCAAGTGGGGGTGGAGGCGCAGCTGTTGGGGGACTGTGGTGGCGCGGCGAAGTCACGGGGCGGCCGGCCATGGAGGTGAAAAGGGGATGGCGCGCCGGAAGAGGGAGTGGGTGGTAACTAGGAGAAGCATAGGCATCGGCGGGAGGTAGGGGACTCACCGCGCGATCGGAGGGAGGCGAAGAGGCGGAGCGGTGTGAGGAAGCCCATGGCGGCGCGGAGGGCTTAGCGCGTGCGGCGATCGGAGAGGGTGCTTCAATCAACGGTGGAGGTCGGGAAGGTGCGGGGATGCTCCACATGCGGGAATCGAGCGAGATCGCGGAGGCGGAGTATCGGCGTGGCGGCTTGGTCGGCCTTGAGGAAGATGCGATTGCGCGTGACTGTCGAGTTCGTTGCCTAAGTGAAATGGATACTCTGAACTTCTCCGAAGATCACTGAAGACAACGGAAGTCGATGGCAAGGAAAACATTTCAGTGGCTTCAATTAAAATCAAAAGCAAAGGTGGACATTGCAAGAGAGCAATGTAATGAAGGTCCGACGGTGTAGTGGATTTCATTAATCACTACTTTGTCATGTTGCACTTCAAATAATGTTATTTTCGCTTTAAGCTTCAGTAACATGTTCAACTGTCAAACAATTCACTGTTGTAATTCTGAACTTAGGGATTATATAACCCCTTCTTCCGTATGAATGAAGTAAGAATGAAGAAAGCTATTTTCTAGTGTCTCTTAGTTAGAGTAAAGTAGCCTAAGAACCCTAGCTCTCTCCTCTTCAATTTACCCCCCAATCCATCAAATCTGTATGCGATTTTAGTCGGATTCCACTCGAATTCGGTTGGGTCTTGACAAACTCCTGCGATGAATGAAGAAATTAGTTTGGGAAAAAGGAGAGGGGGCTAGGGAAAGCATGACGACGCATTCAGACGGGGGAGGGGCTAGCCGGAGTAGCAGAAACGACGAGCGCGGCGTCGGTGGCCGAAGGCGGGTGGCAATGGCGTGAGCTCCATTGTGCTAGTTCTGCGGCTCTTCTTGGTAGAGATGAGAGGAGGGAATGGCCAAGAGGTCTTTTGTAGGCAAGGGAGAAGATGGAGCCAACGATGTACTTGGGAGGGATTCGGTGAGGTGATGGTGATGGTGATGGTGATGGTGCGGGATGGGCAAGCGCATGGCACTGGCATGTGGGGCGCGGCAGCACCGGGGCTGCGTGCTAGGCGCGGGTGCTGCATGGCTGCGACATGGTGTGGCCTTTCGGAGAAAGTTTGTGGCGAGAGAGTTGGCGATGACGCCGGGAGTGAGAGAATGTTGGACTTAATCTGATAAGATTAGTGGCGATTGATTTGATTAGGATTGGCTGAGTGATTTGATTAGGATTGACTAGATTAGATATTTCCTTCCTGGTGGTTTCCTTCCTTGAGCATTGACTCACGATGTATGTATTTTTTCCTTTGTGTTTAAATAGTGATGACAACAGAAGAAAATGACGTGAGAAAGTTTTGCACGTCCCAAATACCTGTGTCCATCTGTGTTCTTCTTCTTAGATATGTGTGAGTTCTCTCTGGGTGCTAGGCCAACATTTGATATTAGAGTAAGGTTCAACGTGAGGAGATGTTACCTGGCCGGTGACGGCTCACCGGTAGGCGGCGGTGCGGTGCGGTAGGGCGGTCTTTGCTAGCAACGGTAGTGCGAGGGTGGGCTTGGCCTCGGTGGCGGCGGCGGGCGTGCGGCTTTGTGCGGACGCGGACAGCGACAACGACAATGAAGCATGCATGCATGTGCACAAGGTGCAGTTGAGCACCTTTAGCGAGGGTAGTGGCAATCCGATCTGCACAGGCGTGGGTAGCCATGAGTAGGTGCGTGCACACCGCGTGGCCGGGGCCTTGGCAGCGATGCGTGTCGCGTGGGCGTGCAGCGGCGTGGCGCAGGCGGCGAGAGGTGCTTTGCCGGCACATTGACACGACGCATAGGTACATTGTGGCGTGGCATGTGGTGGTTGGCTGCAGTGGCTGTAGGCCACGTCTGGTAGCTACCATGAGGTGTAGTGGAGGATAAAGAATAAGAGCACATGGAAAAGCTCCGGGCCTGCCGAGTGCCAAAAGTTGTGTGTGTGCTCATGATGTTCTTCTATTTCCTCCACTATGAATTAGTTGTGTGTGTGTCCAAAAGCTTAGTAGTACAAGAGAATAGAAGTGTGTTCTCTCCGTGTACTCCCGTCTAGCTGTTGTACATGTGTGTAATCTCGTGTTAGTTGTGTCCACGAGAAAGCGTGAGTTCTTGTAGGTGTGTCTAAGAACTCACTAATGTAAGCTCCGGTTCGAGTCTCCGTCGCCGATGGTACTGGCGAAAAGACAAATTGGAGCTGACAGTGAAATCGTCATCAAGTCGTGTCACCGGCCGCAAGACATGGCTGCGAAAGGAGGAAGGGAAGGGAAATGCGTTCCTCCAGTACCCTCTGTTCATGGGGTAGCAACTGTGTGGCGTGGTCGGCAAGATGTTGTGAACGAACCGCAACGGTGAATCGGCATGTCAAGATTAGGGGGGAAATTGTTGGACTTAATCTTGACAAGATTAGTGGTGATTGATTTCATTAGGATTGGATGAGTGATTTGATTAGGATTGATTAGATTAGATATTTCCTTCCTGGTGGTTTCCTTCCTTGAGCATTGACTCACGGTGCATGTATTCTTTCCTTTGTGTTTAAATAGTGATGACAACAGAAGAAAATGACGTGAGAAAGTTTTGCACGTCCCAAATACCTGTGTCCATCTGTGTTCTTCTTCTTCCTTAGATATGTGTGAGTTCTCTCCGGGTGCTGGGCCAACAGAGAACGCAACTGGCTCGGACAAAGAAGAAGACTAGCGCGCTGAGCTGGTCCGGCTGCAGCATGTAGGTTCCAGGCGGTTCAACTAGATGAACAGGGATACAAGAAAAGACAAGGCGAAGAAATGAGAGATTGAGGAAAAAGAAGTCAATTTGATGGATTAGTTTCTGAAGCAAAATTTACATTGGATTTTCATTCTCAAAATCCTTTTAAGAAGACTTTCTAGCATAAGGTATTTTTGTTAGGCTTATGTTTACAATATTTTTAAAACGATTACTTGGGTTTGAGTTTTATTCCTTTGATCTTAGAGTTTTATATTTCATGTAACATTTCAAAAATATTACTTGTTATGATGATTTACTTGCATCTAATACTGTACCTTAGATTTAATTTTGCTTTTATAACATTTGACGTTAGGGTCTTTGTTTCTAGGGTTTCCGTTTTTCTTGGGTTTAAGTTTTAGACTTCTTATGTAGGCGAAAGAGAAAATGCAACTCAATTACATCATAAGAATGCAGGCAAATAGAATAACAACAAATAATACACGAAAATTTTTAAAAATCTCGTATTCTTATATTAGAGTACTTTTGGGATGTTACATGTATGTATTTGGATTTATTGGATTTTATTTGGTTATTTTCAGATGCTCTTGGATTTAATCGTAATCTGCGTAGTTAGAATCTAAAGATATAATGGAACAGCAACTCCAACAAGGATGAGGTCTAGATCAAGATCGTCAAAACATTGAATAGGATGATTATTAGCACGTTGAGCGAGATTATTATCAGAATATCGAGAAAGGTGGATATCAAAATATTGAGCCTTACCATAACAATGAGCAAAGCGAGTCAACACTTTGATCATGTTGCTCCTACTAATTTTAAAAGTTTTATGTTGATTTCAATCTAGCTATTGCATGCTATTTGAAAATTTTGTTCATGGGTAGAAATAGTTAATTTTCTAATTGTTGCATTACCTTTCTTGAATGTTGATATCCCTTATTCAGGTTGTTGCCTAGGATATATGTATATATGAGAATTTTCTATTGTAGGATAGATCGATTGCTTAGTCATGCTAGTAGTTGTAGTCGAAAGTGGTTGATGGAGCTAGTCCATCACCGAGATGAATCAATTTTGTTGGAATTTTGTGGAATGTGATTGGATCTTCGAATCTGGTTATTGTGGACATATTGGGAAGTGGATACTATGTTTGACTTAATCGAATTATGTTGGAATTTCAGGAATGTGTTAGATCGAATTTTGTTGAACTTGAGGATTGTGTTGAGATCTTGAATCTGGTTATTGTGAACTTGTTGGGTTATGGGTATTGCGTGTTGGACTTAGACGGGTGATAAGTTGATGAAGGGAGGCTGTCCCGGATTCGTGTAGCCCCGTCTGACTGATTAAGGACCAGTTTGTGTGGTGTTAAACCAAGTCACACGTGCAACCACATGCTGAGTTAATGGCGAAGGCTTGGCTAAATAATTTTTTGTGTTTTAGTTATCAAAACACAATTAGATTGATAATTATTGTTTTTGTTGTTGTGTTATCAATCTAGTAGGGGCATGTTAAGTTTCGCCTTACTTGTCCTTAAGGGTCGCTTGTACGCAAGGGACTTACTTACACAACAGGGTACACCCATGGTGACGATAAGCGACATTCAGCCATGGTGTTGTTTCCTTGGGTGGTTTGATAGTTAGGATATGGCATTGTAAAGGTCTCGTTATGATATCTTAGTCACACTCCTACGGAAGAGTGCATGGCGACATTATAAGGTATTCATATCATGTGAGTAAAGCGGTACAAACTCTGCAGAGTCATAAATTTATTCAAATAGCCGTGTCCCCGGTCATAGATATCGCTTGTGGGAAACCATGCATAGTTAGGATCTGATATTTGGGTTTAGGAGCAATTGGGAAGGGTATGAGTTTGCGATCTTTGATAATGTGAGAACTATTGAACTGTTACTTTATTGTTATGAGATTGTGATCATGGATTTAATGTGAGGATTATGAAATGTTACTTGCTAGTATTTAAATATTTTAAATGTTTTACTCACTGGCATTTGAATCTAAATATGATATCTTACTGAAAATTATGGCTTTGTGCAAATAAAAGAAATGCGATCGTCCCTTGACTAGCCTTGCATATATACAGGTGCGACATCAAGGGGGGTGCCCCTGGTGCACGGGCACCCCAAAAAATATTGCAATTTTTTTTATTATATATATGTATGAATTTAGCCCATCAATTTCAGCCCAATCCACAATTTAGCCCATCAATTTCAGCCCAATCCCTAATCCATCTCTAGGTCAGGGGTCCTTGCCCCTTGGAGCTTGCTTCTCCTCCTGACGCCACCCGCCTCCCCTCTTGCTTCTACTCCTGGCGACCTGGCTCCTCCTCGGCTCCTCGGCTCCTCGCCTCCTCACAAGTCCGCCGCCGAGGCGCGCCTCCTTGCTCGCCTCCTCCACGCGCCCACCGCGAGGGCGACGAGGCGTTCGGCGTCAGTCGTCGAGAGGCCGAGGACGATGAGACCGTCACCAAGGTAAGGCAGCCGACAGCGCCTCCTTGCTTCTCCTCCTGACCTCCTCGGCTCGACGGCTCCTCCTCCGCCAGTCCGCAGGCGCCGTGTCCCGTGGACGCTCTTCTCTGGGGAGTGGGGACTAGGATCCGGGATTGGATATTTGGATTTGGGGGAGGCCGGGAGGGGCCAAGGGGGGCGGCGCAGCCACGCAGGTGGGCTAGGGCAGGGCACTCGGCCATAAAGGAGGAGCCCGGGTGGCTGGGCGAGCGCGGCGACCCGGCGGCGCGGCGTGGAAGGAGCAGTGCCAAGGCGGAGTGCCGGCGGCTCCATTTCGATCCCCAAAGGCCAAAGGCAAAGAGATGATCAGATGAAGTCATGAAGACTAAAGAGAATTAGAGGAGTATCCCTTGTTTTATACACTGCACAGAAAGTTCAATGGATGGAGTAAAGCTTTAGGAATTAGGATTGCATTTAATCAAAAGTTCAGAACAACTTTTGTAGTTTATAAACAACCAATTTAATTATCTAAATGTCATTATGCCATCAATTTGTCTGTTCTTGAATGTCTCCTGACTCCTGTGATTTGTATATGTAGGGCAAGTTGAACCTTTGAAATGAAAAGGAATAGAGATATCATTTCTTTCTTTCGAGATAACAAGGCAGTCAAGCCAAAATCTGTTGAAGCAGAAACTACTCAAACTCAAGGAGGAGGGGGAACTGAAGCAAGTATAATTAGAAATGAATTGGCTTTGGTTGTGGCTTCTTCAATTCCATATGAATTGGCTATTCAGGCCTCTTTTATTCATGTAAGATTTTATTTGAACTATTTGTATTGCATTATTAACTAATTTCAAACTCTTTTGTGTAATTGTGTTGGACTTATGAAATTACATATGTGTCGTGCAGCATTTTTTTAAATCGTTGAAGTGTGCACCGTGATGATAAATTTACTGCTCTGCCTTTGCATATATAATAATTGCATTGTGTGTTGGCTTGCGAGTACGGTTGTGTACTCATGCTCGCTATTTACATTCTTTTAGTCAGTAAGCATAAAATAAGGTTTCAAGAACAATTGTGAGCATTGAACAAGACTGAAGATCAAGAATGCCAAGAACTAGGTCACGAGCCCATAGTCAATTGACGGTGGGCATATCGTGAGGGTTCCACATGTTACACTTTGTTGCTACTTCAGCTGCTGTTTTCTGAAAGAAATTTGGCCATCCGACCATTTTGCAAGTACAAAACTGTAAGGTATATTAGCTTTACAATTTTGTGATATGCGATGGAACCAACAATATAGCTGTGTGTCGACTCTCGATCGAGCTGTCACAAATATACACAGTGGGTCCCAAGTTCCAAATTTGGGGTCCTACAATAAGTCATTATACTATGAACTGATTATTTTTATTGTAACTATAAGACTGAAATATACCATTAGTGTCTTCATATCTCGTTAGTATAATTGCCATCCTTTTTCTTATGAGCTTCATCATATATGTCAATCTTGTGCACCTTTGCATTCCTTAATGTTTCCTGTAGAACAAAGTATATTAGAAGGTTTATTAATTTTTCTGTTAGAAGATCTTTTAGTTAGTCAAGAAACAAAATATAGAGACAAAACAATTATGACCATCTCTTTTTTTAGCCTAGCATGGCTTTTTCTCCCCGTTGTGTGCGGGTTCTTTTGTTGCCTTGCACACTAAGTGTTCTTCTCACATAATTTCTGCAAATACAACAGATTCAGTCAATACTGATGTTAACAAACTAATTTCAATATTTAGTTGAAGCACGAGAAAATGAAGACATCACCGTGTGTGAATCCCGACACCACATTCTAATAAGAGCTTCCCATTGATGTGCATTAACACCTTTGGAACATTTTTCAAAATTTCATCCAATGATCTCATGACGATTGAAATATTTGTTCTTCAAATGAGATTTGTAGGCTCTCCACCTTTTACTAATAGTCATTAGGATCCAGTCTGGTGTAAGCTGCTTTGTCTCAGGAGGATAGACAAATTTCTCCATCAACAAGTAAAGTTGATTGTTAGCATGTTAAGTGAACATAATGATTTATTGTGCAATGTAGTGAAAATTTTACCTCCACATGATTTATCATGTTCTCCTTTTTCTTCACAAACAATTCGTTGTCCCATCTAGGAATGTTCAAAATGATGCAAATGTTGAATTCTCTGCTAGCTAGCCAAGATATTGGTCAAGAATGGAAGCTGTCCTTTCGTTTGGAACACCATTTTCATCCGTCTCCACAATTATCTTTTCTCCGTCTAATTGCAACAAATTTTTAACTCGAAATTCCCCTAGAATCTGCCGCACATCTCCATTTGGCCCTGCATGTAGGAATAGCACAATGGTGTGTAACTGGGGCAAATCACACTTACGTATATATCTAAAAAATAAATTATGAAACTTACATATAATCTTAATTGGCCTAGTAGATTCATGAGTCATCTCTGGTAATATGTTATCAATCTCTAGAGGACCTTGTAAATTATCTTCATGGAGTTGCACATTTTCTGCATCTTGTGCTGGAAAGTTCAAGTTTCGCAATCGTCTAGGTGTCCTGGCCATAATATCTTTAATAAAGCAAAGAAAAATTCGGAATTCAACCAGCAATCTAATTAAGGTAAATATATGCATAGGCCACACAGTTATATGGGCTGCAAATTGTTTAGAGAACTCTATGCTCTGCCACTAACAGTTAAAGAACAATAATCTACATCTTCCTTTTAGTTGCAAATCATGAATCAGCTAACATGGACCATGAAAAAAGGAAACATGGACCAAAGGAACAGGTCATTAAAGTTCTTTCAATTGTCAATGAACATAGATGTCAATGAACACTTCATTTGTGAACGCATCCCATATATGAAACTATACCATGCATGTCCAGAAAGTGATCAAATCCCCTAAAAAAATTATTACTAATGATATTCAAACTATATCATGCATGGTCAACTAGCAGGACAGAACCAAGACATGTCTCACCTCTTTTAGTCCAACTGTACCATGCAAATCATCGCACAATGCATCTAACTTCAATTTGGCAGCCGAAATGTCCAACAACATATATTGGCAGTAGTTCATATAATCATGTGAACTCAACTCAAGGGAAATTCAAATGCCAGATTCCCTAAAAAAGCTCATACAACAGCAGTTCACAGAATCATGTTCAGTTTAACTCCTAATGGCCGATTGCAAACAGCTCAAACTTATACACAAAATTGATGTATATATTCATCACAAATTCAATCAGATAATTGATGCATAACTACTTTCACCACATAGATTGCAAAAAATGCAATCCAGGAACATGTGTAGGTGGGTTGGGTATTCACTAGATAAGCATTCACTAGGGGGAGTATTCACCAGATATATCCATTACAACTATTTTCATCAGAATAAAATCAACCAAAAAATTCGACGGAATGCCAGATATACCAGAGGCATGGGTGTGGGGGCGCGGCACGGCAGCGACATGCGTGTGGGAGGCGCAACACGGCGGCGGCACCTATGTGGGGTGAGAGGTGCGACATGGCTAGCAGCACACTGCGGCGGGAGGCGCGGCACTAGTGCGGCGATTTTGTTGGGAGGTTGAAGAAGTGGGAAGGTGGAGAGATGGAGTGTAACAGCCCTAACTTAGGGTTTGTATTTCAAATGAAAAATTTTGAGGAGAAATAAAAACTTTTGTTGTCTCTTCAAATCATTTGAAAGTTCCTACATTTTCCCTAGATTCCATTTCTAGAATTAAATTCTTGTGAATGGAGATTGTTGTCAACAAATTCTTAGCCTTCAAACTTGTGATCATCCTCTGAAATTATTTTTCCTATCATCTTGATCATCCTATCTACCTCCTGAATTATTTCACAATTTTTAGATTTTGTTTGCTATTTCAAATGGCCAAGTCAACTCTGTTTGAAATCGGTCAAACTCCTGTAAGCAGCTTGTGAATTTCTCTAGAACAATGCAGTGCATAAAAGTTCTGGAAAAATTATACAAGGTTGTCCTCTGTCCCTAGTAGCTACCATAAAAATTTCGAAATTTTGGAGTTCAGGAGTTACCTCTAAAATTCTCCAAACCCTCTCAGCCTTTTTAAACTTCAAATCAAGATTCACGCTTTGTGCCAGCCCAGCCCGACTCAACCGACGCACCTAAATGGCTCGGTCGCCAACAATCGCACCGCGAATCTAATCAATCGTGACCGTCGTTGTGCATCGTACGATCCACGTTCGGGCGCGAACCGACCTTGTCCGAATGCATACATCCATCTCGACCGCTCATTTTAGATCCAACGGCCGACGATTCTGATCGAGCGACCACCTAATTGCACTGCGGCTCGGTTCGCCCTTCTTATCCAGCGGGTCCCACTCGCCGTCGCCACCTACCTCTCGTGTAGGTCCGGGCCGGCAGCATCGCGCCACCTCGCTCGCCGCCATTCTTGGTTTCCGCGCTTCACCTCGGCCGCATCTCCCCCGCGCCCATACCCGTGTGGCATTTATCGCCATCTACCGACTGCTTTTTCCCTTTGCGTCTCGGTGCCGAGCTCCCTCGATTTCTCCGCCTCTTCCTACTTAAGCTCGCAAAGCTCTCTTATCCTCCTTTGGACACCCTAAGACCACTTCGCCTCCATTACCTTCCCCGAGCTCAAATAGTGTAGTGCGCATCCCTTGGTTCCTGGCCTGCCGCTCCGTGTCCACCACAACCATGAAGATCATCCTTCTTTTGCGCTCACATCGTGTTCCAGTCCCTATCATGATTTCCCCTCACTAATTTTGTGTTTCACTCGCGGGGCCATTGAATTTTGGTATCCTCTTCTTGCCGAAAGTTGGATCATCGCCTCATCTCCGTGAGTTGGTTCCTTGGGCAATTGTCGCGCTAGCACCATCTAGTGCACTCACCAAGCTATCTCCGTCTCTTTTCCCCTATTTTTGCTCGGTTGTCTCCTCGGACCTGGATCGCCGCCGCGTTCTCGCGCCGGCCATCT
Source organism: Ampelocalamus luodianensis (assembly GCA_036346255.1). NCBI lineage: Eukaryota > Viridiplantae > Streptophyta > Magnoliopsida > Poales > Poaceae > Ampelocalamus > Ampelocalamus luodianensis. The sequence goes on along the minus strand of CM070631.1, from coordinate 23,126,557 downwards.
CCGACCTCTTGAGCTCCAGGTCATCGGTGAGTTCCTAGTAACTCATGATGCTCATGCGCGCTAACTTTCATTGTTTACCTCTTGCAGCCGCACCTTGTCACCCCACGCCGGCGAGTGTCGTCACGCCACCCGGCATCTCCGGCTTCGCGACCATCCTTAGCTTCGGCAAACTCGGCGACCCATTTGGCCGTCGCCGCCTCGCCGCCACTCCTTCGCGGGCTGAACCAGTCCGGCCGATCCTTCTGTTCTTGGGTGCCCATTCTGCTTTCACGTATTAGGCCCCTCTCAAGCATTGTAGTTAGTGCTAATCATGTTTATGATTGCTCTTTAGCTCACTCATGCATGATCAAAGTTGGTATTGGAGGTTTGAAAGTATTATAGTTCTAGTTCTCGTATGTTTCTTTGTTGTCGTTTATTCCTTGTCGAAACAAAATTGGTATCATGCTTGCTATTAGGTTTTGTTAAACTTGATGTCTCCCTTTTGTGGTGGTGGTTAGCATGAAATTAGTTAGCATCTTTAAGTTCTAAGCTCTTGTTGTCATGTTTGTTCATATGGGATAGTTAGTTTCATTTTATTGTCTCTGATTTGGATTTATCGGTCGTTAGATTTGGTGTAATGGCATGCCAATGTGTTAACCTTGCAAAATGTTGGCATGTTGCTTAGGTGTGTTAGTAGTTAATCTTATTAAATACCCAAACTCAATTGGAATTTTGTTTAGCATCTCATAGTTGGATATTTGATGTTAGTATTGTCGAGCTTTGTAGGTTCGAATATCGCTTATAATAGTTGAGTTAGAGAAGCTAGCGTTGTTGATTTATTAACTTGATGATTAAATAATAGATGTGCACACAATCACCATCAAAGCCGCCAAAGTTTAAAGCATGTTAGAAGTTTGATTTTGTGGTTAACCTAGCAAAGGTGGGTGGGTCTCTGCAGCAATTATTTGTCATTCTTTGTGATAGTCTAGCCTTGGTGTATATGTTGGTGTTTGTATTGATGTTTGAGTTTTGGTGTTATTCGTTCTTTATTTTGTTTTGTTAATCGTTAGGATTCGATATTTCGGCAACCCGAGGACGATCCTCCGAATATTGAGCAAGCAGGTGCAAGCGCTTTGATCATGTTTAATCCAATTTTAAAGATTAATATTTTGTTTCATTGTATGTATGCATTGCTTAATTTGTGTTAAATTGATTAGTTAAACCGTAGTTGCATATCCTGTGCCAAAATATTGATCTCTACTACCGAGCCTAGGTTATTTGTTGTGATTAGAGGTCGGATGATCTCTTGTCACTTAGTAGATACGATTTCAACTTGCTTAGACATGCTTAGCTATCGGTGGAACTGGGTGGTTATCGACTTTAGTCGGTAACCTTGATCACACAAAATTTACTATAACTTTATGTTTCAAAGATTGTGCTATGTTTAATTGCAAAACTAAAAATGAAAACAAAAATGATTTAGACTTGGGCACAATGGTAAGACTGGTGTGATTGTTGGGTGTGATGAAAGGTGCCCGAGCGTAAGGACCAGTTACTTGCCACCGATCGAGCATTTTGCGTGCTAACCACACTAGAGTTATGGGACCTCTCTTGACCTAGTACTTTGGCGTGTATTGGCTCGGGTCGCAGGAGGTCGCAGAGGGACGGAGGTGGGAGCATGGTAGTTGTCCAAAAGCTTTATCCTGAGTGGGTAGTTGTCTTTTCGGCTTTACCATAGCGTATGGGTTTCTATCCATGCTAGCTAGCCAAGATATTGGTCAAGAATGGAAGTGTCCTTCGTTTGGAACACCATTTTCATCCGTCTCCACAATTATCTTTTCTCCGTCTAATTGCAACAAATTTTTAACTCGAAATTCCCCTAGAATCTGCCGCACATCTCCATTTGGCCCTGCATGTAGGAATAGCACAATGGTGTGTAACTGGGGCAAATCACACTTACGTATATATCTAAAAAATAAATTATGAAACTTACATATAATCTTAATTGGCCTAGTAGATTCATGAGTCATCTCTGGTAATATGTTATCAATCTCTAGAGGACCTTGTAAATTATCTTCATGGAGTTGCACATTTTCATCTTGTCTTTGGAAAGTTCAAGTTTATGTCGTCTAGGTGTCACAGCCATAATATCTTTAATAAAGCAAAGAAAAATTCGAATTCAACCAAACAATCTAATTAAGGTAAATATATGCATAGGCCACATGATTATATGGGCTGCAAATTGTTTAGAGAACTCTATGCTCTGCCACTAACAGTTAAAGAACAATAATCTACATCTTCCTTTTAGTTGCAAATCATGAATCAGCTAACATGGACCATGAAAAAAGGAAACATGGACCAAAGGCACAGTCATTAAAGTTCTTTCAATTGTCAATGAACATAGATGTCAATGAACACTTCATTTGTGAACGCATCCCATATATGAAACTATACCATGCATGTCCAGAAAGTGATCAAATCCCCTAAAAAAATTATTACTAATGATATTCAAACTATATCATGCATGGTCAACTAGCAGGACAGAACCAAGACATGTCTCACCTCTTTTAGTCCAACTGTACCATGCAAATCATCGCACAATGCATCTAACTTCAATTTGGCAGCCGAAATGTCCAACAACATATATTGGCAGTAGTTCATATAATCATGTGAACTCAACTCAAGGGAAATTCAAATGCCAGATTCCCTAAAAAAGCTCATACAACAGCAGTTCACAGAATCATGTTCAGTTTAACTCCTAATGGCCGATTGCAAACAGCTCAAACTTATACACAAAATTGATGTATATATTCATCACAAATTCAATCAGATAATTGATGCATAACTACTTTCACCACATAGATTGCAAAAAATGCAATCCAGGAACATGTGTAGGTGGGTTGGGTATTCACTAGATAAGCATTCACTAGGGGGAGTATTCACCAGATATATCCATTACAACTATTTTCATCAGAATAAAATCAACCAAAAAATTCGACGGAATGCCAGATATACCAGAGGCATGGGTGTGGGGGGAGGCGCAGCACCGGCAAGCAGCATCTGTGTGGGGGGAGGCGCAACAACGGCGGCACCTATGTGGGGTGAGAGGTGCGGCAGGCTAGCGGCACTGCGGCGGCGAAGCGCGACACTAGGCGCGGCGATTTACGTTGGGAGGTTGAAGAAGTGGGAAGGTGGAGAGATGGAGGCATGGAAAAATAGGTCAGGATATGTATTAGGGGAAAATTTTCCAAAGGAAAAGGCGGGAAGTTCTTCTTAAGCGTTAAAACTAAGAAAATAGTGTGCCAAAGCAAGTACTTTGCTGCAATATCTAGCGGTTGAGAACGAGTCACATAATATCCATCCGATCATGTATTAGTAAAATATATACATGTGTTGATATTTTCTAGATTAAATTTATATTCGATATATTCATTTATGAAATTTTTCATGGGACGTGTGTTATGATACATGACAATTAATATCTGAACTTTTTTTAAAAATACTTCACCGACGGTTTTTAAGATGAACCATCTATGATGAGCTAATATCACAGACGGTTCATATTAAAAATTGTCTGTGACTCCCTGATTTTACCATAACTTGGATGTCTATATTCCTTACTCTGTGATTTTCAAGTCATGACTAACTCCCTGATTTTACCATGACTTGAAATGACTAACTCCCTGATTTTACCATGACTAACTCTGTGATTTTACCATGACATGGATGCCTAACTCCCTGATTTTACCAGGACTTGGATGCCTGATTCCCTGATTTTACCATGACTTGAAATGACTAACTCCTTGGTTTTACCATGATTTTACCATCCAAGTCATGGTAAAATTACCATGACTTGGATGGCCTAACTCCCTGGTTTTACCATGATTTTACCATCCAAGTCATGGTAAATGTAATACCTCGTTCAATCTTTAAAACTACAATTGAATTTCAAACCTTTTTATTGGGATTTAAAAAGGGATTTCAGAATTTCTCTTGAAGGGGGATTAAATCTTGGGCCAAGGCCCATGCCTTAGTCCACTAGGGGCAGCAAAACCCTAGATGCTACTATAGCACGCCATGCTCAGATGTCACCACCACTTGCTATAGTGCCATTGTGCTCTGATGCCCATCTCCTCCTTGCTCTTGTCCAAGAAGGAGGGAGGAGAAGAACCCTTCGGTCTGCCGTAAAGGAGAAAAGAATAGGAAGAGGAGAAGAAAGGGAGAGGAGATTCTCGCGGTATTTAATGAGTCACATCATGTCTTCAAGGGTGATCTTCAATTCTTCATTGATTTATTTAGTTCTTTTCTATGCGATTGATGTCAAATAGCGTTTTGTTGTTCCTGCTGTAGTTGATTCGTTAATCTATAGTCACGTTGATCAGTAGTTTTGAAATAGTTCAATGCGAAATTGGGATTTTGTGTCTCCTGAAGAATTGTGGGAAATTTTGTTAGGTTTTAGTAGGATCTGGGTTCATATTATTTGGAGTTGTGGTTTTCGATTTATGATTTTTGCAATGCCACTAGTTCAGACACCTCAGCTCTTCATACAACCTTGGCTACCTAGCTTGCACCAATATGGTGTTGCAATACCCTTTTCGGCTTAAGGCATCTGCCACCACATTTGCTTTACTGGAATGGTAATGGATTCCGAGGATATAATCCTTTATGAGCTCTAACCATCTTCTTTGTCTGAGGTTGAGTTTCGACTGAGTGAAGATGTACTTCAAGCTTTGTGATCCGTGAAAATCTCACAGTGATTACCGATAAGGTAATGCTACCAAATCTTCAAGGCATGCACAATAGCAACTAGCTCCAAATCATGTGTCAGGTAGTTCCCTTCATGAGGCTTCAACTAACGAGATGCATAAGCTACAACCCATACATCGGCGATCAAGTCGCGATCTTACAATAAATGGAAAAAGAGAGAATGGCGTGGGAAATCTTGGGATTGCAATGGGATTTGCTCTTTATTAGTATGAGCGAGATTTTACAAGGGTTGTATCTGTGGAATAATGATTTGCTTTTTAGAGTACAAGACAATGCTTCTTTCTTTCTATCTTACGATGATCCGATCCCCCTCCAGCGTTCCATCTTCCTTCTTTAAATAACCTTTGAAGAGGTGGCGATTATACGGAGAAGATGTCTAATATGAAGCGTTGTCGCTGGTGAGTCATATGATAGTTCTTGAATGATCAACCGTTCGGCGGTTATGTGTCTGTGAGATAAACAACGCAAGGTAGTTGTTTATCGTGTATAACGTCGTGTGGTATGGATTACGCCGTGTTCCATTCTTCACGGTAGGAATATTCACGAGTTAGTTCGGATATCGGTTCATACTCTTTGCGAGCGGCTCTCACGGTGGAGGCTTGGCACTAGCCTCGCGGGCAGTATCCATTGCGTAACCTCTGGAATTCCTCGACCGGTGGTCGTGCACCTCGAGAGTTCGACCATGAAGACGTATTGTAACATCCCATCTTTGGACTTGTGTTTCAAATGTAAGAAAATCAGTAGAAATTAAAACTTTTTCTTACATCATGTATTTCCTGTTGTACCAATTGTACATGGGATTATGGAAATACATTGTCACAAGTCTATTTGATCCAAACTTTGATATTCCAAAAACGACCTTGTCAAATTTTGTGATCATCCTCTGGGAATATTTTTCCTAAGTTCTTGGGATGGTTTGTAGCCCCTCTGAAAAATTTCACAATTTTTAGAAATTGTTTGAATATTTTTAGAGGGCAGTCAAACCTGTTTGACTCTCAGTCAAACATTAAAACAGAGCCTTGCAGAATTTTTGGAGATTTATTCACAGCATAGAAACCTCTGAGAATTTTACACAAGGTTAATATCTGAGTTAGCAAGCTCCTGTAAAAATTTCATAATTTTTGGAGTTATTTTGCTACCTCAAATAAATCCTTCAAAGTCTGTTCTAATTTTGAAGTCAAACCAGTCTCACTTGTGCCTTGGGTTCGAGTCGGACTGGGCTCGAGCCAATTGACTCGGTCGATCAACTAAGCGCACGAGCCTCTCTTTAAAAAGCGCGTCCATTCTCAGCCTTTGGATCTAAATCGCGGCGGCGCGGCGTGTAAACATTCGGACCTTCCGGTTGCTTAAATGAATGTCGACCGTTAGATCTCCATCCAACCGCCCGGATCGCGAAACCTTGGACCCTCGGTTGTTGGTTTGAATCGAGCCGTTGGATTAAGATCCAGCGCTCGCATCCTCTGTTGTAAACCACGTTCGCGGCGTGGGGCAATCTGAGCCGTTCATTTCTAATCCTAGGGCTCGTAATCTTGTCGTTGTGTTTTAAAGCCGGGCGTGGCGCTATCTTAGCCGTCCGATTTAAATCGTAGGGCTCTGGAGCGCCCGAGCCTTTTGTTGGTCATCTTCAACCTCCGGCCGTGCGAGCACGGTAGGGGTGATGGCGATGTCTTGTCATGCTTCCTCTGACCACCTAGCCAATAGTGAGGTCGTGGGAGACACCTTCGGCCATGCCATGCCCTATTGCCGTCTACCATCTTTTATCCTTGTCGGCGCACCTTGTGCTCGTAGCTTTGCCGCCCGAAAGGCTTGTGGTGCAAACCTAATGCCTCCAAGGCCTTATAAGCACCCAAATCACTTCACAGTATTTCTTTAGACCACCATCAAGCTCCATTTACAGATGTTGGAGCTTAACACCTCAAGAATGACAAGTTGCCATTGTTGACCGAAGAGCTCCATTGGTGTTCTTGGTGTTCCAGTGGTTCTCCTTCATGTTTCTTTGCCCTATCCTTATCTCTTTCTGTCTTGAACATTTCCCCTCACTTAATTTTGGATTTGAGTCTCAGGAATTGTCCAATTTGCAGTTTGTTCAAATTCGGCCGAAATTGGTCATCTTCTTCCTCAGCTCAGGTGAGTGCTCCATTTTCTAATTCCTTGCTCTTGTGGCTTCTGTGAATCTTTATGAAGCTATCACGATGCTTTGGAATCACTCATTTGGCTCAGGGTGTCTTTTTCAATCTTTCTTCTCCAAGTCCGTCGAGCTTCCACCGTGATCAAGCATCTCCGGCCATCTTTGAAGCTTCCCTTCATCAAGGTGGCTTCTTATTAGTCCTTAGAGGCTCTGGCACCCGCTTCCTTGGACTGCAGCGGAGCTCGTTGTTGTTTTCGTGTTTAGCAGTAAAGCTCCCTTTTTCATTTTCCGGCTAGCCGGCGTTCTAGTCCCTCACGGCCGGCGAGAATGCCACCATTAGGTTCGTAGTGCTATTGCGGTCCCATTTCAGTACTTGGTTGGCGTCGCGCGGCGGTGTCGCGGCGATTAGCGTGAATCGCTTCGATATTTTGCGACCTGAGCTCTGTTTCGTCTTTTGGTTAGGACGCATTAATTGCCAATCATTAGTTAATGAATTGTGTCTTAACCGTTGTCGTTGAGCCCCTGACCAGTGGGCCCAACATCCTTAAATCACCCGCTAGTGCAACTCCGCGCTGTTCCGACATCATTAAGGCTTAATCATTGATTAATTATCGTGTCGGCATTTAATCGCTGTCGGAAATCACCTGCAGGTCGACTTGTGGGCCGAGGGGTTAAAATCAAATTTCAGAAGTCATTAGTGTCTATATAATGTTAATCATTAATGGCATTAATCTGTCCTAACCGCCACTCTTAGTCGTTGACATGTGGGCCCGTGCTGCTGCCGCGTGGGTTGTCGTTCGCGATTGTGACTTGAGGTCAGCGACATCGTGCCCACGTGCGGCATCTCCCTTTGAACCGACCATTAGCCACGTTCGTTTTAGATCTGCGGCCCGGATCTTTGTATGCATTCGGACCCTCGGATGCCTTGATCATTCTCGGCCGTCGATCTTGCGATCAGCGGTGAGATCGTGTATGCAATCGGACCTTCCGGCCGTTGGTGCGCTCTGGACCGTCCATCTGCGGATCTGCGGTGGGATTGGCCTAAGCAACGCGCGTCGGATGCATACACCTTCCGTGAGCCGTTGGATCGTGATCCATCGGTGGGCTCCGATTAGGTTTCGGCGTCTTATTTGTTTTAAGCGCGTGAGCGTGGGATTTTAGATCAAGGGTGGTTGTGTGTCCACGTCTTATTCTATTAATTGAGTTTATGCGTATTTTGGTAAGTAGTTATTTAACAAGCGAAAATGATATAAAAACTTTAGGAACTCATAACTAATTCATTTTAAGCGCTTTTAGATAATTCCAAGCGTAATAAATTTTGTTGTCACTTGAGTTTATTATAAAAATGGATTTACGCATACTCCAGTAGCAGAAAATTGTATAACTAGAAATAACTTGATTTTTGCCACTTTGAATATTCCAGAAATAGTTTTAACCTTGAAAAATGCATATCTTTTTCTGTATAAATCCATTTCGTGCAAAATCAATTTTGTTAAATTCATCTGTTAGTATACTTTCTTATGGAATAAGATTCGAGCATGTTCACAACTCTGTAAAATGACTTGCATTAGATTTACACCTTAGAAAAATCATAAGTAAATATGTATAACTCCAAATTTAGTAAATTCAACTTTGCTGTTATTAGGATGTTATAATCTACCTGCTATAAAAATTTCAGACCTTAGATCATTCTGGAAAATTTTGTCATGAACAGTGCTATTTATTAATTATGTTGTTATAAGGCTGAGAAAGAGCATTTTATTCATATCTTTTGCATGTTAAGTCCAAATTGCATAATTCTTGTTCCTATCATTGTCTTAGATCATTCCCTAGCTGTTGTGTAAATTTTATTAGTTTTGGATGTGATTTCTTTTTGGAGTTTATTTGGTGTTCTTCTTTCTTATTTGCTTATAAGCCTTTTAGCGTTAGGTTACGAAGATAATTTTATTCTGATATTGAGCCACGGCGACCATCGGATCTGTACTTGACCGAGCAGCGGATGTAGCATTCATTTGATCATATTGTTCCTACTATTTTCAAATTCTAATATGTTGTTTACAAATTCTATGTATGCATTGCTATGTTGTTTTAAACTATTGTCGATAGTTGGCCCATAGTTGCATAATCGGTAGGAAATGTTTAATCCTCTACTCTGAGCCTAGGATTACTTGCTGCGATTTTGGGTTATTTGGATGAAACCTTGTCACTTAGTAGTTTACGTGTCATTATGCTTAGCCATGCTTAGTTATCGGTAGAAATGGGCGGTTATCGACTCGTCGATAACTTTGATCACCTAGCGGTATAATATGTATATTTCAGCCTTGTGCTTTGTCTAAATTGCAAAACTAAAGCTGAAAATGAAAACAATTTAGACTTGGGCACAATGGTAAGATGGTGTGATCTTTTGGGTGTGAATGAAATGGTGCCGGTCAATTAGGACCGAGCTACTTGTTACACCAACCAAGCATTTGTGCGTGCTAACCACACTAGAGGATATGGGACCTCTCTTAGTGAGTACTTTGGGTGTGTTAATTAATGGGTCGCGTGGTGGGTTGCATATTTGATTATATGCAACATGGACACGTTGTAGGAGAGGAACACCAGCAGGGCGGTGTATCTTGCTCCACGTATGGGTCCTTGTGATCCATATTTAGTCGGCGAATCACTAAGGATTAACCCCCATCGTGTGTCTCTTGATTAGCATATTCCATTGGAAAGGGTTCGTAGGACTTAGCCGTGCGGCATACCAAAGGAAGTGTGTAATAGCTTGGCAAAAAGGCGATGCGAGTGTGGGTACATTGGTACACCTGCGGGGATTAAAACTATTGAATAGCCTTGTCCTAGGTTATGGACACGCTTGGGGAAGTCTTTCAAGAGTTAGACTACAACCTTTTTAAAAAATTAAAACTTGATGGTGGTATGAATCGAGGATTCATGCTATGTTGTGGTGGCTTTGGGAAAGTCACTTCTAGGTGGATACTTGTTACTTATGTTTACTATTTGTTATTTAAATGCTTAAAACAGATTTTACAAACTCTTTGTTCAATCTATTACAATATTGGAAATAAAACTTGCTTTGTGCGTCCAAGAACCATATAACCACATTCCTTTGATACAACTTTCATGTAGCTATGTATGGCTTATTACTCGTAAGTCTTGCGAGTACATTTTTGTACTCACTGCATTGCTTGTGTTTGTGCAGAGGATGATAGTGAGTCCGATGGACCTCACTTTTGTGAGTTGTCTTTGTGCGATTTAAAGGCGATTAGCTTGGCGGCGATCGGTTGCCACAATGGTGTTATGTGGCTAACCGGTCGTCTTTTGGTTTAAGCCATCTTATGGCAACTTTGCTTCATTGTTATTTATTTGCTACTTTTGTCTTTTGGCAGGTCAGTGTGTTGTAATAACTTATATTATGTATGTCTTTTGGTAGACTTGTTATATTACATGTATGGAATTGATGCATGCTTTGATATGATGTATGTGTCTTTGCTTGTTGCAGGAGGCACATATTCATCGAGACAGATTATTCTATTTGTGATACTAGAACCAGAGGAAGGTTAAGTATTACAAGTTTAATAAACCGGGGTCTCACACGTATGGTCTTTTTATGTATTAAAGATAATACATAGAGGTTTTAATCCTCGTCAGCTAGCCCCCGAACTTTAAATGGATAGGTCATGTGAACACAATTCTTCCGATGAAGTCGTATCGGGTTTGACACTTTTTTAAATGTAATAATTCTTGGAGTGGTTTACATTCATTTTAAAGTTCAGAACTTGTCTTGGGAATCGAAGAGTTTATATGTCCATTGGACCTTTTTTTTTTTGGTAACTCCTGACTGTGGTTAGAAATTATGAAGTCTATAAAACCCCTTGGTAGGCTTAGGGTTTTACTTCATACTTTCCTTCTTCATTACCGAGTAAAGACTTCTCAGACCTCCTTCTTTCTCCACTCAAAAATCTCGACCATGTCGGACCAAATCACTAAGCTGGTGGTGTCGATTTGAGTGAGAAGAAATTGGAGAACACTGGAGAAGATCGGGATGCTTCCTAGCAAGAGCTTGATCTCCTAGAGATCATCAGCTGAGAGCATTCCCGGCGGCGAAGATGGAGAAATCCCAATTTTCTTGCATATATAGAATGCGGTTTAGGCTACCAATTCACTCTTTCCTTCCCGAGTTACGGTATTATGGAGTTGAATTGGTGAATCTTGCTCCCAATGCTATCGCAAATCTCGGCATTTTCGTTTACCTCTGCGAAGCGTGCACGAGATTCAGCGGTCTGGATGCATTCGGGTATTACTACGGGATGACGAAGTCGGAAAAACAATCGGGGCGCTGGAGAGTGCACTGCGTCTCCATGATGGAAAAGCCGATGAGTACATCTCCATGTACTCAAAATCTTACGTGGTCGTCGTGGAAGAAAAGCTGGTTCTATATGGCGCTCACGAAGGAGGCGGCCTTTATTATTTTGGCAAGAAGGAGGTCGAGAACAGAGATGGCGCTCCTCGATGGCGGAGGAAAGGTAAAGAGATGGGTCGAAGCTATTAAGCTTCTTAGTGTCAAGGGTTTGACATCTTGGCATGTAGTAAAGGATTTTACTACGCGCGGGTTAATCCTTTGAAAGCTTGTACATACGGATGCTCTGGTATATTGGCGTGATGATTTGACGGAGATTCAAAGGAAGGTAAGCCATGAGGATTTCCGACCATTTTGCCTATGCTTAGTTAATTACTTTTGTACTCTTAAGTCTCTCTATATTTTATCCTTACAACTCTATCTTACGAGGAGATTAGAAACCGGGATCAAAATGATGCTGCGGGAGAGCTTTGGCGATAAGGCTAGCTTTCCTCGTATTCTAGCGATTGTCTCTGTGAAGAGAGGATCGAAAGACAAGGTGAGATTATTAACTATGTTAGATGTCATTTATATTGTTTTTGGTTGGAATTCTCGAAAATACTCTTTGATGTATAGTCGGTCGGGTTGAAGATCAATGAGGCTACCGAAAGATGTGAGCCAATTAATGATCGATCACCCCTACATTTGCCTGCAGTATCGGCCTTCACGAGGTTGGTAACCAAACAAAAACAATATTTTATACATAATAAACTTTCATTGCCTAACTATCTTTGATGATGTATTTAGGCGGTCGTTGTATCTTCGGCAAAATTGCTGAGAACCCTCCGATGGTGATGAAGTTTTATTTTGGAGGTCGGCGAGTCTACACCTCTTGATCAGGAGTCGGGGATCTTATCCTCGACCAATGGTCATGAGATATTGCTTCGATTTCCGATCGGTGGATGTGCGAAGTGATTTCCCCTCTTGGTTTAAAACGGTGAAATCAATTGAAAAGAAGAGGAAGGCGATTACAGCAGTTTTAATCGATCGTTACAAGCTTAAACTCAAAAATCAACAAGGTAAGTTTAAAATGAAGAGATCGTATTTAAACATACCTAGATGTATTTTGAGTATTAAGATCTGATCTTCCTTATCTCTTTTTCTTACAGATCTTACGGTGTTGTGGTCGTTTCAGGCCAGAACACCTCGAGAAAAAGTTCCTATGGAAGAGGTGGTCGTGGAGGCTGGCGAGCGGAATGTCCCTCAGAAAGAGGCTGTATTGGACAATATAACTACAAAGCCCCAGCGGAGGCTCAGTGCGAAGCTGTTCGAGGATCCTTTAGTGATTACGCGCCATCTCGGAGGTAGTCATCCCCGAGATGCCTAACAAGTTCCACCTCCTCGAGAATGTTCCTCGGGCTAACAAGTTCCCTTTTTGTCCCGATTTATCGAGGATAAGGAACTTGCGAAGCTGGGGAAGATATCGGATCGTCAAATTCGAGATGGATCAAATTTGATTTTTGCCGATTATAACGATGTGGTAATCAAGGTTAGTACTCCACGGCGTGTTAATCTTTTGAAGTTCCTTTGAAAACTTACAAAGTATGTGTTTTGTAGCACACAGTGAGAATTATCTTTGTGGTGGAGGATTGACCAGTGAATCTGAAATTTGGAGCAAAAGCACTCCGAATTGAAAAGTAAGAACTTTTCTCTTTTGTTTATCTTCTGTGTTTTATCTATCCATCCTTCTCCTTAACTTAATTCTTTCTATCATCTTTGTGATTTAGAAAAATTAAAGAAGAGATCGCGACTAAGGAAGCCATGATAATAAAACTTAAAGAAGAGAACCAAAATAAAGACCGAGTCAATTGAGCATGCAACGACCGAGGCAAAAGAAGTTTTCGACTCCTGTGAGCGAGAAAATCAAAGGTTTACAGTCGTAGACTTAACGATACTCTCTTATTCTAAAAGAGTATATTAACCTCTTTCTTCTTTATCTACTCGTCCGAGAAAAAGCTGAAGCACTTGAGCAGTGGAAAGACTCTCGATTTTGAGCGTGGCCAAAGCGACCCTTGTATTTGGCCTTGATGAGAAGATCACACCCTTAACAAAATGATCTTTGATATGGGATCGGGATCAAGCTTGCCTTCATTAGGATATCCAACGGAAAAGATGATCTACTTTGGTCAACTTACGGAAGATCGAAGGCTGCTCAAAACTATGAAGGAAAACCATACCGGACAATGCGAGGAAGCTATTGTGGCGGAGTTAGTGTTGCTTTAGCAAAATTAAAGGCTTCGACCCTCTGTTAGTCTTAAAGGCTGTGGAAGAGGACTTGTTGCTCTGAAAGTGAAGCAACAAAACTTCTCGAGAAGTAAGACCTCTCGGAGAAAGTTGCGAAGAAATGGAAGTCGGATCTCCATCACATAGCGACCGATCTGTGGTCTCAACATGTAAATGAATGTAACTTTAGACTATGTAAAATGAAAACTTACCTTTTATCAAAGAAGATCTGCTTTGTCTTATTAATGTTGTTAAATACTCATATATCGCCTAGCCCCATTGCTTATGTTAGTAGATGAGCGTTACTAAAAGCGATGGGCAGAATAATTGAGTAATACGATGACCATGGTAAAGTCTTGATAATGTGTATGACAATGATCTAGGAAATACTAGGAAATCATGTGGTGGAACCAAGCGGCGACTTACGCTAGTCTAGATTTTGCCCATTATCGAAGTACTATGGAATACCACTTGTAGTCGAAAGACATAACAAAGACTAGATCTTGCTTATAAGAAGATATGCATTAAGAATGTATGCAAGAAATGAAATGAAGAGATAAGTACCGTTGTTTAGGAAATATTCGGATCTGGTCGTATCGAATCTTAGGCGAAGATTTGTAAAATATTTGTGAAGCGTGCTCATTCTCAAATCCATTGGCGGCGAGGATCGTAGGAAAAGGACCGTCACTAGAAGCTCCTTCCGATGGGCGGGACCACGTCTGAGAGGAGAGACTTCGACGGGAGGCTTTACGTGTCGACCAGTGCCAAACTTGATTAGAGCGGAATGTTGAAATAAAATAACAATCTTCAATTTCAAGAAGCGAAAGCCAAGTAAATAAATGCGAGTTGGTACTCCTTATACTCGTATGACTCTTTAAGAAAAGAATGTCCGGTCATGAATGTGTATCATTGAAGCAATGATCACGGCTAAAACCAATGTGATTGGTGACATTTAAGTCAACAACCATGAGTAGTGGAGATCCCAAAGAAGGAATATCGGAGAGAATGAGAGTCTTCTCCGACCAACGATGTGAGAATGGCATACGACGGATGCAACAAATAATAAGTATAAACAACCATACTTATCATTTTTAAGGAAAAGCATCTTTATTGAAGAAAAAATGAATAAAAATGAAATACATGAAATTAAACATAGAACTTACGCAATTGATCAATATTCCAAGAATTAGATAAAACACTGCCCATCGACATAGCTAACCGTAGATCACGGTGGGTTACGCCGACCACGATGTATGGACCTTCCCATTTAGGTGAAAGTTTATTGCGATTTGCTTGGTTACGGATTTTTAGAGAACGGATCACCTCTGACTAAGTTGCGAGGTTGTACCTTCGGTTGTGATACTGACGCATGGCTTGTTGGTAGATTCTTGATCGTATCAAGGCTTGATTTCGTCTTTCTTCAAGAAATTGATGTCGTCAAGTCGTCGTTGGTGATCACTTTCGAGAAAATAATCGGCTCGAGCAAAACCAATTTTTAGTTACGGAGGAAGCATAGCCTCGATACAGTAAACTAAAAGAATGGTGTTTCCCGGTCATACGACTAGTTGTGATACGAACACCCCATATCTGAGAGGAAGTTCTCGAACCCAAGCTCGACCGTTGAAATGGCGGTGAACACTCGTCGTTTGATCCCTTGCATTATGATACCATTGGCTCGCTCAAGCGCTCCATTGCTCGTGGATGAGCAACGAAGCGAAATGTATCTTGACACCTAGTTCTTCACGAATTCACGAAAATTCTTTGCGAAGCGAGCACGTTATCGATGATTATCATTGGGTACACAAACCGTGTAATCACGCTTTTTATTAGGAACCTCTTGGCGGCTTGGTTGTAGTTTTACAACGGCTCGGCTTGATCCATAGTGAATGTGTCAATCATGCGAACAAGAACTCAAAGCCCGGTGCCTTTGGGAAAGGTCCCGAATGTCGATCCCAGGTTGCAAAAGGCCAAGAAAGAGGATTGTTTGCAAAGCTTGAGGCGGTGATGTACTTATCGGCTATGAAGCGACATTGTTCGCGCCGTCACGAGCTCTTTTGCATCATGAAGGCGGTTGGCGGTAGTATCCTGCCTAAAGGCTTTACCAACCAGCGTTACGCAGGAATGATGAGCTCCACGAACACCTTCATGAATTTGGTTAGCAATTTAATGCCATCCGATTGAGATATGCATCTCATCAACACTCCGTGAGATCCTCGCTTATATAAATACGTTCAATGAGAGTGTATGATTTGGCTTTTCGTGCAATCGATCAGCCTCTACATCATCTTACGGAATTATGTCATCTTGAAGATAATTGTAGATCGATGTCATCCAATCTCTACCGTGATCGTGATGGCGCCAACCATCATCGACTGTGGAGCATCCATGTTTGCGAGAATCAAGGTGTGCAACCTCCTTGCTAACATCTATGTCCTCGGAGGCTTGACTACAGGGTGAATCAGTTTCTCGAGAAAAACTCGGGCGGGACGGATGTCGTGTGGAAACCATCCGGGCCAGTAGTGCGAGAAGTTTTCCTTTCTAGGAATGTGTTGGATCGAAAACCGAAGAAATGCTTTTCAAGTTTCCATACTTCCGCGGATATGATGACATCTTGGTACTAGAGCATTGATACTCTTTCCCTACTTGATTCGCTACTAGTTGAGAATCACCTTTCACTAACAATCTGCGAATCCGGCGAGCGAGCTACTCGAAGTCTGCGGCAAACCGTGTATTACGCTACATTATTTGTAGCGAGAAAGTTTAAGCGAATGGCGTATTTAAGTTGTTCGCGATGAAATCAAAGCGACCCGACCCAGAGCCTTGAAGCATCAAGGAACCATCAAAGTACATTGTCCAGGTGGTCGTGAAACTTCGTACTCGGGTTCTTGGGAGGTTCGGGTTTGTCCATTCGGCAATGAATTACGCTATTGCACGAGACTTAATCGTTGTTCTAGGGACAAAATGGAGGTCAAACGCCCCAAGCTCAACCGCCCATTTCGCTATTAGTCTGATGACTCCTGTTACCTAGGACTTGACCAGCGGATATCCGGTGAAGTCGACCACTTTATGGGCACGAAAATAATGTCTAAGTTTCCTTGAAGTCATAAGGAGACCATAGAGCAATTTACGTATCTGTGGATATCGTTCTTTTGGTCCATGCAAGACTTAGCTTCGTAATATATTGGTCGTTGGATACGATCACGTTCTATGACCAATACACCGCTAACTGTCTGTGGCGTTGCAGCGACGTAAATTAGCAATGTCTCTTCCAATCTTGGAGAGACTAAGGCTGGAGGATTCGTAAGATACCGTTTAAGCTCCTCAAAAGCGTAGTTTGCCTCTTTAGTCCGTTCGAAACATCCATGTTTCCGGAGAAGCTTGAAGAATGGGAGTCCTTTTTCACCTAACCGTGCTATGAAACGACTTAACGCTGCCATTCAGCCGGTTAGCTTCTGGACTTCCTTTTTCGTGGTCGGGGAACGCATCTGATCGATAGCGGTTATTTTCACTGGATTTGTAACAGCCCTAACTTAGGGTTTGTATTTCAAATGTAAAATTTTGAGGATAAATAAAAACTTTTGTTGTCTCTTCAAATCATTTGGAAGTTTTCCAAATTTTCCCTAGCAATTTCCAATTTTCTAGAAGTTAATTCTTGTGATTGGAAATTGTTGTCATCAAATTATTAGCCTTCAAACTTGTGATCATCCTCTGCAAATATTTTTCCTAGCATCTTGATCATCCTATCTACCTCCCTGAATTATTTCACAATTTTTAGATTTTATTTGCTATTTCAAATGCCCAAGTCAAACCAGTTTAGAAATCTGGTCAAACCTCTAGATAGCAGCTTGTGAATTTTATTGGGAGAAATCTAGTGCATGAAAACTCCTGGAAAAATTACACAAGGTTGCCCTATTTTCCAGTAAGCTTCCATAAAAATTTCAGAATTTTTGGAGCTCAGGAGCTACCTCTAAAAATTCTCAAAACCCTCTCTGTCTTTCTAATTCAAATCTGAAATCACTGTTCCTCGGGTTCAAACCCCACTTGGGCTCGAGTTCGACCGCACCTAATGGACTCGGTCGCACCGCCTAGCTGCACCGCGCGAGCCCGATGGCTATCAGCCGTCCGATGGAATCGCCGCGGTCCATATTGCGTGTCTCGTCGACTGTCAGAATGCATACATTGATCTCGGCCGTCCATCTTAGATCCAACGGTCGACACCTTCTTGATCGAGTCAGACCAAATCGTGAACCACACTTAGTCCGTCTCGCACCGCTTCGTCGCCGTCACTGACATGTGGGCCCTCCTTGTCAGTATCGCCCTCGTCTTCTCGCGGCTCGCGAGTTCTGCAGCAAGTCGCATGCGTGCCACGCGGCTCGTCGTTGCCACGTCGTGGGCGCGTGTCCTTCTCAGTGTCACGGACCTTCATTACCTCACGCGATCACTCACATCTCGTTTTCCCGCTCTGTTGCTCCTCGCCCACTTCGGTTTGGTAGGAGAAGAAGGAGAGAGCGGCGCCACCACCTCGTTGCGCTTGTGCTTCGCAACCTTCGCCGCCTTCCTTGTTCCTCGCGCATCCATTTTCCCATCCAGAGCTCGTGGCATCGATGCGTCGTTAGGAGCCACTTCTTCGTCTTCAACTCCGGTTGTTGCGGCCCGCAAGCTCGTTTGTGTTACGGTGAGTCTCTAGCCTCGTCACTTGGTCCCTTAGGATCGCGCGATGCGCGAGTCTAACGGTGACTTCATTTTCATCTTTGGTGCATCATTGCGGGCGTGCGATCGAATCTTCTCAAGCTTGGCGATTCGCGCGCTGGCGGTTCCGGCGCCTCGGACCACCTTCGTCGCCATCGTCTTATGCTTTCGCTCCTGGGATCAAAGCGGGTGGCGCACTAGGAGCCTTCTAGAAGCTTTGTGGCGTCCTCGCCGTGGGGCGTGTCTTCTTCTCGCCTCACGGTCGTCGCGAGCTCAACTCCGGTGACCATCGGACCCGCGTCGCCACCTGCGGGTTCGCGAAGTCTCTGTGAACCCGAAGGTATCACTCACTCGTTTTGAAACTCAGCGGTTTGCGAGATCCCGCTGCGGCGGCGCGCGCGTCTCTGTCTTGTAGCGGTGAACCGCCGGTGATGTTTAAGTTTAGCACTAATCATGTCTAGTTTGAGTCTCGACTTGTGGGCCCTCTCATTGTCGCGTTTAGAAATCCTTTAATCCAACCGTTATGTTATTCTCTTAGTCAACGCCATGTGGGTCCATCTTTGTCGATTGGTGGTTGTGCAGCTTTGATGCTACGTTTTCTCTGTTGGGAAGCGTATTTCTCTGTGAGCATATGTTAGAAGTACACTTTGATAAGTCAAAGGCGTATTCTTAGAATACGCCTTGCGTCGCCGATGGTATTCTTTGAGTCAAGTTTGACACAGTCGCCGTTTTAGCAGTCCCTTTGTCGATGTCTGGGGCTAGTTGGTTGTCGATAGGAAAGGTATAAATGCTATATAGAATTACGTAATGTTTTTACATTTGCCTTGTTAATTCATTTAAACTTAGAAAATGCATAACTAATTCAATTTTTATCTAAATCGCATGAATCCAGTGTTGTTAATTTTCATTTCAAATGTATTATTTACTAAAATTAGTTTCATCCATGTCTCTGTAGCAAAAATCTGTTAATTAATAAAATGATGTCTTATGTATCTTCTAAATTAGAAAATGTATATCTCTTTCAATATTTGTCCAAATCCAGTGAAACCAATTTTGTAATTTGTCATTTTTAATGTACTAATTATAAGGATAGGTTTTAGGTACTGTTTATGTTATTAAAATTTTGCTAAGTATTTAACTAGTGCTTAAATGTGTATGTTAGCTTAGGAAATTGCTAGAAAATGCATCCCCTCTTCAAATAAATATTTCTCTGCTTCTAAAATGGGTTAGATCATGTTTTAACTGCTGTGAAAAGTTTAGTGTGTTTTGTTATTGTTGTATGTTGAGTTTTCAGGTGTTATTCGTTCTTATTCACTTGTTATTTGTTCAATCGCTGAAGCCGACATTTCGTTAACCACGAGGCGATCCTGCACTTGGGTCGAGCATTACGAGCAACGGCGACCGAACAGCGGTTTGATCATGATAATCGATATTTTAAAGTCTAATATTCTGTTTAATTTGTATGTATGCATTGCTTAATTTGTGTTAAATTGATTAGTTAAATCCGTAGTTTGCATATCCTGTAGTCAAAATATTGATCTCTACTACGAGCCTAGGTTATTTCTTTGTGATTAAGAGTTCGCGGATGATCTCTTGTCAATTAGTAGATCGGGTCAACTTGCTTAGACATGCTTAGCTATCGGTAGAAGCGGGCGGTTATCGACTTTAGTCGGTAACCTTGATCACACAAAATCTACTATAACTTTATGTTTGACATTTTTGCTATGTTTAATTGCAAAACTAAAGCTGAAAACGAAAATGATTTAGACTTGGGCTGTGGTATGTTGGTGTGATCTGTTGGGTGTGGTGGAATGGTGCAGAGTCAACAAGGACCGAACATCTTGTTACAGAACCAAGCATTTTGCGTGCTAACCACACTAGAGTATATGGGACCTCTCTTGACCTAGTACTTTGGCGTGTATTGGCTCAGGGTCGCGGGAGGTCGCGGGGAGGATGGAGGTGGGAGCATGGTAGTTGTCAGAAAAGCTTTATCTGAGTGGGTAGTTGTCTTTTGGCTTTACCATGTAGCGTATGGATTTCTATCCATACTGAGCGGCTCGTAGTTAATACACAATATTGGAAAAAGTCTCGTAGGACTTAGTGTGCCGGCATACCTTGGAGTGTGCTTTGGCTTAAAGCGATGCGAAGTGTGGGTACATTGGTACACCCTGCGGGGTTTAAAACTATTCGAATAGCCTCGTCATAGGTTATGGACACGCTTGGCAAGGTCTTCCAAGAGTTAGACTACAACATTTAAATTAAAACTTGATGGGTGATGCGAATGCGGGATTCGTGCTATTCTTAATGGTGACTATTGGGGTAGTCACCTCTAGGTTGTTTATCTTTAGCTTGTATTACCTTTCTTGTATTTCAACCTTAAAAGCGAATTGCAAACCTGCCTTCAAGCTGTATTATATTATTGCAAATGAAAATTGGCTTTATGCAAATGAAACATATGGCCCCACTAAACAAGCTTGCATGTAGCATATGAGCAGTGCGCTGGATTCACACGTCGGTCTTGCGGGTACAAAGACAACCTTTGTACTCGGTGCTTTGCTTAATGTTTTGTTGCGAGAGGAAGAAGGTGAGCCCCAAGGGCCTCACTACGTGGTGTGTTGCCGTTTCGTGGGCGACTAGACTTGGCGGTCGGTCGGATGCCTTGTGGGTTGGAGGCACGATTGGCTTTGTTTATAGCCATCTTATGGCACTTTTGCTTCATTGTCGTTCTTGTTTATTTTTGTATCTTGTGGCCTGTCGGCCTTTGTCTGTAATAACTCTACTATTTGTTTATCTTTCGTTTGGTAGTGTGATGTTTGGACTCTATGTTTAAAATGGAGTTGACGTCTAATTTTGTAACGAGGTGTGTATACTGCTTTCTGGGAAGTATACATATCTCGAGGATCAGTTTATTTGATTTGTGATGCTAGGACCAGGTGGTTGGTTAAGCATTACAAGCCAAATAAATTAGGGTCCTCACAAAGTTGGTATCAGAGCCATTCTGACCGTAGCAACCCAAGCATAGTCGTCTTTAGGATATTTTGAAAAAGCTTAATTTCAAAGTATAAAAAGGGTTTATGAAAACCTAGGCAGATTCTCAGATTTTACTCCTTACCTATCTTAGCCTTCTACTCTCATCTTACTCTCATTTGAGTTTAAAACTTGGTTTCTCTCTTTCCTTTCAAAAGATAGTTACTACCGGTAGAATCAGTCTTTGGGAGAACCATAGAGAATTAGTCTAATTAAAATTTGTGGGGGCATAAGGGTAAGATATGTATGAGTTTGCTAAGTATCGACTTTTGTCAATTGGTTTGTAACTTAAAAGTCTTGTGTTTGTTTTGTCTTTGTTAGTAAGTTATTTGCAGTAGGTTGTCGACTTCGTGTTTTCGGCTATTGTTAACTTGTCTTAGTGAAGCAGGATGGCGGGAGAGCAGCGTGGCGTCAGCAGGCTGGTCATGATGAGAGCTTCCCCTCCTCAGACCATGGTGAGGTTCTTGCTCGGTCGGCGAAACCGCATGGACGACAGCGCATCTTGGAGGTTATTGCTAGGAATACCTCCACTCCTGTCGATGGTGGCGGCCACGGACTCGCGAGGACTTGCGAGTTCCTCCGTGCGCGACCACCGACTTTCTCCGCTCGAGGACCCTCTCGATGCGGATGATTGGCTGCGCATGGTTGGCGGAAGCTCAACATAGCTGATGCGAGCGCGAGGATAAGGCACTCTTCGCGTCCCACCGGCTCGAGCGCGGCACTCTCATGGTGGGAGAACTATCTCGCCATGCGGCCGCGCGCCATGTGTGATCGCGTGGGAGGAGTTCGGTCGACCTTTCGTCGGGCCCACATCCCGGATGGCTGATGAAGCTGAAAAAGAAAGAATTCCTCGCGCTCAAGCAAGGCGCAAATCGTGACGAGTGCTTATGCGAGTTCAATCATCGGCTCGTTATGCTCGGGAGAGGTGGCCTCGGATGAGGCTAGCGGGGAGAAGTTTATGGATGGCTTGTCAGGAGGCTGCGGGACAAGCTATCTGTTGTGGACTTCTCGACTTTCGAGCCTTGGTAGATAAGGCCATTGTTCTTGAGCATAAGGCAAAGCGTGGGTGAGTCCATAGCGCAAATGGGAGGCACATCGATCTACTCACACGACCTCACTCGTCCTCGGTGGGCGGCCACAGTGGCCCGTTCTTTTGCTCCACGGCGCGAGGCCATCTGCACCTCCTCGTCCACGCGGGCGTGTTTGACCACGTGCGCTGCGATCGGCAACGAGGTGGCCTCCGCAATCCGGCGAGGTTACTTGTTTTTTGCCACAACAAGGGCCATTATGCGAATGCACGCCCTCGAGTGTTGCGGCAGCCCCTCGTCCTAATGGAGGGCGCGGCGAGGAGTGGTCACCCACGACGGAAGATTATCCGAAGACCGAGTGCGGCGGTGGTCGAGTCAACCACCTTTCGGTGAGGAGGCTCAGGCGCGGATGTCGTGATTGGTACACTTCTTGTTAATTCTCGTCTGCTGCGGTATTATTTGATTACGGAGCATCGCATTCTTTTATTTCAAGATCATTTGCTGCTGCTAGTGGTCTTCTTGTGTTCCTTTGGGAGTTCCTTTGCTCATCCGCTCTCGGAATCGGAAATGAGAGCGATCTCTGATGTCGTGATGTTCCTATCATAGTCCAAGGAGTGGGGTTTGGCAAACCTTATTACCTTTCGATTCGGTAGTGCGGATGTGATTCTTGGCATGGATTGGTTGTCCCAACACTTGGGGCAAATCGATTGTGCGGGAAGATTGTCTATCTCACTGACCCTTGATGAGCAGTCGGATTTTAGCGCGGCCGGGCCACATCTATGTGTATTAGAAGCGAAGCGACCTTGCGGTCGGGATGTTCCCATAGTATCGACTTTGTGGATGTCTTTCACGAAGATTTGCAGGGATGCCTCGGTTCGAGACCTTGAGTTTGTCATTGAGTTGCTGCCGTGCGCCCGATTTGAAGCGTCGTATCGGATGCCTCCCAATGAACTAGAGGAATTGAAGAAGCGGCTTGGTGAGCTCCAAGCAAAGGGTTTCATCCGTCCAGTTCATCTCCTTGGGGTTGTCGGTGATCTTTGTGAAGAAGAAGGACAAGACTTTGCGCATGTGTGTGATTACCGTCCTCTCAATGAGGTGGCGGTGAAGAACAAATATCCTCGCCCGCATTGATGATCTGTTTGATCGAGTTGGTGGAGCCAGTGTTCTCAAAGATTGATTTGAGAATGGGGTATCATCAGTCGATGTCAGTTGAGGATATTCGAAGGCGGCTTTCACTACTCGTTATAGTGCATGCAGTATACCGTCATGTCTTCGGTCTAACCAATGCTCGGCTTTGTTCATGAACCTTATGAATTCAGTATTCATGGAGTATTTGGATAAATTTGTGGTGGTCTTTATTGATGATATTCTTATCTATTCCAAGGAAGCGAGCATCTTGAGCATCGAGAATTGTTTTGGGCAAATTGCGGAACACTGACTATATGCAAAGTTCGACAAATGTGAGTTACGGTTGAAGAAGTGGCATTCTTGGGCCATGTTCTTTTAGGTGGGCGTAGTGTGGACCCAGCAAAGTCGGCGATGTTCTATCTTGGGTCGGCCAAGTCGATCAGCGATGTGCGAGTTTTCTTGGTTTAGCGAGCTACTACCGCAGCTTTATCGAGAACTTCTCCAAAATCGCAAAGCCGATGGTGAATTGCTCAAGAAGGATAAGAAGTTTGTGTGGTCCTCTGCTTGTGATGAGAACTTTGGGAGCTCAGCGGCGATTAACTTCAGCCCATTCTTACTCTTCTGATATCCACAAGAGCTTCGATATTTATTGCGATGCCTCTCGCGAGGCTCGGTGTGTCCTTATGCGGGGAAGGCAAGCGGTTGCATATGCATCGGCGATTGAGACCTCATGAGCTCAATTATCTCACCCATGATTTGGAGCTTCTGCTGTGGTTCATGCACTCAAGATTTGGCGGCATTATCGATCGGTAACATTGTGAGGTGTATTCGATCACAAGAGCTTGAAATACTTGTTCACTCGGCGGATCTGAACCTCGAGCGGAGGAGATGGTGGAATTGATCAAAGATTATGACATGGGTATTGATATCATCTGGCAAAGCCAATGTGATTCTTGATGCACTTAGCGAAAGGTGTATTGCAATACTTTGATGATCCAGAGCGACAACTGCACTTCTTGCGAGTTTCAGCGTCTCAATTTGGGGTTGGTTGAGCATGGTTCCCTTGCGCCTTGGTGGTGCAACCAACCTTGGTGGATCAAATCAAGTCGACCTGACAATCGGATGTTGGTATGGGTAAAATCAAGCGAGACATCAAGAATGGATCGGCCAAATGTTTCTGAGAAGATGAGCACGGTGTTGTATGGTTTGGGCGACCTCTCGTGGTCCCAAAGGTCCCGAGTTCTGAGTTTGATTCTCCATGAGGCCCATGATTCGCCTTTGTCCATCCATCCGGGGCCACCAAAATGTACCAAGATCTGCGTCGAGAGATTACGGTGGACTCGCATGAAGCGCGAGATTGCGGTCGTTGCGGATCGGCGTATCTTTGTCGTGTCAAGGCGAGCATCAACGTCAGTGGGTCTTCTTGACCTTTACCTATGCAGTGGAAGTGGGATTACGTAGGCATGGATTTCATCAACTGGTTGCCCGCTCATCTAAGAAATGACGCCATTTGGTTTGTCATTGACAGGCTAGAAGTGGCGCATTTCCTTAGGTCAAAGTCGACTCCGTGTGGAACCTCTGGCCGAGCTCTATGTATCGAGGATTGTGAGCTTGCATGGTGTACCCAAGGCGATTGTGTCGGCCGTGGGCGTTGTTTACCTCTCGGTTTTGGCATAGTCTGCGAGGAGGCCATGGGAACTCGTCTTACTTTCGGCCACGGCCTATCATCCTCAAGCGATGGTCGGACGGGCGCGTCAACTAGGTGCTTGAAGATATGCTCGTGCTGTGTTCTTTCCTATGGAAAGAAGCGGGAGAAAAGTTTGCCGCTTGCGATTTCTCTTACAACAACAACTTCGAGGCTAGTCTCGGTATGGCACCATTTGAGGCTTTGTATGGGCGTGCTGCGAACATCATTGAGCTGGTGGCGGTGGCGGTTCTTTGGTCAATTCCATCAATGAGGTTGAGAACCAAGTGCGATTGATTCGTGAGCACTTGCGCGTAGCTCAGTCGAGCGAGAAGAGCTATGCGGTCGGCGTCGCCGTCGGTGAGTTTCGGCCCAATGACTTTGTGTATCTCAAAGTTTCACCTTTGAAGGACACAGTCGTTTGATGTCAAGGAGCAAGCGGCTCCTCGGTATGTCCGGGCCTTATCGCGTCATCAAGAAAGTGGGAGCCGTTGCATACCGATTGGAGTTGCCGGCTACACTTGAAGGGTGCATGATGTTTTCCATGTCACAATTGAAGAAGTGCCTCAGTGTTACGGTTGAGAAACGCCATTGGAAAATATCGATGTGCGGGAAGATCTATCTTATCGTGGCGCCCCATTCGTATCCTCGAAGAAGGCGAGCAGAGCGAGCGAACCGTGTGATCAAGTTCCTCAAAGTTCGGTGGTCAAACCACTCAGAGGATGAAGCCACTTGGGAGCGGGAAGATCGTCTCGGCAGATCACCCATCCTTCTTCTCCCGTGATCGAGAATCTCGGGCGAGATTCTGTAAGAGGAGATTTGTAACACCCTAACTTAGGGTTTGTATTTCAAATGTAAAATTTTGAGGAGAAATAAAAACTTTTGTTGTCTCTTCAAATCATTTGGAAGTTTTCCAAATTTTCCCTAGCAATTTCCAATTTTCTAGAAGTTAATTCTTGTGATTGGAAATTGTTGTCATCAAATTATTAGCCTTCAAACTTGTGATCATCCTCTGCAAATATTTTTCCTAGCATCTTGATCATCCTATCTACCTCCCTGAATTATTTCACAATTTTTAGATTTTATTTGCTATTTCAAATGCCCAAGTCAAACCAGTTTAGAAATCTAGTCAAACCTCTAGATAGCAGCTTGTGAATTTTATTGGGAGAAATCTATTGCATGAAAACTCCTGGAAAAATTACACAAGGTTGCCCTCTTTTCCAGTAAGCTTCCATAAAAATTTCAGAATTTTTGGAGCTCAGGAGCTACCTCTAAAAATTCCCAAAACCCTCTCTGTCTTTCTAATTCAAATCTGAAATCACTTTGTTCCTCGGGTTCAAACCCCACTTGGGCTCGAGTTCGACCGCACCTAATGGACTCGGTCGCACCGCCTGCGCACCGCTTGAGCCCGATGGCTATCGGCCGTCCGATGGAGATCGCCACGGTCCATATTGCGTGTCGTCGACTGTCCGAATGCATACATTGATCTCGGCCGTCCATCTTAGATCAACGGTCGACACCTTCTTGATCGAGTCGGACCAAATCGTGAACCACACTTAGTCCGTCTAGCACGCCGTGCGCGTCAGCGACATGTCGGCCCTCCTTGTCGATGTCGCCTCGTCTTCTCATGACTCGCGGAGTTCGGCGCAAGTCGCATGCGTGCCACGCGGCTCGTCGCTGCCACGTCGTGGGCGCGTGTCCTTCTCGAAGTGTCGCGGACCTTCATTACCTCACGCGATCACTCACATATCGTTTTCCCGCTCTGTTGCTCCCTCGCCCACTTCTCGGTTTAGTAGGAGAAGAAGGAGAAACAACGCCACCACCTCGTTGCGCTTGTGCTTCCGCAACCTTCTCGCGCCTTCCTTGTTCCTCGCGGATCCATTTTCCCATCCGAGCTCGTGGCATCGATGCGTCGTTAGGAGCCACTTTTTAGTCTTCAACTCCGGTTCTTTGCGGCCCAAGCTTCGTTTGTGTTCGGTGAGTTTCTAGCCTCGTCACTTGGTCCCTTAGGATCGCAGCGATGCAGAGTCTAACGGTGACTTCATTTTCATCTTTGGTGCATCATTGCGGGCGTGCGATCGAATCTTCTCAAGCTTGGCGATTCGCGCGCGGCGTTCCGCGCCTCGGACCACTTCGTCGCCATCGTCTTATGCTTTACTCTCACAGGATCAAGGCGGGCGGCGCACTTTCGGAGCCTTCTAGAAGCTGTGGCGTCCTCGCCGTGGAGCCGTGTCTTCTTCTCGCCTCGGTCGTCGCGAGCTCAACTCGGTGACCATCGGACCGCGTCGCCACCTGCGGGTTGCGAAGTCTCGTGACGAAGGTATCACTCACTCGTTTTGAAACTCAGCGGTTTGCGAGATCCGCTGCGCGGCGCGCGCCGTCTCTGTCTTGGCCGGTGAACCGCCGGTGATGTTTAAGTTTAGCACTAATCATGTCTAGTTTGAGTCTCTGACTTGTGGGCCCTCTCTGTTAATCGCGTTTAGGAAATCCTTTAATCCAACCGTTATGTTATTCTCTTAGTCACTGCCATGTGGGTCCATGCTGTCAGTTGGTGGTTGTGCAGCTTTGATGCTACGTTTTCTCTGTTGGGAAACGTATTTCTCTGTGAGCATATGTTAGAAGTACACTTTGATCAGTTTATTTGATTTGTGATGCTAGGACCAGGTGGTTGGTTAAGCATTACAAGCCAAATAAATTGGGGTCCTCACAGGATTTGCTTCAATGGCTCTAGCAGAAACTAGAAACCGGCGATTTTCGGATGAAACTCGAGCACACTTTTCGGTTTAATTTAAGGTTATGGCGTCTTAAATTATTGAAAGTCTCTTGTAGATGCGGAATGTGGTCACCAATGTTGATACTTTTTACGACCAAGTCATCAACATAGGCTTCAAGATTCGACCTATCGTGTACTAAGGTTTTGCATCAACCTTTGGGCGTCGCTTTGACATTTTAAGACCAAATGGCATCTTTACATATGATGGGTACCAAATGGAGTGATGAAGGAAGTTTTCTCTTCATCTTCTTTACTCATATTAATCTGGTGGTATCACGAATATGCATCTAAAAACTTAATAACTCACACGGAGGTAGAGTCTACAAATTGATCAATGCGAGGAAGGGAAAATCATCCTTTGGTCAAGCTTTATTTAAATCGTAAAGTCGATACACATCGCCATTTCCATTTGCCTTTTTAACCATTACGGGATTGGCAAGCGGTCGGGGTGGTCGACCTCACGGATGAATCCAGCTTGGGTAGCTTGTCAATCTCAGACTGGATTGCTATTTTCCGATCGGTGCAAAACGCCTTAGCCTTCGCTTGATCGGTCTTTTATCGGTACAATGCTAGCCTATGCTCGATCACCTCCACAGGGACTCGGGCATGTCGGATGCACGCGGCGAATACATCTGGTTTGCTCGGAGGAAGGAGGCGGCGACTCTTCCTATTTGGGGTTGAGTCCTTCCCAGGCGAATCTTGGCACTCTACGGCGCTTTAGTCGAGTGGTACCTCTTTCATCACGGTCGGAAGGCTTTGGTGCTATCTTTGGTCTTGAGTGTTTGACTGCATGGTAGCGGTGTTAGTTCCTCTGGTGGAGCTCATCGACCGATTCTAAACATTTCCGATCACATGCGTGCGCGATTTTACGATCACCTCGGACCGTGATGACACCCTTTGGTCGGCATTTTCAAACTCACAGTAGCAGTGTGCGTAGCTACCGGGAATTTTGCTAAAGTGGGCGACCAAGGATTGCATTATATCTTGTTTCAAAATTCACTACATCGAAAGAAACTTTTGGTTCGGAAATTGTCGGGTTTTCAAGCGTAACCAATAGGGATAATTGCCTATTGGCTTGGCGGTAGATCCGGGAACTATACCATGGAAGGCATATTTCACGAGGCTTTACCTTAGAATTTGGAATGCATATCTTCCAATGCGCTTGCAAAGAGAATATTTAAAGAACTACCCCATCTATCAAAACCGATTAACCTTGCGATTATTAATAGTAGGCTCAACGACAATTGGAAACCTACAGTGAGTTGAAGGTGGGCAATCTTCTTTGCTAAAGGAGATAATTGTCTCAGACCACCTTGAAGGTTTGGTGATGATCGGAGTTTCAACAAGGTTGACTTCTCGCTCCATGGCCTTGGTGGCGTGCGGATTCATATGAAGAAGATCCCGAAAATTACATCGACGGTATCTTTGAGGTTCTTGATACTCCATCTCCTCGTCACCATCCTTGTCCTTTCTCGAGCTTGTTTCCCAATTTCTTGAATTGAAGGAAGTGGACCTTTACTGCATAATAATCATTCAATTTCTTACGCCAAGCGCGGCGATTCGCGTAAATCGTGTCTGCTTGTTTATGGAGAGGACACCATTTTTGCTTTTCTTATACTCATTGGTGGAGCTTTTGCTTTGCTATGACGGAGTAATCTTTTCTTCCTTTAGGAAATTTCTCGAAACGGCGGAACCTCCTTATTGTTAGTTACGCCGTGTTTCTTCTTCTTGAGAGCTTTCTTACGCTTCTTTTCCGACTTATCGGACGGTGGGGATCTTGTCTTTTGATCAGCGGCCGTTCCACTCGACGCTTAGCTGGCCGTTGCGTGCTTGTCGACCATGTCGAAGAGCTCGATGGTTGTTCGTGGGGATGAATTGCTACATCCTCGTAAACCTTCGATTTCTTAATCCCGCTTTAAAAGCACGGATAACGAAGACTCGCAACCTCGGAATCGAGTTGCGAACTTGGCTAAATCTCTTGATGTATTGTCGAAGAGTTTCATTAGGTTTTTGCGTATCTGTGGAGATCATCCTCCTTTCGAGCGATCGTGCGTACCACGAAAGTTTGCAATTAGAAGATCGCAAAGCTGCTCCCAAGTATACGGATCCGATAGGTAAATTTAGCAACCATGATCGGTGATCCTTCTAGTCCGTGGGAAGATAATTAGCCATTACTGGTTTAAATGCGCGCGGTATCTCGATGCGATGGTATAAATGCGGAGAAATTCTAAAGGATTTTGGGTCCCATTGAATTTATCGAGTTGGCGGTCGAACTGTTTGGCCAACACACGACTTGGAGCCTGCGAGCTCGACAACTGTGATCGTCTCACGGCTCCTTCTTTGAAAAGTCTTTGGATTATAATCGGTCGGGGACGATTCACGAGACAGGCGCTGATTTTACGGTATCGATCCGGTCTGTACATTTCGAGAACGCCTTTGACGCTTGCACGGTTAAGATGATACGAAGATCATCGAGGTCCAGCGTTTGCTCTTGTTGGCGAGTGAAGATTCTGAAACAACCTTCTTCCCTCATGACTGCTGGTGGAGCGTCGAAGTGGTCCTTGTGTTAGTTGACCCTCAACACGACCACGGCGCTTACTGCTCGGGGAAGAATCTTGAGATAAAGTCATGGTGCGACTCGTGGTTGCCTTCGTTCCCGATATGCTTCCGTGCGCTGCATGAGTGCATTAGATAATCTCGATACTTGACCTACAAGTCGTGCAAAACACAGGTTTGTGCCAAAGCAGTCGAAGTATTTAACATATTTCTAACTTTGTAGGTTTTGTATTGTTACGAAGGTCTTACGAGTTTCTACGAGAAAGAGGTGTTTGATGGCACGAATTCTCTGTTCTCCCGTCGGTCTTGCACGATCTCTGCATTGGCTAGGCGAGATCGAGCGAATGCTGATGGGCGTCCACGGTTCGTGACCTTTGGCATTTGGTGCGACGCTCGTATCATCTCCATCATTATGTGGTGGCGAGGCAATGTGTGGAGGGCCGTACCGACATCTTGATTTGAATCTCCGATCGCATTGACCTCGTGTTTCCAACGATTATCCTCGATGAGCTTCCATCGTAATCAATGGAGAGCCTTTGAGTTTTCACCAAGTTTCCACGATGGAGAATAATCGGTGATTAGTACCTCACGAGGTCCTTGTAATGGTCTCGGCGATGCGTGACTGCCGATCGTATCTTGAGCCTTATTATCCCCATCAGGTTTATCACGGTAGGTTTCATCGACTCTTGTCACCAAGTGTCGGTTGGCTCTGGAATTGCTAGAAGCGTCGGTGTGTATCTATCAACCATGATCGCATCAAAAGTATATTGGACTTGAGTTGATGAGTTGGGTTTTCTTCACCTTTCTTGCGGTCGCGAGTCGGGCTTCTTTGAAACCGGGCTTTACGAACGTCGGGGCGTCTCTTACGGAAACACCAGCGATCGCGATGGTGTATCCTCATCCATCGATCGATTTAGCTTGTTTACGCAGCGGCGACCGATGGAAGAGGAGGATGATGAAGAGCTCCATTTTCCTCCATGGTGCGCATGCATGCGTCCATGTCAAGGTTGGCGTGTCGCGGTCGAACCAATTCTCTTCGTCCCAACTTCCCGACATAACCACATGGCGATTACGAGTGGGAAATGGACAAAGAATCGGTGAGCAACACGATCTTCAAGATTCCACGCGCGTTCCCCACGGACGGCGCCGGTATCGGCGATCAAGTCGCCGATCTTACAATAAATGGAAAAAGAGAGAATGGCGTGAAATCTTGGGATTGCAATGGGATTGCTCTTTATTAGTATGAACGAGATTTTACAAGGGTGTATCTGTGAATGACGGTGCTTTTTAGAGTACAAGACAATGCTTCTTTCTTTCTATCTTGATGATCGATCCCCCTCCAGCGTTCCATCTTCCTTCTTTAAATAACCTTTGAAGAGGTGTGATTATACGGAGAAGGCGTCTAATATGAGCGTTATCGTTGGTGAGTCATATGATAGTTCTTTGAATGATCAACCGTTCGCGGTTATGTGTCTGTAAGATAAACAACGCAAGGTAGTTGTTTATCGTGTATAACGTCGTGTGGTATGGATTACGCGTGTTCCATTCTTCACATGGTAGGAATATTCACGAGTTAGTTCGGATATCGGTTCATACTCTTTGCGACAGCTCTCACGGTGGAGGCTTGGCACTAGCCTCGCGACGAGTATCCATTGCGTAACCTCTGGAATTCCTCGACCCGGTGGTCGTGCACCTCGAGATTCGACCATGAAGGCGTATGGTCTTTTATGTATTAAAGATAATACATAGAGGTTTTAATCCTCGTCACCTTCCTTCTTGCATCAGCATACAACCGAGGCCCTGACGAGAGGCACCACAAAAGACTTCAAAGTCCTTGTGGACATCTGGCAAAATCAACACTAGGGCGGTGGTCAAGCGCTTCTTTAACTCAAGGAAACTCTGCTTACAATCTGAGGTCCAAGCAAATTTCTTTTCCTTCTTCAACAGCTGAGTGAGAGGTTTTGCTAACTTAGAGAAACCTTCTATGAACCAGTGATAGTATCCTGTCATACCAAGAAAACTTCTGATTTGAGGCACTAACTTGGGTGACTCCCAATTGAGCACATCTCGAACTTTGTTGGGGTTGACAGCAACTCCTTCTGCGGACAAGACGTGCCCAAGAAGATAACTTCCTTGAGACTAGTCAGAGAAGGACCTTCTCTAATAGAGGTCTTGGGTCTGAATTTAACTTGAACTCCTTGCTCATTGGTGAGCATGATAGATCTATTGGCACAGTCTATCCGACCTTGATTCTTGGCTAGCCAATCCATTACAAGAATCACATCCAAACTTTGGGAGTGCAGGACTATAAGGTCTTCAAAGAAGGAACTCTGAGGTTTTCAAGGTAAGTTTGGGTATAGGAACTAGTCCTCATTTCGAGCCGGAGAATGGATTAAAATAGGGTTAACTAAAGGGGATAGATAACCCATAATTACTAACAAACTTGTGGAAACAAAAGAATGCGAAGCTCTGAATAAAAAGAAGCGATCTTGATGCTGAATTGACAAGAAACGTACCAAGGACCACATCTGGTGTGGTCTGAGCTTCTTCGGCTGTGACATGATTCACATGTCCTTTGATGTCTTGGGTGAGGCTTCTGGCTGAGTGCCGCCAGTCTTTGGAGCTCATTGGCCGATGCAGTGCAGGCTGCGGGTTGCTATTTCTTCGGGCACTTATTGGCATAGTGCCCCACTTCGTTGCAATGAAAGCAGGTGACTCCTGCTGTAGATGTCGTGGGCGACTTCTTACGTCTTGAACTCTGGAGAGTCACGAGGGCGTCACGGTTGTACAGCGCCACTGGACGAAGAGGAGGTCGTGACTCTCCCCTGCTGAGGTGGTTGAGGTTGGGATGTCCTGGGCTTAGGAAAACCCCTAAGGTTGAACCTCTGAGCTGCCTACCTTCTCTTGCGACTTTCTATCTCGAGGTGCTTGCCCTCCTGGCAGATAGCTTTGTTCACAAGCTGCTGAAAATCTGAGTAGTCCTGAGCGATGAGCTGAACTGAGAGGTCATCGTTGAGCCCTTCCAAGAAACGCTCTTACTTAGCCTCATCAGTTGGCACATCTTCTGGTGCATAGCGAGCCAACTGGTTGAACCTGTACAGGTACTCATTGACGGAGTGACTGCCTTGGCGCAAAGTGCGAAATCCCTTCTTTTTCAAGGTCATCATGCCCGATGGGATGTGTGCATGGTGGAAAGCCTGCACAAACTCATCCCAAGAGATGGTCTGAGCATTAGTGTGGGACTGGGTAAAGTTGTCCCACCACTCAGACGATGGTCCGTTCAATTGATGAGAGGCAAACATGACTCTCTCACGATCTGTACACTGGATCATATCCAGTTTCCTACCGACGGCCCTGAGCCAATCATCAGCCTCTGATGGCTCGGCGCTGCTGGAGAAGGTCGGTGGTCGCATCCTCATGAACTCTGAGATGCCGACCCTTAGAGGAGGTGGAGCAAAAACTAGAGGTTGAGCTGCTGTTGCCGCTTGCAAGGCCTGAGTATTGTGGATCAACTGGGCCAGGAAGTTGATCAACTGGGCTTCATTGCCATCACCTGGTTCCAGTCAGGTCCTATGGGAGGAGGAGGTGGTGGCCATGGAAGAGGGGTCTCTGGATCACCCTCGGTTCCTCTGTCCTGACCGCTTGTGCTGCCACTGCCAAAGCGAGTTGTCACTATCTGCCAGAACACCAAGAACAAAGGTAAGAGAGGAGAGGCTAAGGGGGCCAGGGCGAAACAACCAACCATGCAAAACTAACCAACTCAAAAGCTTTTCCAAATAGCTTAACCTATGCTCTAATCGATACTCACGATCTGGGGTGCTTCCTGAATGATAAGGTCCTCCTTCGACGGCTTCAAGTCTTGAGGTCTTGAGCGCGAGGACTAAACGAGGACCAACTAAAGAAAATTGTAAGGAAAGAGGATCCATTTAACACTACAAATGGTGAAAAGAGAATTGGGTAGAAAGAATTGCTACAGGGGTAAGGGTAGATAGATGACCAAGATGAGGAGAGAATAATTTATTTTTTTTGTTACATAAAATAAGTTTTGAGGTTGTACACAATCAAACAAGAGATAATAACACAACCATGCCATCGTTACTATATTAACAAAATTTTTGAGTTGATTACAAAAGGGCACAAGGCCTAAAGCAAAAAACAGCGAAAACAAAAGAACAGGTCGGGCCACCCGATTCGCCACAGGCTAGCACCCAATGATAATGTGTAGAAGAAGTAGAATAAGGGTGGATTTCGAACAGTGGGATGATCATTGATAGAACTCTTTTGATGAAGAACCTCAGAGTGTGTGATGTGAATTTCGAGTTGTTTATCCTTAAAGGATTGAGGTGATGTGCTTGTGGGTGAAATATTTATCGAGGTGTTAGGAATCATTTGTCAAAATAAGTCCATTGGTAGAGGAGTAGACTAGAGTATTTTTTTTGTGGTCTAGAGGAGTTCCTCTGGATGAACGCTGTTGATGTTTTTGATTTGAGCTTAGCGTTGTGGTTGTCAATTTAAGAGAAATGAGTTAGTGTAATGTTTTGGAATTCCATGATTTGAGATAAAGTTTATTCCTAAAAGAAGAGTTTGAGAAAAATAATGTTTACTCGGGTAATGAAATGCTCTCTTGATTCTTAGTTGAGCTGTGTGTTTATGACGGAAGTCATTTACAATTTGTGTTGGCTTTATGTTGGCATGGTGGTTCTTTCCGGTTTAGGAAAAAGAAACAAGTGTTTGATTTGGTCATTTGTGTGGTTTCTCCTTTGGCTGACGTGGTGTTTATTTACAAACTACCTAATTGGAAGATGGAAAGGTTTCATGATGAACCTTCGATTCTGGATTTGACTCTTTTGGGACCAAGTTGGCAATGCATGGTTGCGATGAGAGTCCTTTATTTTTTTAGCTGGGCTATGTTTATAAAAGAGTTTGTTTAAAGCAAGTTCTGTTATGTGTTCCTGATTAAAAAAGGTGCTCCTTGTTAAGATGAAGAGATCGATTGAGAATTAGGACAAGAGTCTTGTGTGTTATGTGCATGTTATGTGTTTTGGTACCAAAGGAAAGTAGGCCCAAGGTACATTGGGTTATTTTAAACGATTCAGAGAATTAAGAAGTTAGCATATCGCTAGGACCATCTCGGGTCCATCGTGAAGTGCATAGCGTTTGGTATGTTCGATCTTTGAGTGACTATTTGAGAGATCCAGTTCATGTGATCGGTTTGAGCCGTTGATCATTGAACAAGTTCTCCTTCAATTCGGTGCAAATTACGGAAGAGTCGAACAAGTTACGAGGAACAAAACTTTGAAGTATGTTAAGGTGCTTTGGTATCATCGATCGAGAGAGAGACCACTTGGGAGGCTGAGTCTGCATGCGCGAT
Source organism: Ampelocalamus luodianensis (assembly GCA_036346255.1). Taxonomy (NCBI): domain Eukaryota; kingdom Viridiplantae; phylum Streptophyta; class Magnoliopsida; order Poales; family Poaceae; genus Ampelocalamus; species Ampelocalamus luodianensis. The sequence goes on along the minus strand of CM070631.1, from coordinate 23,090,805 downwards.
CAATATCGGATTTGTTCACTGCGATTCACGTGTATTACATTGTTAATTTTCGGTTGTGGTTTTCTTTCGCATAGATTGGTGCGAGGATTGAGTCGAATCCTATTTAAGAGGATAGAATGTAATACCTATTCAATCTTTAGAACTATAATTGAATTTCAAACCTTTTTATCAGGATTTAAAAAGGGATTTCAGAATTTCTCTTGAAGAGGGATTAAATCTTGGGCTAAAGGCCCATAGCCTTAGCCCACTAGGGGCAACAAAACCCTAGATGCTACTATAGCATGCCATGCTCTGAGTGCCACCACCACACTCTTGTGCTTGTCTCCTCCCTTCTTTGTTGTCCAAGAAGAAGGAGGAGGAGAAGAACCCTTCAGTGCTGCCGTAAGGAGAAAAGAAGAGGAAGAGGGAGAAGAAAGGGGTGAGGAGATTCTTGCAGGGATTTCAGCGAGTCACATCATGTCTTCAAGGGTGATCTACAATTCTTTGTTGATTTATTTAGTTCTTTTCTATGCTATTGATGTCGAATAGCGTTTTGTTGTTCCTGCTGTAAGTGATTCGTTAATCTGTAGTCACGTTGATCAGTAGTTTTGAAATAGTTCAATGTGAAATTGGGATTTTATGTCTCCTAAAGAATTGTGGAAAATTTCTTTAGGTTTCAGTAGGATCTAAGTTCATATTATTTGGAGTTGTGGTTTTTGAGTTATGCTTTTTGCTATACCGCTGTCCAAAACCTCTGTCAGGTTACAATAGTAGTGGTATTAAATAGATTAAAACTAGATAACTGTCGAATCAGTGATGTTTCCCAAAACAACTTTTGTAGGAAATTCAATTAGCTTCAGGATTGTTTAAAAACACCATTTTTGGATGTTTAGAACGAAAGTTATGTACGTTTCAATCTTACTGTCCAGAATGTCTGTCAGATTTTGACAATTGTTTTGATCTGTGTGTTAAAATTAGTTAAAAGCAAAATCTGAGAATCTGGACAACTAGACTTTTGTAGCCTTTTTTGTAAGCTTTCCAAAGAGTCTAATATCATAATTTTTGGATATGTATAATGGGAGTTATGGAATTTTGAGACATGCGATACAGTTCTGTCTATCTGTTGGGGATAGTCGGTGAAAATGTTGAGTTAGCAATGTTTGTTGGAGAGTAGAAAAATTAGAATAAATTGATTATGGTAGCTGATTCTTTGGGGTTTCAAAATGTCTAAGATCACTATTCTTGGATGTACCAATTAAAAGTTATGGAATATCTAAGTCGATAATACCGAAGATGACAGATCTGTCTTCGGAGATAAAAACAAGGGTTTAGATGAAATAATCTTATCTTTCGATCACCTGAGAATTAAAAGATTTGGTTTTTCTTAGATGACTGTCTTGTTTTGGATAGAATGGTATTTGGGAAGGATTGGTATCTTTTTGGGTTGTGAATAGGAGCGGATTTGTCTATCTAGTTTTATTACAATGTGGTGTGCTTTTGGATGGTATTCTTAGTTTGTTTTACGAATGTCAGTTAGTGGTGTGAGATAGGGGTTAGAGCCCTCTTCTCATCGTCACTCATCACACAGTTGATGCAAGTACAATTTCTAGTACGATATTATGTGTTGGGCAATATTGTTGATTTGATGCGTGCTTAATATGATTAAGCATGACGACAATGTTTATTTCACATTATGTTTGTGATGATTGATAATTGATAATTCTTATGAGAACATATTATGGATTGTTCATTTCATTTCATATCAAGCATGCATGTTGGTATGATATACCCACGAGAGTGGGCATTGAGATCCCCATATTTAAGATATGAGCAATGGGTCCCCATATTTAAGATATGGGCAATGGGTCCCCATCTGCAAAGGATAGGCAATGGGTCCCCGCATTTGATAATACGGGATGAGTGAACACCGATGGGTGTAACACTCCGCTATCTGCGTATATCGAGGAGAGAAGATGCGGCATGAGCATGATTTGCATTGCATTGCACTAATGAGGAATGAATTGTATATATTATGATGAGAACATATTATTGATGAAATGATGCTTGTGTATGGCTATTCTTACTTGTTATTTGATGTTTTAGGTGATTGTTGAAGATGGCATGCATCGAGAGGAATAGATCATAGAATGATAGCAATTTTGGGCACTTCATATTACTAGACATTTATTTCACTTGGCTAAAGTTCAGTTAGCCCATTTAAATGTAATAAATTGTTGTGGAATTTCTAATTTTCACATGGTTATGCTTATGGAGGTTGTATTACCTATTTAGCTCTTGGTTACATGATTAGAAGTTAAGCTTATCTATTGATTGGATAGTTTTGCTAGCGTTGATAGTGGTAAGTAGTTATGCATTAATTATTTGATTCAATTTATAGAATTTAGGTTCTTTGAAAGATATGACTTGTCATTTGGTAGAATGATTATTATTTGAGTCTAGCTGATAATGATTCTTGTTTAATGGTTAAAATTAGTAATGATAGTAGTTGTAAGTGACATTTTGGGCTTTTGTTAAGCCAGGGTGTTACAGTAAAATTATCATGACTTGGATGGCCTAACTCCCTAGTTTTACCATGATTTTACCATCCAAGACATGGTAAAATTAGGGAGTAAGGCATCCAAGTCATGGTAAAATCAGGGAGTTAGGAATATAGGCACCCAAGTCATGATAAAGTCACAGACGGTTTTGTTTGAAACTGTTTGTAATTCACAGCATGGGAAGGCAAAAAAATTTGAATGCGTGCGCAGGAGGCGAAATGTTTTGGCATTGTCCTTATATATTATAGCCACCCCTGCCTTGTCTTCTATCAGTCTCTCCCTCTCCCCTCCCCACGCCGAACTCCAGCAACCGCCCTCGATTCCCCCACGTGGTTCGATGAGGAGACATAGCCGACGACAGGAGGACACACAGGAGCTCCATGTGCGCCACGGGAGGCGACCGCGCGTCCGCGACCTGGCATTTCCGCGGCGCCCGGTGGCGAGGCGCTGCGCTCCTGTCTGATGCGTGATAGTTTTCATAGAGCGGTTTTATGCGATCAGTGATAGTTTTTCTGAGCGGTTCAAAACCGTGCGTGATGATCTCATATTATCACGGATCCATGAAATCGAGATAGTTCAAAAAACGTGCATGATGACCTTTTACGTAGTCATTGTACCAAGAGGAACAAGGTAATATACCTTGATTCCCTACTCAACAAAAATCATGACTTTACCCTTGTGCAAGGAATACTCGACAGGTATGTTCATTTTCTCTATACATAACTCTATTGTAGTCTTCCTTCGTTGAGTCTCGAACTGATTACACCTATATATGTAATTCTATTTTTGCAGTACCGTCAGCAAAAACAAGATCACCTATGTGCATTCTACATTTGCCATCATATGCAACAAATCATGAGTGCTAAGATGAAGGATCCCGAGGTTTGTAAATCCTACAGTAATTATTTCGTAATTATAAATTTAAATATATATATATGCTTACTACTCTACTCTTGCTAGCTACGGGGCTTGAACATAGATTTAGATGCACTCGTTATGGCCGAGATCTCGGAGGTTTGAGGGTGCTCTATAGCTTCATCAAGATGGAGATCGTTGGCGCTAGTGGAGAGTTTCACTCCGTCGACAATCTTTGAGCGACCTTCAAACAATTGATTCAATTGTAATTCACTTTGAGTAGTTGCGGTTCAATTGTAACTCTAGCGACAATACTTAATGAACATATTCTTTTGTAATTGATTTTGAGTTGTAAATGATCACTTTGAGTTGTCAACAATTGATTCCACTTGTGATATATCATTTTTACGCTTGCTTGTTTTGGAGGTATGGCTAACAATTCCACGAGGCTACGAAAATCAAAAAAATTAGTTAGGTATAATGAACTATCACAGATGGTTTTATCGTATAAACCGTCTGTGAAGGGCTACTATTACAAACGGTTTCCACCAAGAAGCAAATGCGTGATATGTCTATAATCACGACGGTTTGTAAATAGAACAAATCTGTGATATCCTACATATCACTGAGCGGTTCTTGAATGAAACAAATGCGTGATAATATCCCTTCACAAACGGTTTCAACCAAAAACTGTATAGTATCCCTTCACAGATGGTTTCAACCAAAAACCATCTGTCTTGTGCCTTATCACAAACGACTCAAAAACCGTCTGTTATCACAGACACACAAATTCAAACGGTTTAAAAACCGTATGTGATGACGGTTCCTAACCGTCTGTGATGTCCTTTTCTGTAGTAGTGAACAAAGCAAAGTTTCATACCTTTCTAGAGGGTACATCCACCGGTAGTGCACTGGACCACCAAGTTTAACTTCTTCAACCAAGTGCACCATTAAATGCACCATGATAGTAAAAAAGGATGGAAGAAAAATTCTTTCCATATTACAAAGTGTTATCACAATACTCTCTTGAAGTTTGTCAAGCTCAGAGACACCTAACACTTTGGAGCATAACTTCTTGAAGAAATTAGCCAGTTCAATAACTATTGGCATGACTTCTTTGCTGGGGTAACATGATCGAAGTGCTATGGGAAGAATGTCTTCTAGTATAACATGACAGTCATGACTTTTGAGACCATTCAATGTACATTCTTTCATGTTGACACACCTAGAAACGTTTGGTGCATAACCATCGGGAGTCCTAATGTTCTTAATTACTAAACAAAGAATCTGCTTCTTTTCTCTAGACATAGTAAAAGGTGCGGGGGCAATAGTATTTTCCTTCATCGTCTGACGGGGATGAAGTTTAGGTTTGATTCCAATTTTTTCAAGTCAAGTCATGCATTAAGGCCATCTTTTGTTTTAGTATCGATATCCAATAATGTTCCAATAAAATTGTCACATACATTTTTCTCTATATGCATTACATCTAGATTGTGCCTTAACATGTTGTGCTCCCAATATGGTAGAGTGAATAATATTGACCTCTTTTTGAACCAATCCTCAGGTTTCTTTTCACATTTACCTTTTTTTTTGCTACATTGACCTTTTTCCCTAACACAAACACTCTACCCTACAACATCCTCAAAGCTCAGTTACCACTCAAAGTTTTTAGGTGCAAGTTCCGTCTCTTCAATGCCATCAAACTGCCTCTTTCGACTTCGATACAAATGACCCCGTGGCAACCATCGATGATGACCCATATAACAAAATTTTGAACCCTTCTTTAGACGAAATGATTTTGTAGATACAGCACAAGATGGACATGCATATTTACAAATTGTAATCCAACCATATAGGTAAGCTAATGCGAGAAAATCATTGAAAATCCATAGTAGTAGAGCTCAGAGAGAATTTCTCCTGAGAAGAAGCGTCAAATGATTCCACACCCTCCCATAGTTGTAAGAGCTCATCGATCAACGGCTGCAAATATACATCAATATCATTCCCAGGGGAATGTGGTCTAGGAATGATCATTGACAAAATTAAAGATGCTTATTTCATGCAAATATCATTCCTAGGGGAATGTGGTCTAGGAATGATCATTGACAAAATTAAAGATGTTTGTTTCATGCAAATCCAAGGTGGTAGGTTGTAAGGGATAAGCACCACTGGCCAAGTACTATGCTTTGAACTCATGTTCCAGAAAGCATTAAATCCATTGCTTGCAAGACCATGGCGTACATTATGAGCATCTGCGGAAAATTCAGGATATCTGACATCTAAATCTTTTCAAGACTGGCCATCAGCTGGATGTCGTTGCAATTCATCTTTGGTGCGACCCTTATCATACCAACACAAGTCATTAGATGTTTTGTTAGTTGCAAAGAGCCTTTGGATCTTTGGTATGAATGAAAAATAATGCAACACCTTTGCAATTTTTTTCTTCTTCTTTTTAGGTTCAGTTGGAGAGCGTTTCTTGTCAACAGTCACCCAACGAGAGGTACTACACACATGGCAAGACTCTTGGTTAGCTCTTTCACCTCAAAAAAGCATGCAGTCTTTAGGGCATGCATGGATTTTCTCATAGTCAAGCCCTAAACCATAGATAATTTTTTTTGCTTCATAGTATTTCTTTGGTAGATTTGCCTCATGAGAAAGTGCATCAGATAATACACCCAGAAGCACTGTAAATGATTCTTGTGACCATCCATGTAAGCATTTCAAGTGATATAAGGTGAGTAGAAATGACAACCTAGAAAATGTTTCAGATCCATGGTATAACTTTGTGTTTGCATCCTTGAAGAAGCCTACATATGTATTTTGTTCCTTCCTTGTATCAACATATTCACATTCAGTATTCCCATCCTCAACCACATTAGGTTCCATATTACCAAATTCAAACTGAACACCATCTAGTTCACCATCAGATGTGCTTGACAGTGATTCATAGCCGTTAGCCATAACAAATGCAGCATTTAGGAGTCCATGCATGTCATCCAATCTTCCATGCCCATCTTCTATAGCAGTATTCCTTGTAACACTAGGAATAGGCAAATTACTAGTATTATCCGACATGTGAGGAAATGCAAATGATGGTGAATTATATTCCTCTCCATGGCAAACCCATTTAGTATAACCTTTTTTTTTTAACATGTAACAGTAGGAGAGGACCTACGGTACATTTAGTATAACCTTCAAGAATACCATCACACCTCCGGTGGGTTTTAACTTCATCGTAATTCTGTGTTGCTCTATTTGCACAATTTATGCAAGGGCAAAGGATTTTATCACCATGTGGAACATCACGAAATGCAAAAATACGAATTGCTCAACACCATGTTTATAAGCAGCACTTGATCTTGCTTTACTCATCCAACTTTGATCCATTGCCCTTTGATATGTAGTACTAATGAAAGCAAAACACATCAGTTTGTAATTGTCCACATTTTTTCAAAGACATGAAGCTTAGGTTCAAAAAATTGATAAAAGATGCAAGGGATACTTAGATTGAAATTACAAAATTAGATTCTACCACAATTCATTAACCTTATATTGAAAATCTAAAATGGAAGCATGTAGTTAGTACAATTTGAATAAACTATGTAAATTAAGGTTGACTTGTGACATGACTGAATAGATTGGCAAAAATAATTTATTTGTCTCTAAATTTAGAATTTATTTTTCTTTCCTTTAGTGGTGTAAGCTAATAGTAAAATCCAAGTAACGTTCACTTGTTTCTCTTGTTACAACAAGCAAAACAGATATGGTTAATGTAACACCTTGGCTATACAGAAGCCAAGATGTTACTTAAAAGACTAGCATTCAACAATAATGCGGAGTAAGATCAACAATCTTATAAATAATATCATAAGCAGGTCAACTTATAGTAGGATGAATATAAGAAATTGAAACAGAATTCAACATTAAAACCATACCAACTCAACTGTATCTTAAAGTATGAAGATATCAACAATCAACTTTTATTTATTACAATTCAATAGATAGCAAATGAAAAGTAAAGATGAGTTCATGAAATTCAAAGTGAATAAAGAGAGGTGAATGCATTATCTGTGACTATCCCCTCCCAAGAATGCCGACTTCAATGTTCACCTAAAAAAGCAAACATAGGCAAGAATGAGTCCAAGACTCAGCAAGTACAATAGAAATACAAGAATAATACTGAACAAGAACAATAACATCGCATCATAGGTTATGAATGCGAAATGACACAAACATATGAATGCATGATATGCAAATCTCCTCTTCTGCTTATACCGGTATAGCCAGTGATACACCCGTCGGTGTTCACTCAGACCCGCACTATACAAAATGCTGGGATCCAAGGCCCGTATGAGAACGTTTCATAACGGGGATCCAAGTCTGCCCACATTGGAATGGTGGGTCTTACGTGCCCATATTGGAATGATGGGTCTTTCTCCACACTCCCGTGGGTGAATCATGAACATATGAAAGTATGAAATGACTATGAACATAAGAGACATCCTCTCATTAACCATAAATTATCACATGTGGAATGAATAAGAATCATCCGAAATCTACACATAGGCAATAGAAGGTAGTCATAACAAGCATAACGAACATTCAACGAACAATGATTTCCACAAGGTACTTGCCTACCGCCCTGCGAAACGTTGTGAGGCAAGGGAGATGCCGCAACACTCGAATTCCCTCCTCCTACACAATTTTATTACTTGAATAAGAAACAATGTGAATAAGACGCTAATCGCAACGCTTAAACGCCTCTCCTTATACAAGGTTCACATGAATGTTCTATACAATAAAACCAACAGTCTAGCGGGACAATAATCTAGATAGCGGTACTAAAAACATCATATCTTTTGCTCTGAGACTTGAAACGGAGTGATCTCAGATCCTATGAAAAGGTATCGAAAACCTCCACGTTAGTCTATTTGGAGAAAACTTCCAATTCGGCCAAAAACCTAGGATAACATTCACGTAAAAGTCTAATATACAATCTGTCTAGCAGAACTATACATCGGTAAAGAAATATTCATAACTTTTGATTGGGTTAACAAAAATCTAAGATTCTTATCATTATCAAAATCTAAAACACCATCTTCAAAATCCTAGTTGGCACGACATTCATATTTTGCCTTTAACAAAAAATGGCACACGTGTTAAAACTAATGACAGAAATCGACACACACTCTGGACAGTCAAATTAAAATGTACATAACTTGTGTTCTACAAATCCAAATAGGGTGTTCTTTATCAATTATGAAAGCTAATGAGATTATCTACAAAAATATTTTTTGGTAACACTTCTGAATCAGCCTCTAACTTTGTCATATCTTAATAAATAAAGTGACTGTTAATTGTCGTCAGACTTCCGGGACAGCCGCAAAGAATTCATCATAACGTTTAACCCATAACTCAAAATTGAGTGATCTTTGTGTCCACTGAAAGCTAAGAACGAACCCCACATAACTCTAGGAGATGTGAACCCATGATTCGGCCTCTAAGATCATGAAAACAGTCGCACACTACACTGGACAGAACCTGTTCTACTCGCAGCAGGGTTTCGATCCAATAATCATGATCAATTTCACATCTAATTTTATCCAACCATTGAAGAATAGCGATTGTTACCCTTGTAGAACCCCAGGAAGATGTTGAACAAAAACCCACGAAGAGGATCTTCTTCTTCTCCTCCTTTCTCCCCTCTTTTCCCTCCTCCTTTCCTCCTCCTTGTGGCCGGCCAGCTGCTGGAAACCTCCAAGATGACAGCAATGGAAGGGCTTGAACTTGAGGGAGGGAGATGGAGGCACAAGAGGGAGGGCAGGGAGGTGGCGGCTAGATTGGGGAGGAGGGGGAAAAGGGTGCGACCAAAGGGGGAGGGGGCAAGGGCGGCTAGGGTTTGGGAGGGAAAGGGGTGGCGCCCCCCATGTGGCCGGCCCCCTCTTGGGCCTTCTGGGCCACAGCCCAGGGCCCAAGTTGGTGGAATTTCATCGAAAAGTCCAAATAAAAAGGTTATTCTCCCTTTTTGCCTGCTTCCTTTAATTAGTAATAGTCGCAGTATTACACTCTACCCCCCTTAAACATGATTCAACCCTGAATCTACACGACGAACTAACCGAAGGGAAACTGCAACTAGAATTTGAACAAGGATAAACACGTACCCGCTGTGAACAAATCTGGATACTGTTCGCGCATGCGAGACTCTAGCTCCCAAGTTGCCTCTCTCTCAGACTGATGAGACCAAAGAATCTTGACATAGTTCAAAGTCTTGTTCCTCAGAACTTGCTCTGACTCTTCTAAGATTTTCACTGGCCGAGACTCAAAAGTAAGGTCTTGCTTAATAACCAAAGACCCTAGCGAAACCACCTGTTCTGGATCCCTCAGAAATTTCCTCGACATGGAAACATGGAATACGTCATGCACACCACACATGGCCTCTGGAAGGTCTAAACGATAAGCCAACTTCCCAATTCGCGCTACGATTAGGAAAGGTCCAACATACCTCGGGCTAAGCTTCCCTTTGGTACTGAAATGCACAATGCCTTTGGTTTGAGACACTTTCAGAAGAACCTGGTCTCCCACCTCGAATTCCAGCTCTCGTCTCCTCACATCTGCATAACTCTTCTGTCGGCTCTGAGCAGCTAACAAATTCTTCCTAACCTCTGCTACTCTGGCCACCGTCTGCTGAACCCAGTCGGAACCCAAAACTGCCCGCTCTCCAACTGCATCCCAGCATAAATGAAGATCTACACTTCCGCCCATAAAGAATCTCAAATGGTGCAGCTCGAATACTAGCGTGGTAACTGTTGTTATAGGTGAACTCTGCCAAAGCTAGGTGGTCTTCCCAACCTCCCTTCCAAGACATAACACAACATCTGAGCATATCCTCCAGTATCTGAATAGTGCGCTCAGACTGATCATCTGTTTGGGGATGGAACACGGTGTTAAGTCGAAGCTGTGTGCCCAAAGCACTCTGCAAACTCTCCTAGAACTTGGAGATAAATTTGGCATCTCGATCAGAAACAATAGTCTTAGGCACACCGTGCAACCGCACTATCTCTCGCACGTGAGAGGCCAAATCACTCAATGAATTAGTGAGTGCGAATAGGAATGAAATGTGCGGACTTCTTTGAACCGGTCCACTATAACCCAAATAGCATCCTTTCCTCATTGTGTGCGGTAGGCCTACAAAATCCATGGAGATGTCATCCCATGGCTATCTGAACCTCCAAAGGCTGCAACAATCCTCTTTGGGCGCTTATGTTCGGTCTTGACCGCTAGCAAACACCATAAGGCGCCACATATTTAGCAATATGAACCTTCATCCTTTTCCACCAAAAATTCTTCTTCAAATCCTTAAACATCTTGGTATCGCCAGGGATGCATGGTATATGGAGTGCGATGAGCTTCCTTAAAATTTCATCCTTGACTGAGCCTCTTGTGGTACATAGAGCGGCCTTAAACCCTAGCGCGCAGTTCATCAAGTGAAATGGCCTTCCTTGCCCTCATTGGGCCTTCCTCACCCATTGAAGCATCTGGTCATCTTTGTTGAGCTTCTAGCACACAATCTGGAATAGCTGACTCAAGGAGCAGCCGTATCTCAGTCTGGGTAGTACCCGTAAAGCAGAAAGATATATCCATACACTCAAACTCAGCAATAAGACAACTGAGGGTAGGAGGTGTCGCCTTGCGACTCAGAGCATCTGCTACTACATTTTCCTTGCCAGGGTGATACTGAATAGTGAGGTCATAGTCTCAGATTCAAATCTTTCTGGGTAAAGATATACTTCAAGCTTTTGTGATCAGTGAATATATCACAGGATTCGCCATACATGTAATGACGCCAAATCTTTAGAGAAAGAACTACCGCGGTGAGCTCTAAATCATGAGTAGGATAATTATGTTCATGCTTCTTCAACTGTCTCGATGCATAGGCAATTACCTTTCCATCCTGCATGAGCACGCATCCAAGCCCAACTCTAGATGTGTATGAATAAATGGTGAAACACTTCACAGGCTTAGGAAGAGTAAGAATTAGAGCAGTCACCAACTTATCCTTCAAAGTACAAAAACTGCGCTCACACGCATCAGTCCACTGAAATTTGACACCTTTCTGTGTCAGTTGAGACATCGGTTTAGCAATCATAGAGAATCCCTCCACAAATCGCCGATAATAACTAGCTAACTTGAAAAACTCCTCACCTCCTTGACATTGGTTGGCCTTTTCCATTCCCTCTTGTCGGATCTTGCTAGGATCAATGAAATGCCCTCTTGATTAATCCCATGCCCAAAAACTCAACTTCGGAAATCCAGAACTCACATTTCTTCAATTTGGCATAAAATCGATTCTCTCTCAAAGTCGCGAGAACCAACCTCAAATGCTGAGCATGGTCCTCTTCCGTTTTGGAATAGATCAAGATATCATCAATGAATACCACTACAAAATCATCAAGGTACCAATGCAACATGTTGTTCATGGTTTCCATAAAAACTGCAGGAGCATTTGTTAGTCCAAAAGACATAACTTTATACTCAAAATGACCATACCTTGTAGAAAGCCATCTTCTCAATATCCTGCTCCACGAGCGGATTTGATTATAACCGATGAAGATCAATCTTAGAGAATATTTTAGCTCCTTGTTGTTCAAAAGATCCTCAATGCGGAGCAAGGGATATTTATTCTTTCTTGTCGCTTTGATTGAGAGCAGATAATCCACACACATCGCCGACTACCATCTTTCTTCTTTGTGAATAAAGCAGGTGCTCCCACGACGAAACACTACGTCGAATCATACCTTTGTATGAGAGATCATCCAATTGCTTTTTCAACTCCTCTGGAAGGGCCATGCCAAATGGTGCGGAGACATTGAAATAGGCGAGTTCTCGAGAATAAGATCATCTGAAACTCCACTTTCCGTTCAAGAAGGCATCCCGAGAGCTCCACGGGAAAGACATTGGGACACTCGCACACCATGGGAATCTCCTCAATGCGCAAAGAAGAATCTGTCTTCGCGCTGAGAGACCAAAGCAACCCAATAGATGAGGCCGATGGTGGGAAATAGACTAGCCAACACAAATAGGGAATCAGACGGCACACTGCCCTGAAACACCAATTCTTCGCCAAACGGGGCTTGCAAAGTCACTGTCTTCCAGAAGCAATAGATCTTAGCACGATAACTGGATAACCAATCCATACCAAGGATAACATCAAAAGGCGACAAGTGAATCACCATAAGGTTAGCTGTGAAATCCTCGTCATCAATAGTGATAGAACAACCCGGACATGCTGTAAAGCTAGAAATAAGGCCCCAGAGAACTGACTACGACGGTTTCAGAAATATGCTGCAAATTCAAACCCGCCCTTCTAGCAAAGTCCAGAGACACAAAAGAATAGGTAGCCCCTGAATCAAAAAAAACAAAAACCTCATGAGAGTCAACTAGCAAGGTACCTGTCACCATGTCAGGGTGGCCCGCAGTCTCAGGGGTTGGCATGGCGTAGACTCCTGGTGGTGCCGGAGCAGAGGATGCGCCGACACTAGGCATGGGATGAACAGGGATGGCTGTAGGTGAAGAGAACGATGGCGGTGCAAACGGTACAAGGTTCCAATAGAATCCCGTAGGAGGTGCTTTGGTGAGAACAGCTGCGGTGGAACCCACCCGAAGAGTACTAGGCGCTGGAGCGACAACAGTCTGAGCCCGAACAACGTGGAGTCTTGAAAGAAGAAGCCACTGGGACTGGCTCCCACTTGATGATGCTCGCTGGGTTCTGTTTGCAAACTGATAGCTTATGGCCTTGCCGGCCACACTGATGACAAGACCCTTTGAATGAACGCTCTAAAGCACATTGCCCCTCACCACACTTGAAGCATATCATACCCTGACCAGGAGCAGGGCACATCAGCAGGGTAGATGAGGAAGAACATGGTGTCGACAAAGTAGACTGCCGTTGCTAAGCAGGATAGTCTGCTGACTCCCCTGAAACCTTTTGGAAAAGGGTTGCTCAGAAGACCCGCGTCCCCCACCAAAGCTCTGCTTTTGGCCACCGCCAGAACCACCAGCAGGGACAGAGCCACCAGCAGCCTACCTCTGCGAAGAAAAATCTCTCTCCAGCTCCATTCCCCTGGCCTACTTGACCACGGAGCTGAAGCCACACAAGCCAGTCGCCCCCAAAACATGGTGATACTCCTGATTGAGGGCCCTATGGAACCTCTTGGCCTTCTCCCGATCATCGCTAGCCACTGCTGGTACAAAGCGTAGAAGATTGTTGAACCCAGCCTCATACTCTGCTACTGACATCTTTCCTTGAACATACGTCAGCAACGATTGTTCCATCCCCTCAAGGAATGATTCTGGATAGAATTTGGCCCTGAACTGCTCCACAAATACTTCCCAAGTAACTGGTCCCTGCTCTAGAGTCCGAGCTGATAGAACCCCTTCCCACCAAATATCAGCTTGGCCCTTCAAGCTGGAAGGCCACGAGCGCGTCTTACGCAGAGTCATCTCCAACGCGCGACTGTCTCTCCATATAGCGAAGACAATCCATTGCTGGCGGAGTGCCCATTTCATCAAAGGTGTCCAGACGAAGCGACATCCACTCGCGGAGGCTCATCCTAGCCTCGGGTGGAACTGCTGCAGCAGCCGGGTCCGCCATAGGTGCAACTCTGACGGAGGAGTTGCTGCGCTTCTTGCGGAGTTGTTGGATTTCCCTCTAAAGATTCTGAATGATAACAAATGACGCAGCCTGAGCTTCAGCGGTCGGGTGAGCAGTTGAGGCAACCTCCTCAGCGGCCTCATCAGCAGCCCCCTAGACGAGGATGAAGACACGACCGGACTGCATCCACGAGCACGGCCATGGCCATGGTCCGCTCCACGACCACAGCCTCTACCTCTCGCCATCTAATCACACCAAGACATAAAGCTAATCATTTAGCTTAAAAACAAAAATAGAAGCATAGAAACAACACAGTAACAGATCATCATATTAAAATATTCCACTGAAAATGCGGATGCAATGGATTACCCAACCCCACCAATTGTGCACAGTGTGTCATTTTAAGATTTTAGTTACCACAGACCTAAAGCCCACTCTGATACCAACTGTAACACTCTGGCTATGCAGAAGCCAAGATGTTACTTAAAATACTACCATTCAACAATAATGCGGAGTAAGATCAACAACCTTATAAATAATATCATAAACAGGTCAACTTCTAGTAGAATGAATATAAGAAATTGAAATAGAATTCAACATTAAAACCATACCAACTCAACCGTATCCTAAAGTATGAAGATATCAACCATCAACTTTTATTTATTACAATCTAATGGATAGCAAATGAAAAGTAAATATGAGTTCATGAAATTGAAAGTGAAAAAAGTGAGGTGAATGCATTATCTGTGACTATTCCCTCCTAAGAATGCCGACTTCAGTGTTCAGTTCAAAAAACAAACATAGGCAAAAATGAGTCCAAGACTCAGCAAGTACAACAAAAATACAAGAACAATACTGAACAAGAACAATAACATTGCATCATAGGTTATGAATGTGAAATGACAGGAACATATGAATGCATGATATGCAAATCTCCTCTTCTGCTTATACCGGTATAGACAGTGATACACCTGTCGGTGTTCACTCAGGCCTGCACTATACAAAATGCGGAGATCCAAGGCCCGTATGAGAACGTTTCATAACGAGGATCCAAGTCTGCCCATATTGAAATGGTGGGTCTTACGTGCCCATATTAGAATGATGGGTCTTTCTCCCCACTTCCTTGGGTGAATCATGAACAAATGATAGTATGAAATGAGTATGAACATAAGAGACATTCTAATTAACCATAAATTAACACATGTTGAATGAATAAGAATAATCCAAAATCTACGCCTAGGCAATAGAAGGTAGTCATAACATGAATAACAAGCATAACGAACATTCAACGAACAATGATTTCCACATGGTACTTGCCTTCCGCCCTGCGAAGCGTTGTGTGGCAAGGGAGATGCCGCTACACTCGAATTCCCTCCTCCTACACAATTTAATTACTTGAATAATAAACAACGTGAATAAGACACTAATCACAACACCTAAATGCCTCTCCCTACATAAGGTTCACATGATTGTTCTATACAATAAAACCAAAAGTCTAGCGGGACGATAATCTGGACAGCGGTACTAAAAACATCATATCTTTTGCTCTGAGACTTGCAACGGAGTGATCTCAAATCCTGTGAAAAGGTATCAAAAACCTCCATGTTAGTCTAGTTGGCGAAAACTTCCATTTCAGCCAAAAACCTAGGATAGCATTCAGGTGAAAGTCTAATATACAATATGTCTAGCAGAACTACACATTGGTAAAGAAATATTCATAACTTTTGATTGGGTTAACAAAAATATAATATTCTTATCATTATGGAAATATAAAAACACCATCTTCAATATCCTAGTTGGCACGACATTCATATTTTGCCTTTAACAAAAAATGGCACACGGGTCAAAACTAATGACAGAAACCAGCACACACTTTGGACAGTCAGATTAAAATGTACAAAACTTTTGTTCTACAAATCCAAATAGGGTGTTCTTTATCAGTCCTGAAAGTTAATGAGATTATCTAAAAAAATCATTTGGGGCAACACTTCTGAATCAGCCTCTAACTTTGTCATATTTAATAAATACAATGACTGTTAAATCTCGTGAGACTTCCAGGACAGCAGCAAAGAATTCCTCATAACTTTTAAACCATAACTCAGAATTGAGTGATCTTTGAGTCCACTAAAAGCTAAGAACGAACCCCACATAACGCTAGGAAATAGGATCCTCTGATTCGGCCTCTAAGATCGCGAAAACAGTCACACACTACACTGGACAGAACCTGTTCTACTCGCAACAGGGTTTTGATCCAATAATCGTGATCAATTTCACATCTAATTTTATCCAACCATCTAAGAACAATGATTGTTACCCTTGTAGAACCCCAGGAAGATGCTGAACAAAAACCCACGAAGAGGATCTTTTTCTTCTCCTCCTTTCTCTCCTCTTCTCCCTTCTCCTTTCCTCCTTGTGGCCAGCCAGCTCCTGGAAACCTCCAAGATCACAGCAATGGAGGGGCTTGAACTTGAGGAGGGATATGGATGCGCAAGAGGAGGGCAGAGGTGGCGGCCAGATTGGGGAGGAGGGGGAAAAGGGTGCGGCCAAAGAGGGAGGGGGCAAGGGTGGCTAGGGTTTTGGGGGAAAAGGGGTGGCACCCCCCCATGTGGCCGGCCCCCCTCTTGGGCCTTTTGGGTCATAGCCCAGGGCCTAAGTTGGCGGAATTTCACTGAAAAATCCAAATAAAAAGGTTATTATCCCTTTTTGCCTACTTCCTATACTTAGTAATAGTCGAAGTATTACAGTTAATTAGCTAGTAATTAAATGAGAGAAGAAACGGCCATGCTTCAGCTTTACGCAAACTTCAATTAACAAGAAAGCTTCATATTAACAACAACATGTAGCAATAAGCTAGTAATTAACCTGGCGTCACCCAGCGCCCGGACACACGGAGGAGTGGTCACGTGGGAAGAGCCTTCTAATTTGGCGCACAAGGGACTGTGGGTGCTGGAACAGCCAGAGCGCACACTGCCTCTTCGCCTCTTGCCCCTCGCTGCCTTTGGCGGCAGCTCCGTGCTTGAAGTGGCGCCCGCGCGCGTGCAGTGTATGAGCTCCGACAGCGGCCGTAGTGTGCCCCAGTGTATGAGCTCCGACGGGAGGTCAAAGAAGTCCACGCCGACGTTGGTGCTATTGAGGGCATTCTTCGACGTGGGAGGCGGCGGCACCGGCTTCTACTTCTTGGAGTGGCAGTGGTGGTGGGGATCCGAAGAGTTGAATACACATAGAGCCATGACCGGTTGTGACTTCGGATAAACATGGGATTTAACATTATGCAACTTTCTAAACAACTCAATTTAACATAAAATGCAACCTTTTAATTAATTCAATTTGATTTTAAAAGAACTTTTTACTTAAACATGGGAAAATTTTAAAACACAATCAAATTTTTAATAGATCGCCAAATTAAATATTAACATCCCCATTATGAAAATCGGCGTGTTACAGCGAAGCTCATGATTCCCACACTCTCCATCCACCACGGGAGTACAAAGATGTATCTGGACCTCCGATCACAATTCTGGTGTCCTAGTATGAAGAGGGACATCGCCGCACATATTGCTATGTGCAACGGGTGTCGACTTGTTAAGGAAGAACACCAATGACGGTGGGACTACTTCAACCTCTAAAGGTTACCGAGTGGAAATTGGACGATGTTAGTATGGATTTCATTGCCGGCCTGTCGAGAACTCGAAACGGACATGACTCGAATTGGGTTTTCATCGACCACTTGCCAAAAGTGGCACACTTCATTCCGGTTGATATCGGTGTGCTAAAGACGATAATGTCCGATCGAGGCCCCCAGTTCACCTCACGACTTTGGGATAGCGTACACAAGCTATTGGGAATGGAGCTATTCTTTAGCACGACATTCCACCCACAAACGGGGGGCCAGACAGAAAGGACAAATTAGATCATGGAAGATATGTTGCGAGCATGCGTGCTGTCCTATAGAACGAATTGGGAGAAATGCTTGGCGTTTGTCGAGTTTTTCTACAACAACAGGTTCCAGTCAATCCTTCAAATGTCCCCATTCCAAGCACTTTACGGGAGAAAGTGCAGGACACCTCTATTCTGGCCCGAGGTCGGCGAGAGATAGTTCTTTGGACCGACCATCATCGAAGAAGCACAAGAGCACATTGATGCGATAAAAAAGCGCTTGAGGGAAGCGCAGTCATGACAAAAGAGTAAACAATTCTGTTTATCTCAAGGTCTCACCGCTATGAGGCATGTGCCGTTTCCATGTCCATGGTAAGCGGCACCTCGGTATATCGGGTGTCTGATTCGTTAAAAGGAAAGCGAAGTAGCATACTAGCTGGAGTTGCCACCACAACTCTCAGACGTGCACGATGTCTTCCACATATCTCAACTCAAGAAGTGCCTCCGGACTGAACTTGCTCAGTTGGAGAACATCAATCTCCAGCCAAATCTTTCCTATCGGGAGAACCCGATTCGCATCTTAGACGAAGCCATACGACATACTCATAGCCGTGCTATCAAGATGTTAAGAGTCTAGTAGAGCAACCATACCGATGTCGAAGCCACACAGGAAGAGAGGATCGTCTTAGAGTCGAGTTTCCCAACTTCTTTACCGAGTCCACTGAATCTTGGGGATGAGATTCTTTGTAAGGGGGGTAGGTATGTAACATCCCCAAAAATTCCATTTTGGGGAGACATAGTGAAAATAAATGGGAAAGTAAATTTTGAGCTATTTCTATATGGAAAATCATTTATGCATGATCTTTGAAACTTTTGGTATAAAATAAATAATGAAATTTCATAAAAAACAACTTGCCAGAATTTTCGGGAAAACCACAGAGCACATAAAATACTAACAAATTTACAGGAGCAAATATACTGGGTCGGGAGCCCACACAAAAAAAATTGGTAAATTGCGGCCTCAATTTGCTCATTACAAAAATACAGCAAACAACTAGCTAGAAATTAGAAATTCAAAAACTATTTTCCAATTTCCCACTCACCTTGGGGTCGAAACTAAGCCAGCCCATTTTCGATCGCTCAACTCCAGCCCACGCCAACCTCACTTGCTCTCCCTCACTAATGAGTGGGCCCCACTTGCCAGAGGTTGTCTTCCACCTCGCTTCGCTCTCGCCTTACCAGCGTGCCAGTGTGATCTCTCGCCTGCATCGCCCGCTCGCCCGTGACTTCCATCGTCGACCGCATAATTGCGCTTCACCTACCTCCATCACCTTTGCCTAGCTTCGCCCATGCCGGCTACCACCTTAATGGTGCCTAACAGATGCTCTAGTGGAGACACCGAAGGCGAGAGCGCGAGTTCTCGCCACGACTGCCTTTTTCTCGTTGCTTATCTCGCGCTCTACTCACTACTACTTAAGCCCTGAAGCGCGTCACCATCTCTCTAGCTCATCCCTCGTTCCATCTCATGCTTTCTCCTAGCTTCTAGCTCTCTGAATTGCTGAGAACAAGCGCATGCTTCTCGACACCGTGGCCGAGCTCCTCGCGCCATCTTCTCGGTGTTCTTCCATGGCATCACCACCTACGTCACCATGCACCTCTTGCCTCACTGATTCTCCTTCTATGCTTGATGTAGCAAAAGGAACCCTGTAGCTCAGACAGGCACCATCTTCTTCACCTCTGGTGCAAACCCCTCTCTGGACATCTTCATTCCTGACGTTTTGGTGATCTTGAACCACTCTTGACCATGCCATTTCATATTCTATACCTCACTAATGCATTCCCCTCAGATGATGAGGATTCAAATGCAGGGAATCCCCTGAATCAACCTTCTTCCTCATCTCTGGCCGCCACAACCATTTTCCAGTTAGCTGCCACCTCGATGAGTCTTTGGTTGATTCCTTCTATCCCTACCATCCTCTGTGTGCATACAAGCTAATGCGCACAACCTTGTAGCATCTCCATCCCTACAACGAGCTATCACTACAAGCTTCCTTTGTGCCGCCGCTGCTCAACATCGCCAAGTCTCTCTCGTCATCCCCTGACACCCTCAAGGACCTTGGTGAGCTTCTAGTAGTCCCCTAGAGCTTTTCTTCACATTAGATCAAAGGATTACCTAGCGTATCATAGAGTTCGTCGTGGCCGATCATGGCACCGCCACAGGGAGTGCTGTCACCACCGCACCGGTGACCATTGGTCCCCGAACCACTACAGGTACCATTGTTGTAGCTTCCCAAAGCCTATGCGCTCCCTCTTTTGCCACCGATTTGCCGCAATCGCGAAACCCACCTCGAGCCCGAGGAGCTCCATCGCTTTTCTCCAACGTAGCACTGCCTTTGGTCATCTCTCCGGCCCCCACCACCACCCGGTGGTATCGCCGTTGAGAGAGGAACCTATTTTGCCCACCCTTGGGCCTTGCCGTGGAACCATTCGCCGCCGGCGAGCTCGCCATATCGCTCGGCCATGAGCCTACCTCTCTCTCCCTCTCTCCCTCTCTCACTGCCAGTGGGCCCGAGGGATTAAAATTCTAATTAGCGCAAATTATGAGAGTTTAAATGTAACTATTTTATGACATGTGGGACCAAACTGAAAAGGTTAAAGAAAATCTAATTCTAAGCGTTTTAGTAAACGTGTCACTAACATGTGGTACCACGCACTATTCCCAGTTATAAAACACATTTTAAAACCCGAGAGGCTGACAGGTGGGCCCCAGCTGTTAGTTAAATAGAATTAGAAATAGGTTTAATCATTATTTAATAAATAAATGAGTCTATAACATGTGGGACCACCTCTGTTTTATAAATAAAATCAATGAAACAAATGAATGAGTCACTAACAAGTAGGCTCCACATGTAAGTTAATAAAAATCCAGAAAAATGACAAAGCCGCCTTTAGTTCTAAGGAAAATACACTTTCTCTGTTAGAAATGGTAAACGTTGGTAGAACGCAAAGAAAAATACACTTTCTCTACTGAAAAATGTAAACTTGAAAATACGCTTCGACATCACCTTTTCCATTTTTGGAATTTCCAAACCAAGCAAATTAAAATCTTAATAACTTTTGCATACAAACTCCAAATGAGATGATTCTTTTTTCTAAATTCATCTAAAATCATTCTCTACCTGAATATTCAAAAATATTTGGATTTTTATTACTGTTGGAATTATTTTACTATATTTAATTTGCTTCGCTCTTTATGAATAGATGTTGATTATTCGAGCGAATTTCACGGCGATCCTTCGCTCTCATATTCAGAGAAACAAGATCAAGGAAAGCACCTCATTTGATCATGTTGATCCTACTATTTTTAATTATTATACTTCTTTTGCAAAATCTATTATGGACGCGTGTATGTTTGATACAAAATTGCAATGTTTGGGATAACGGTAGCTGTAATTCCTATTAGATGCATGAACCTCCTTGAAATATTGATATCCTTACTGTTGTAGCCATTAGGATTATGGTTTATACAATGAATGATATCAAGCTGCTTAGTCGAGCTTTTGTCTTTGCTAGAATTTGTTAAAATAGACGACATGATAACTATGAGTTGGGAGTTTTTGAAAAGAAGTCCAAAGGGGTGTACCTCTGTTATTTTGTATAAAAGTAAAAAATAAAAATATAAGTTTGTGATGCGGGCGAGTTATATTATATTCTGACAAGTGTGAGAGAGGAGTCTCACAAGTAGATAGGGGAGATTCTCGCTCGGGTCAATTAAGGACCGAACACCGGTGCTCCCAATCTAAAGCCTAAGTGTACAACCATATGTGCCAGTATGGGATGGACTTAGCTAATTATGTCATTGTAAACTAGCCTTGCATGTTGGTATGTCGTATTAGTGCAAGCATGTGTGATTGCTCGAATTGGCTCCCTTCACCGAGGCGTTGGGCACAAAGCCTTATGACACAACGGTGAATGCCTCACTTTGACGGGAGGTGCCCGGGATCGAAGTGCAAGGTTAGAAATAGATGATGTAAGGCTTCGACGTGTGCTCTAGACTGCTTACCAAAGGTAGTGAGTGGTGGTATCGACAGATGCCAAACAAACTAGAGAATTCGTGTGCTTTGGGTAAAGTTGTACACCTCTGTAGGTGTAAATATATTTAAATAGCCATGCTCGTAGTCATGAGTGTGCCTTGTGCGATCCATCGGGTTAGTCTTGGTTTTCATAAAAAAATAACTTCATTTAGAAATGAGAAAAAGGGTTTGTTGGTTTATATTTGAGTTGAGTGTCATGCTATGGCTGAAAATAAGATATTGCTCATAGCCGAGGAGGGTTGCAAGTTGTTATTTATTCACTTACTTACTTGTTGTCCTTTATCTATTTAACTGCTTTGAAAATTTCCGTTGCAAAATACTAAGTATTGATATTGCAAATAAAATCTACTTAATGCAAAATAACTTTAGTATAGAGTCTCATCTTTTGATTAGCCTTGCATTTATATAAACTTTGTGATACACTACAAGTCTTATTGAGTGCATAATGTACTCAACAACAACAACAACAACAAAGCCTTTGATCCCAAACAAGTTGGGGTAGGCTAGAAATAAAACCTCCTTAATGTCAAAGAGAAGAGAGCCTTGTAAATAAAAAAATAAAATAAATAATAATAAAACCTACAAGGCTAAAATCATAAGCTGTACATCCTTGGCAGAGCCAAGAGCCTAAAACACAGCCTCTAAACTTTCTTATGGTTCCGGTACGTGGATCGCTAACTTCCATGCGCTCTTATCCAAAGCTAATTCTTTAGCTACATTCCAATCTCTCAAATCCCTTTTAACTGCTTCCTACCACGTTAGTATTGGTCGACCTTTGTCTCTTCTTACGTTTTCAGTACGTCTTAAAGTTCCACTACGTACCGGTGCCTCAGAAGGCCTCCGTTGGAGATGTCCAAACCATCTCAAGCGATGTTGGATAAGCTTCTCTTCAATTGGTGCTATCCCCACCCTATCACGTATATCCTCATTGTAGATTCGATCTCACCTTGTGTGACCACATATCCATCGCAGCATCCTCATCTCCGCTACACTCATCTTCTGTATATGTTGTCTTTTAGTCGCCCAACATTCTGCTACATATAGCATCGCAGGTCTGATCGCTGACCTATAGAACTTATCCTTTAACTTTTGAGGAACTTTTTTGTCACACAGGACACCCAATGCTTGGCACCATTTCACCTACCTCGCTCTAATCCTGTGGCTCACGTCTTCATCAATCTCTCCATTTCACTGTAGCATCGATCCCAAATACCGAAACGTGTCCTTCCTAGGCACTACTTGTCTGTCCAGCCTAACATCTCCGTCATCTGCCCTGGCACCGCTGAAACCACACTTCATATACTAAGTTTTAGTCCTACTAAGTCTAAAGCCCTTCGATTCTAGGGTTTTCCTCCACATCTCCAGATTCGTATCGACACCTATCCTACTCTCATCAACTAACACTACATCAGCGAAAAGCATACACCAAGGGATATCTCCTTATATGTCCTGCGTGACCTCGTCCATCACTAGGGCAAAAATGTATGGGCTCAACGCTGACCCTTGGTGTAGTCCTATCTTAATAGGAAAATCATTAGTATCACCACCACATGTTGTGACATTAGCCACAACATCTTGGTACATATCCTTAATTAGGGTAACATACTTTGTTGGGACTTTTTTTTTCATTTGAAGCGCCCACCACATGACTCTTCTTGGCACTTTGTCATAGACTTTCTCCAAGTCGATAAACACCATGTGAAGATCCTTCTTTTGCTCCCTATACCTCTCCATCAACTGCCGTGTCAAGAAAATCGCTTCCATGGTCGACCTCCTAGGCATAAAACCAAATTGGTTTGTCATCACGCTAGTCACTCTTCTTAAACGGTGCTCGATCACTCGCTCCCAAAGCTTCATTGTGTGGCTCATGAGCTTAATTCCTCTATAATTACTATAACTTTGAATGTCTCCTTTATTTTTGAAAATTGGTACTAATGTGGCATCTTGTTCGACCTAAAAATGCTATTGAACAAATTAGTTAGCCAAGCGATCGCCACTTCTCCTAGGCATTTCCACACCTCGATTGGAATGTTATCAGGCCCTAAT
Organism: Ampelocalamus luodianensis; assembly: GCA_036346255.1. Taxonomy (NCBI): domain Eukaryota; kingdom Viridiplantae; phylum Streptophyta; class Magnoliopsida; order Poales; family Poaceae; genus Ampelocalamus; species Ampelocalamus luodianensis. Next base: position 23,066,746 of record CM070631.1, on the reverse strand, counting down.
GCCTTACCCACTTTCATCCTTTTTAAAACCTCTCTTACTTCTGACTTCTGGATTCTTCGAACAAACCGCCTATCGGCGTCATCAAAAGCATCATCCAGTTCGACCATACTATCGTCATTGTCATGATTGAACAACTCATCAAAGTAATCTCTCCACCTATCCTTGATCTCATCGTCTTTCACCAAAAGTCTATTAGTGATGTCTTTGATGCATTTAACTTGGTTGAAATCTCTTGTCTTCCTTTCCCGAAGTTTAGCCATCTTGTAGACATCCTTCTTGCCCTCCTTTGTACTTAACTTCTGGTAAATGTCCTCATAGGCCTTACCTCATGCCTCACTCACCACTTTCTTTGCCTTCTTTTTTGCTGCTTTGTATTTCTGTACGTTGTCGTCGCTCCTATCATGATGCATATGCTTGTAGCATGTCTTCTTCTCCTCAATAGCCTTTTGCACTTCCTGGTTCCACCACCACATGTGTTTAGGTTCGCATCTAGTCACTCGGGTCACTTCAAGCACCTCCATAGCCACCTTCCTAATGCGAGATGCCATCTCTGTCCACATACTATTCGCTTCTCCCATGTTCCATTTCCCTTCCGCGATCATCCTCTCCTTAAACTCCTGCAAGGCGTCCCCTTTGAGTTTCCACCACTTCGTCCTCGTGGCTTTGGCGACCTTAGCCTATCGAACTCGTGTCCTAAAACGAAAGTTGAAGACTACCAACTTATGTTGCTGGACAACACACTCTAGGAATAACCTTACAGTCTATGAAGGCTTGTTTGTCCTCCCTCCTAACAAGAACAAAATCAATTTGGCTAGAATGCTAACTACTACTAAAGGTAACTAGATTGAGTACGCAATGTACTCAGTCTTGCTTATTTTGTTGTTCAGAGTTTGAGGATGAGCTAGTTCGAGACGACAACGGGTCTTACTAAAGCTTAGTCCTTGTTGGTTGCCTATGGGATTGGATGGGGCATACCACTGGACCATTTTGGTTTATTTACCATACTTTTTGTTGCACTCTATTAATTTTTCTACTGTGATACTTAATCTTTCATTTGGTCGTTCGGCCCATGTGTTGTAAATAATGTAATTACTTAAGCTTTGTACTATATCTTGTTTTATTTAGTATGTATGAATGTATGGATGTGAACACCAATGTGGTGAATGTGTGTACTAGCCACTGATCATGGGACTAGTACGGTACACACATGAGGACTTCAGGTATTCAAAACCCGGGGTCCAACACACAATATGTCTACTGATTGCTTCAATTTGCAGGTCCTTGTTCTTTTAGTTTGTTCATACCTTTCAGTCCTCAAGAAGTGGAGTTCTACTGTAGAATCCCATATTACTTGAAAAATTGAAAGTAATATATATGAAAATTAAGCATAGGCTTCAGTTGGATTTAAATATAGTGTGTTATTAGCTAGGTGAAGCTCTTCCAACTATATGTTAATATAACCTTCTGTACTAATCAGAGATGTGATGCTTTGACATGTATGCTAGCTCTAACCATTTATTTGCTTTTCTAATAAGAAGTTTGATTTTTTATGACATTTTAATTTCTTCTCGAGGTGAGGAAGGACAGACAAACAATGTTGCTTCCTATTGTTATCTGCACATCAATTTAGTATTAAGTAACACAAACTTGTTGATGAATTATATGGCAGCTCATAAGTTGCTACAAATAGATGTTTGAAATATTGTTCACCAAAGCATTACTTGTTAATTTTGCCCATGATTTGAGGCTTCAGAACAAGAACGATGGAGCACTCCTTGTGATCAATCCTTGTTGACTAGTTTTAAGCTCTACCTATTAAACGATGCATAAATTGTGTTGTTCTTTTGCAGTGACTTCTAATCCTTCTTGACTAGTTGAGGCATAAATGTTTGTACTATGAGACAACGTATCATGGTCCATGTGGTGAGAGAAAGTACATCATCTATGACTATCCAAAGAAAGCCCGAGGAAGAATCACAAAGATGGATTTCGAACTCTAAAGTCGTTTAAGCTATTTTACATTTAGATTTTTTATAGGATATGCTTTTGTTATAGCCTTGATGTATTGTCTGAAAATAATGTATGCAACAATTTTGAATAAATGCTCACATAATTTAGTTACCTTGTTTTGTCTATAGATTAATGAATGAAGTGTGCACTACTATTAATAGAAAATTATTGACATGTAATGGTAGCAGAGAAAACAAATGTGTTGTCTTTGCTACTAACAAAATGTGTGTACCTAAGAAATGTTAGTGAATTATAAAAGATGTGTTGGTGTTCACTGAATGTTTCATATAGCAATATATGTTATGTGTTGTAGTAGGTCATTCTTTGCAACACCGGATATTGCAACACTTATCTTTTGTGTTGCTCTGAACCCTTGCAACACTTATTTTGACATCGAATAACACATAATTGTGTAGCTATACATCATCTGTTGTTAGTGCCTAGCCACTTGTCATTTTCATCTAGAGTTGATTAGTAGACATGAATTTTATTATCTTAATGATTGGGACATGAGTGATTTTGTTATGGTTTATTTATTTGGTTTTTTTTGCTAATCAATCTTCCCGAGCGTTCTCGGGAGTGTGGCTATGGGTGTCCATGGGCGCAAGGTCACAAGCTATGTGAAAGTTTGTCCTTTATGCATTTATCTTGTTATCATTGTTGAAAGATAACCCGTTATGGTTTTATTCCATGCAAAGGTTGCTAGAATTATAATAAATTATAGTTTAAATTGAGAGTGCCAAATGTATAGGTGACATTCGGGCTCGTGTGTATTGAGGTGTTACTGATTGGTATCAAAGCGTGCTTTAGGCTGTGGTGAATAGTTTGAGAACTTATGTTAATTTAATTGACTAAAATTTGATCTAGGATTGGCAAATTCAACTAAAATTTGACATATGTTAATTAATTTCTAGAACTTGACTTAGGTTGGTTAATTAACTTAAAATTTGACACACTAGTGCACAGTAGGATGAGAATAAGTCAAGCATTGCATCTACCATTACGTCAGTGTATTTTGTTGCTTATAGATGTTATGGGATGATTTTGAATGCTTATGATTTGATTGATGATAATCGATCTTAGAAGTAGAGGTCATGAGTGTGGTCTTGGGCATGGACAGATTGTACCACCACTCGTGGTATGGGAATAGCAAAGTTTTTTCCTTGGTTAACCTAGTTACAACATTTTGGGATGAGTTTCCATTACTCATTTTTGTTCCATGGAAATGTTATTGTCTTTCCGTGAGTTTGCATTCATTATTCTGGTTACAGTTATGGTTAATGGATTTTCATTTGTTAGTGGTTATAACGCAGTTGATGGGTTTCTATTGGCATTTTATTTGTTCCATGAAGCAATTATTACTATTTCCGACTGTTGAACTATTTTGTTGTTGCTTATGAATCTTAACTACTGTTTACCCCTGCAGGGACGATCGTCCCCACTCCCACTCGCGTCTCAGGCCGACGACCGCACCTTAATCACCCGCATCCCCCACCCAATCGCACACCATCTTCACGATCTCCACCCCACTCCCATCACCCTCCACTAGAACCCCCTAAATGCTCCCCTCCCCTCCGCTCCCCATCCCTGCCTCCAAAAACCGTAGGTGCTGCCGCGTCGCGCCCCCGATGTCGTCTCTGCAGCCGCAGCCATCGGCGACCAATACACCGCTTCGTGTTCGCCCACCTCAACCGCTCCCTCGTCACCTCCTCCGACGGGCCCAATCCCACAACCACCGACTCCTCCAACCCTACCTCCTCGCCACTAGCCTCCATCGCCGTGTTCACGACCTGACATCAGGAGCTCAGCACCCCGTGGCGTGGTCGCTCGCCGCCGCAGGTGCCCCACGTCTTCCATCTCAACCCTTCCATGCTCGCACTCCTCTCCCCTCGCCGACTTCTCCCATCCTAGACTGCGCCGCCGTTGGTAGGAGAAATGGCGTAGTGAAATCCGACCATTCTCGATGACCGGAGGGGACAAAGATGCAGATATAGTGTGGTAGAGTCGTGGAGGTCACAGGGCAAGTGATCTGGATGATGCGGCAGCGGTGGTGATTCCGTAGACGTGGGCGATAGAGGAGTCGCACAGCCATGCTCGCGGACGAGCTCAAATCACTGGCGCTGCCTTTTCGTGTCGCTCCCAGCCTGCTACACGCCCACATCCTCCGTAAGCCGCTGCCGCCTACTTCTAGTGCTGCCAACACCTCCTACATGAGTTGTCTTTGTTGTGGATTTCTCCCTGTTCGGCTATTCTGATTTGGGTTTTAGGGTAACATGTTCCAGATTTCCCCGAGGACTACAGATCCATCGGTAGGGAGATCTAGCTACTAATTTTGGAACATATGTTGATTTAGGTTGGTGCTCTACTTGTCATTCCCCTCTGATTTCCCAAACTTATTAAGCTCAGATGTTCTATCATTCTATGCATGCTCTCAGGTTGGTTACCTGGGTTTTAATTTTCAACTTTTTTTCCTACAGGGTGCTCTGTATGCTTATGGAGGAGGTGTTCTTCAGTTGTGAAACCTCTGTATCTGGTAGGTGCTCTGTCATGCGTGTCCTTTTTGTGTGAAAAGAGGAAACGAAGATATCACGGCGATGGTGGCAGCTGGTAGCAATTTCTTGGACGATGTCCCCATCCTCCAGGCGGAGAACCTTATCAGCAACGTCAAGTCCATCTACTACCGGTTTCTATCTATCTTTCTCTTCCTCGCATCTCCTTCCCATGGGTTTCATGCCTTCATCTGATCTGGAGATGAGCTTAATTTTATGCTAGGTTTGATTTGGGCGTTCCGCGATCTTTAGGAGTAGGTAGCCTAATTATAGGGCACTAGATGTTGTTACGTTAGAATGTAAGTATTGATCAGAGAGTAAGATTGGAGTGGAAATAGTGGTTTTCCCGATCACGGTGGTAGAATTATGTTGTGATCTTGCGTGGTGCTAGCTTTGGAAAACATCGAAAGAAGGGAAAGAAGAAATGATGTTCTTTGGATGAATCGGGACCTCCAATAACTGTCTATTGTGTCAATTAAGTTGAATTAAGAGAATCTTGTTAGGTTGTCCTGCTAGGTTTCGATCTGCTAGGTATTCTTACTCGGTATTCTTCTACAACAACTAAAATTGGTTGTTTATTCCCTACGTGGTGATACATGCTATTGTTCCATACTACAGTTCCAACTAAATGTAGGTGGCGATTATGTAGAGCATCAAAGCGCTCAAGTTGGATGTTCCTTCTTTATCCCTTTGTGAAAAAATGATTACCTTTTGTACACCACCTTTCAGGTTTTTAAGATGCATTTGGATGCAACTATGTGCTGCCAGTGCACCACTTGACAAAAAAATACTTGGCATTTACAGCAAGGAGCAACAGACATATTATTCATTATTTGTAGTGCAGCTGCTTGTATATATCTTCTGTTAGTTTGATACAATTTGATTTCCTACTTTCTTAGGTTTCCTGAGTTAGATACAATGCCATTTGGCTCTCCAATGGAATTCTCTAAGGCCCAAAAGTCTCCAACAACAATGCATTGTTTTCTCCACAGAGAAAAACAAAGTACACCAGCTAACAATAGCCAATTTAATCATGTTCTTTATGTTCCTACCCTAAATAAACAGCTATTCCTGTGTATGCGAATAGTGTGATATATGTCATGGTTTAATTGAGTTAGTTGTATAGCTACTTTGCCAGATGCATAATTCGCCACTTTCACTAGATGTTAAAGCAGGGAATCACATCTCTTCCAATTCGTTCCGTTGGTTTTCCAAGTTATTTGTGATGATTGAGGATTCCGAAATCCATACACACTGTGTAGTGGTATGCATCTCTACTACCATATATAAAGGAAAGGCCCACTTCACACATCTGCTAGAATTCTATGTTCAAGAATGCTTGGATCAGTGATATGCATAGTTAGTTTCCACGGTAAACACTCAAGCATATGCCAGTTTTTAATCTTCAACGATGATATTGAGTAGTTAATGTCCCTTTCGCAACTACTTGAATTTTTTAATAATCTAGCTACTTTGGAAGATTAGTTGTTTCTTCCTTTCACAAACAGATTTGCTAGCTACATTCATTCATTCAATGTGCAACAAAATTACACTTATGTAGTGTGCAACATAATTGAACTATGAGAAGTTGTAACCAAACAAAGCTAATTACTTTGTTTACTACCTTCCAAGTTTTATACTCCCTAAGCTAGCTGGGCTGTCATTTATCTCTCTGCTTAAAAATTGTAAATTGAAGGTAGATGCCAAAATCCTCTTCTCACTCTAATGATAGATTTCATTTTATGTTCAGTGGAGAGAGGTGAAGATGCAAGTGCAATTTGTTTTTTTTTTAATTCGTACTTACAACAATTTTGTTCCATTTTTCAGAAGTGACTCTACATGTTTCGGAAATGGTTAAGAAGTTTGAGTCAGGGACTAGAGAGTTGGGCATCCCCCACAACAGATCACTTTCTCATGTTAGTATTCCTTTCCCATTTCTGTTGTTAACTATGTAGCAATGTACATCGCTTTCACATTCTTATTTGGGCAGTTGAATCCGTGTAAAAGCTGATTGTCTTAAAGTAAAGACGATGATGTGGAAATCCATTCATTATCAACAAAATATTGCCTATACTTGTAAAATTTAACATTGCGATGGTTACTTAGAAATGCAATAATAAAAAAATAAAAAAATGACTGCATGTGTTCAATATTTTGTGTGTGCATGTTGTTTATTTTAGTTTATTTGTTTTTCTTAGTGCATGGTATCTCCACTAGTGCGGAGTTTGATACAATTCCATACATTTATTACATCTGAATACTTGATAATGAAAACAGTATTGGTAATTGACTAAGAGGTTTTTGATCATATTGCAATTTGTACGCATGATGTAGGAGGATGCATCAACTGCACCACAGAGAAGGCCTAAGTTTATGCTAACAGGGCCAAAGGAACCTAAGCTTCAGACTCCCCACAGGATCTGAGTAGTCAGAGTGAAGAACTCTGCAAAGCTAGAGGAGGAGATGCTGGCCAAGATCCCAAAGTTCAGAGCACAACCATTTAACAAAAAAGTGAGAATTTGTCTTACTGTGCATGTAATACTCCAGAGTAGAAATCGGGAGAAAACCAAATATTTTAAATAAAAAGTATTAATTAGAATTTGATGCGGGAGAAGGATCTATTGGGAAACAGATTACTTAAACAGTTATTGGAGGGCTTAGCAAAAATTTTGGACAGCGTGGGCCAAGGCCTCGGGCCCATGGGCATTCGGCCCATTGGTGGGAGGAGGAGGCCGGCCTTAAGGGGCCAAACCTAGGCTGCCTCCCCTCCCCTTTGGCCGCCCCACTTCACCCATTGGCGCTGCCTCCCCATCTCCCTTGGCTGCCTCCTTGCTCCTTGCGCCCCACCATGCCCCTGCTGCCGGCAAGGATCGTCCACCCTGCTGCCTGCTGTTGGAGGAGGAAGGCGAGGCTCTTCGCGGGCTGTTGTTCAAGAAGGAGAAGGAGGAGGGACAAGGAGAGGATCGTCTTGAGGCTAGATCATCGTCGTCCGTGGGTCTTCAAGGGTAACGAAGTGTTCCCCCCGCTGTTTGATGAGTTTTAGTTGCGAATCCGATTAGTTGCGTTAGATCGTCTTGCTGCCGGTAAACGTTCAGTTCTGTCCAGGAAGTTGTGCGACGGTTTTCGCGACCTTAGATGCAGAATCAGAGGATCCCATCTCCTAGAGTTTTGTAGGTCTTGTTCTTAGCTTTCAGTGGCCACCAAGATCACCCAAATCCGATTAACGGTCAGGAAGTTATGAATTTTTTAGTATCGCTGCTCTGTTAATCTGTCAGTTTAGAACAGTCTGTAGAAAATGGGAAGAATATGATAGTTAAGTTCGAAATCAGAGGACCTCAATATAACGAAAAATGTAGGTAATTTCCATACCTTTTGATAGAGATAAAGAACGCAAGATTTGGACTTTCGTAGCAAACGTTATGATGGTTTTAGTGATCTGTCCAGAGAACCCGATGTGATAATTGTTGCTCTGTAGGTTGGCTTGGTAGAGGTAGTAGTTGGCATAATCAAAAGGGCTCCCCAACTAAGTTTATTTAGGTAATTAAATTACCTTTCCAGAAAGTCTGAGAACACTTTATTTGGAACCCTGAGCGGAAAGTTATGTATTTTAGAAGTTGACTATCCGCAGTGATCACCAAAGCGATCGCTAGGAATTGGAATATTGGAAAACGCTTGGGAGTTTAGCGAGTTCGTTTGTGTTGTACTTATGCTTTTGGTCCAGTATGTTGGACTTAGTCTGGGTTATCTTTTTGTTAAGGTAGGAGCGTGATCCCAGGGCAGCGCCCTCTTTGCGCCCACCGCCTCGCAGTTAAGGCAAGTATTCGGGTTATAGCGTATTTTCGGTTGTATGATAAAATTGTTGTGATTGCTTGATGTAGCCTTGCACGAATGTTAGTGTAATGAGTTTTCCTTTTATCTTGATGAATGCAAGCTATGGTTAATGTTTCCCTTGAGCGTTGATAAATCTTACATGTTGTTATGTACATGTTAAATTCTTGGGTATGAAAGACGTGGGTATGGAGCATTTGCATGTTTCAAGCGTGTTGGATACTTGGTCATGTGTGCATGTTTTGATATATGATAGCGAAGTAAGGTTGCTTACACGATAATGAGAATATGATGTAATCCTGCTTATGAATATGTTATCATGGTGCATATGCATGTTGAGAGCATCTGAGTGCCCCGTCACGTGGTGATCAAGTACATATAGTTGAGGTCCCGTCATGTAGATGACGGGCTTGAGGTCCCTACATTCGTGGAATGTGGGCTATGAATAAAAGAGGTCCCCATCATTAAAGTGATGGGCAAGGTCCCTATACATGTGGTGTATAGGCTTTTGGTCCTCGTGCGGAGGGCAGAGCAAGGGTATCTGACGGTTGTGTACCCGCATTACACGGTAAAATGCGAAAGAGATAAAGTTGAAAAGGTGCATTGCATTGGTTGCATTCACATGAGCATGAAGGCTATACTTTGGTGCATTGTTTATCTTGGATTATTGATGCTATGAATGATAACTTGCTTAGCCTTGTTGGTACTTGTTTGAGTCTTTGGGCTCACTCTTGCTTTGATGTGTTTTAGGTACAACCGGCAAGACCCGCATGCATGGGAGGGAGTAGATGTTTGGATGCACGCACTACCACTCAATCTTAAGCATTACTTATGGATGGTTTGAGTTTGATTAAGCGTAATAATGAGAATAGCAAATTTTGATTATGTTTATGAGATTATCTGCATGCTTGAAAGAACCTCGATTATGAAGATATTGATAAATGCCATGATTAATTGTTGGAACCTCGGTATAGCTGACTATACAAAGGAGGTTTTGCCAAAATTTGTAATTGATCTTAGTTTAGTTTAGTTTAATTTAATTTTAGTAGCATTCCGTGCTCAATCTTGAGTGAGTGTTACTGATTAGTATCGAGCGGTCAGTAGGTCCGTGGTAATAGAATTTTTAAACTTGACACACTATACACAGTAGGTTGGGGTTTGGGTCAAGCATTGCATTTATGTTTCTGTTCTAACGCCTTGATCATTGCTGTTATGAATTGAATATGAATGCTTATGATTTGATTATTATGATGGTTATGTAACTATAGTTGATGTTGAGAGGTGGAGGTCGTGGTTGTGACCCTGGGCTTCACCAGGTTCCACCACCGTTCGTGGAGTGGGAATAGAGAAGTGCTACCCCGGATATCTTAGTACAGGTGTTGATAGCGAGAATCTTTAGAAGGGTTGTTCTCTTCCTTGAATTTGAATTTGGTCAACTCTTATCCGATTGCGATTGATGGGTTGCTTTGAAATTATTGGTGTGTTTCCATTGGCTTAATTTGTCCCGTAAATCAATTATTGTTCTTCCCAACCGTTGAGTTATTCTCGCGATTGGTGAACTTTGCTAATTGTCAAGATTGACTTTTGTAGGGGAGTTTTGTTTTTTTTTCTTATTGGAAAGCTTGACCTTTTTATTCGCTTGATGTTTTTCTTCGTTAATGAAAGTTTCCTTTTGCAAGTCCTTTAGTACATGAAGGCTTTGACACAACGTATCTCTCTTGGGTATTTTGAGCGTTGAAGATTAATGGTTGTGTTATGAGTTCCAAGTTGAGTCCGCAGTGTGTGCATGATCGATCTTAACTAAGGTCCTTATCAAGGAAAGTTGAATAAGTGGAGGTTGTCCTCTAGTAGTTCTTGATGAGCTGTGACTATGAGTATGACAATATTTAGTTGGAATCAATAGAGTTATTAAGAGGTGTGGTATTTTGATGAATTGGTCTGATCGTTAGGATTGTGGAATCAGGTAGATTTATTGGATAGCATGGAGCAATGTATCTCCATGGTTTAGCCTACCCATTAGTGTTGGTTGTGTTAAGAATGTGTTTGAACGATGCCTTAGAGGATATCAAATTTGGAAATTTTCTTAAATCTGGTTACTTGATGTTCATACATAATTGCTAAATTGAAACATGTATATTAGATTAGACGAACGTTGAGGTAGCACGTTGTGAAATCTTGTTGTACAGGAGAAGAGCTTATTAAATGTTGACTTGGTGTTTATAGATGGATATGTGACCACAAATAGAAGTAGGATCCTATTTGCATACATGATACATACAATTGACAATTGTTAATGATAGTTGGAGCGGGTGTGAGTAACACTAATGGTTGAGTGGATGAATGAGTAAGTGGTCTCTGATAGAGTGTTTTGTGAAATTATTATTTGATAGTATGAACTGGTTAAAATAGGTTTGTTTCAACCTTGTGGCTTGTGTTTCTTTAGGAGAAGTTTATGATGGGATAAGAGGCTATGATGAGTCTCGCTAAGTGTATTGTTTAATTATTAGTGTGATTGTTAGTAAGGAATTATGATGATAATATTGAATGTTTTGTATAAAGGGACTGGATCGCTCGCCAGATATTGATTAAATGAATATGTTTCTAGTTCGCGTTTGTGATCCTCGGACCTCATGTTGATGTGGTAGCTAAATTTGTTTAGAGCAAAGTTACGTGTTGAGAGGTTTTATTAGTTCCTAAGTGGTTTATGTGTTGTGAACATCAAATACTCTTTGTCGGAATTGGCATAGTGATGTTGTAACCAACGAAAGTCGAGTGAAGTAGAAGTATTTGAGATTGAAGTAAAGTTTGGTAACTTAGAGATTATTGAAGTTTGTCTAAAACTGTTGTTCTTGCCCTTAAGAGATTTTCCAAATTTTAAAGCGATGTTTCACTCGTTTGAGGTTTGATATTCTTTGCTTGTGGACGTACGCCTCAACTCGATCATATCTCTTGGTTGCGAGAAACGGTTTATCGATTGTTTCTCTTGATCTTGTAACTCTTGTAAGTGGTAACGTTTTCCTTTGTGTTGAAATTTATTTCTTTTTGCCCCTTCATCTAAGAAAGGGTTAATCGAATTGTATTGCAAAGTCTTTTCGGTTATATTTTGGCAACTAGTAGGGCCTATAGCGAGATGGGGTCCAAGAGCTTGTGTTCGTTTTGATATAACACTAGAATTAGCAAGTATGGAAATTTTGATCAGATTATTAGGGTATCGCATTTGGGTACTTTAAGCTTGTGTAGAAGTAGCATGACGGTGTAGTTAATGAGAGTAGCGGTATAGAGAAATCTAATAGTCGTGCTAATTAATGGGATAGTAGAGACTGTTGAGTTATTGTCAAGTGTGACTCGGTCTCGGAGAGTAACCCTATAGGAGTTAGATTATCTCTAAGGATAGATTGGTCAGGAATTTATATATTCATTTATTGATGTTAGTGATTGAGTATGTTTGAATCCTGATCAATCAGTTAGGGTATTGTGAGTGGGTATATTGTGGTCAAGTAGCTGCATTTGATTGGTGTATGTTAGAGAATGTCTAAGATTGGTAAGATGAATCGCCTTAGGCGGTTACTTGATTAGTAAGAAATGTTGACATTAATGAACTGAGATTATTGTTGAGTTGTGTGAAATTTTGGTCATCAGATTTGAGGGTTACATATCAAGTATAACGAACAATCATTGTAAGAGTCGTAGAGGCTGATTTGGGCTTTGCATTTTTTTTTATGCTAGCATCTTGGTTCCCAGGATTAGGTTCCAAGAGTTATGGTGATCTCTGAAAGAATCCTTTGGAAGCAGTAAAATGAAAGTGAATGTAACAGCCCTAACTTAGGGTTTGTATTTCAAATGTAAAATTTTGAGGAGAAATAAAAACTTTTGTTGTCTCTTCAAATCATTTGAAAGTTTCTACAATTTTCCCTAGCAATTTCCAAATTGTAGAATTTAATTCTTGTGATTGGAAATTGTTGTCAGCAAATTCTTAGCTTTCAAACTTGTGATCATCCTCTGAAACTATTTTTCCTAGCATCTTGATCATCCTATCTACATCCCTGAATTATTTCACAATTTTTAGATTTTGTTTGCTATTTCAAATGGCCAAGTCAACTCTGTTTGAAATCTGGTCAAACTCCCTGGACAGCAGCTTGTGAATTTTCTCTAGAACCATGCAGTGCATAAAAAGTTCTGGAAAAATTATACAAGGTTGTCCTCTGTCTCTAGTAGCTACCATAAAAATTTCGAAATTTTTGGAGCTCAGGAGCTACCTCTAAAAATTCCCCAAACCTTCTCTGTCTTTTAAATCAAATTCTAAAAGTACTGTTCCTCGGGCCCAACCCAACCTCAGGCTCGAGTCCGACTAGCACACTTGACTCGGTCCGCACCGCCTAATCGCACACGCTTGCGAAGTCCAATCGATCGTCACCATCCGATGAAGATCGAACGATCCACGTCGCGTATGCAACCGACCTGTCCGAATGCATACATCAATCTCGACCGTCCATCTCAGATCCAACGGTCAGCATCTTTCCGATCGAGTAGAACCTCTGGCTCGCACCGCTTTGCTCCTGTCGCTGACATGTGGGTCCCACCTGTCAGCATCAACCTCGTCTTCTCCGCACCTCACCGGAGCTCACGGCCGTGCGCGCATGCTTGCCACGTCCCTCGTCGCTGCCACCTTTTTGTCCTCGTGTCAGCCCGTGAAGCATCGCCGGGATCTCATCTACCCACTGAGCCCATCCACTACCCTTCGCGTCCATTCTCGTGTTTTCTCCGCCCAAATTTCCTTTCCGGCCGGAGAAGAACCCGAGAGCAACGCCGCCGTGTTAGCGCCGCCCTCGAGCCCGAGACCGCACCTCTGTGATCCACTCTCTTCGCCGCTTCCATTTTGCCCATCCAGGACCCTCGGCGTCCCGCAGTATCGCCGAGGCACCTTCGCCTCCGCCTCCGGTGATCTCGGCTCTGCAAGCTCATCTGCGTTCTGGTGAGTTCCTAGTATCGACTTTTGGTCCTTTAGGATCGCAATCGACCACTGAGTCTAACCGTGACCTTGTTTAACTCTTTGGTGCTTCACCGAGGCTTTGCGACGCCTTCTTCTCCAAGCTCGGTAAAGCGCCGCCGTGGCAATTCCGGCCGCCTCGGACCTTCTTCTTCGACGTTATCTTGTGCTTATTGCTCACGAGTCGAGGCGATTCCGTGGCGCACCTTCCCAAGCTTCTCGAAGTGTAGCATCTTCTCCACGAGAGCGTAGCTTTTCTCGCCTCCGCCGCCGTGAGCCCATCTCCGGCGACCATTGTGCTCAGCGTCACCGTCATCGAGTTCGCGAGGTCCTTGCGAACCCAAGGTACCACTCTTTCGCCAAAATCTCCGGTTTGCAAGAATGCTTGCGGCCGCCACGCCATCGCGTTCGTGCTCACCGTGAGCCGCCGGTGAAGACTAGCTTAACACTAATTATGTCTACCTTGAGTCTCGCTTTGTGGGCCTCTTTGGTTAATCACGTTTAGAAATCGTTTAATCCATCCATTGCATTTCACTTTGAGTCTCCGCCATGTGGGTCCATATTGTCGATTAGGTTTGTGTAGTTCGTTATGCGTTTTCTCTTGAGAAGCGTATTTCATCGTGAGAGTGTTTTGAGTTTGCACTCGGTGAGCCAAGACGATTCTTTGAATACGCCTTCGACGTCACCTTCGTGCGCGGTTGTCACGGTCAAGACTTTCGCGGTCCCTTTGCGGTGTCTAGGGCTAGATAGTTGTGGTAGAAAAAGGGTTTAATGCTTTAGTATTTCTGTAATATGTTTTCTGTTGCACTGTTAATTCATTTAAACTTAGAAAATGCATAACTAATTCAATTTTTATCCAAATTACATGAAACCAGTGCTGTTAATTTTCATTTTAAATGTATTATTTACTAAAATTAACTTCACCCATGTCTCTGTAGCAAAAATCTGTTAGCTAATAAAATGATGTCTTATGTATCTTCTAAATTAGAAAATGCATATCTCTTCCAATAATTGTCCAAATTAAATGAACCCAATTCTGTAAAATTTCATTTTCAGTATACTAACTATTAGGATAGATTTTATACGCTGGTTCTGTTCATGAAAATTTGTTAAGTAATTAACTAGTGACTTGTTGTGTTTTTAGCTTAGGAAATTCATAGAAAATTGCTAATAACTTAAAATGATTTGTTCTCTGTTTCTAAAATTCTGTTATTTCATGCTTAGGCTGCTGTGTGAGTTTTGGCTTGTTTTGATGTTGTTGTATGTTTGAGTTTTGTTTGTTATTCGCTCTTATTTGTCGTTATGTTCGATCGTTAGGCTTCGATATTTGCGGCAACCCCGAGGACGATCCTCCGCACCATATTGAGCAACAATGCAGGCAAGCAAAGCAGTTTGATCATGTTTATCCCAAAGTATTTTAAAGTCTAATATTTTGTTTCAACTATATGTATGCATCGCTTAATTTGTGTTAAATTGATTAGTTAAATCCGTAGATGCATATCCGTAGTCAAAATATTGATCTCTACTACTGAGCCTAGGTTATTTCTGTGATTAGAGATCATTGGATGATCTCTTGTCACTTAGTAGATCGGGTCAACTTGCTTAGACATGCTTAGCTATCGGTAGAAGCTGGCAATTATCGACTTTAGTCGGTAACCTTGATCACACAAAATTTACTACAACTTTATGTTTCGCATTTCTGTTGTTAATTGCAAAACTAAAAATGAAAACAAAAATGATTTGGGCGGGCACAATGGTAAGATTGGTGTGATCTTTTGGGTGTGATCGAAAGGTGCCCGGTCAATTAAGGACCGAACATCTTGTGAGTGAATTTTTATCCGTGCATTTCGGCGTGCTAACCACACTAGAGGGTATGGGACCTCTCTTGACCTAGTACTTTGGCGTGTATTGGTCCCGGTCGCAGGAGGTCGCAGGAGGGATGGAGGTGGGAGCATGGTAGTTGTCCAAAAGCTTTATCCGAGTGGGTAGTTGTCTTTTCGGCTTTACCATGTAAGCGTATGGGTTTCTATCCATACGAGCGACGGGTCGATACACAATATTGGAAAAAGTCTCAGAGGACTTAGTGTGCCGAGATACCTTTGGAAGTGTGCTTTGGCTTAAAGCGCGGCCAGAAGTGTGGGTACATTGGTACACCCTCAGGTTCAAACTATTCGAATAGCCTCGTCCTAGGTGATGGACACGCTTGGTAAGCTTTTCAAGAGTTAGACTACAACATTTAAATTAAAACTTGATGGGTGAGTACGAATGGGATTCGTGCTATTGTTGTGGTGACTATTGGGATAGTCACTTCTAGGTTGTTTATCTTTCGCTTTGTTATTATTATCTTTACGGTTATTTCAATCTTAAAAATGAATTGCAAACTTGCTTTTAAAGCGTATTACATTATTGCAAATAAAGTTGGCTTTATGCAAATGAAACATATGACCTCCACCAAATAAGCTCTGCATGTAGTCTATGAACAGTCCATTAGTTCACACGTCGATCTTGCGGTACAAAGACAATCTTTGTACTCGTGTGCTTTGCTTAATGTTTTGTTGCAGTGACCACAAATAGAAGTAGGATCCTATTTGCATACATGATACATACAATTGACAATTGTTAATGATAGTTGAGCGGGTGTGAGTAACACTAATGGTTGAGTGGATGAATGAGTAAGTGGTCTCGATAGAGTGTTTTGTGAAATTATTATTTGATAGTATGAATCTAGTTAAAATAGGTTTGTTTCAACCTTGTGGCTTGTGTTTCTTTAGGAGAAGTTTATGATGGGATAAGAGGCTATGATGAGTCTCGCTAAGAGTGTATTGTTTAATTATTAGTGTGATTGTTAGTAAGGAATTATGATGATAATATTGAATGTTTTGTATAAAGGACTGGATCGCCACTGAGATATTGATTAAATGAATATGTTTCTAGTTCGCGTTTGTGATCCGTGGACCTCATGTTGATGTGGTAGCTAAATTTGTTTAGAGCAAAGTTACGTGTTGAGAGGTTTTATTAGTTCCTAAGTGGTTTATGTGTTGTGAACATCAAATACTCTTTGTCGAATTGGCATAGTGATGTTGTAACCAACGAAAGTCGAGTGAAGTAAAGTATTTGAGATTGAAGTAAAGTTTGGTAACTTAGAGATTATTGAAGTTTGTCTAAAACTGTTGTTCTTGCCCTTAAGAGATTTTCCAAATTTTAAAAGCGATGTTTCACTCGTTTGAGGTTTGATATTCTTTGCTTGTGGGCGTCGCCCTCAACTCGATCATATCTCTTGGTTGCGAGAACAGTTTATCGATTGTTTCTCTTGATCTTGTAACTCTGTAAGTGGTAACGTTTTCCTTTGTGTTGAAATTTATTTCTTTTGCCCTTCATCTAAGAAAGGGTTAATCGAATTGTATTGCAAAGTCTTTCGGTTATATTTTGGCAACTAGTAGGGCCTATAGCGAGATGGGGTCCAAGAGCTTGTGTTCGCTTTGATATAACACTAGAATTAGCAAGTATGGAAATTTTGATCAGATTATTAGGTATCGCATTTGGGTACTTCGGTAAGCTTGTGTAGAAGTAGCATGACGGTGTAGTTAATGAGAGTAGCGGTATAGAGAAATCTAATAGTCGTGCTAATTAATGGGATAGTAGAGATCGTTGAGTTATTGTCAAGTGTGACTCGGTCTCGAGAGTAACCCTATAGGAGTTAGATTATCTCTAAGGATAGATTGGTCAGAATTTATATATTCATTTATTGATGTTAGTGATTGAGTATGTTTGAATCTGATCAATCGCTTAGGGTATTGTGAGTGGGTATATTGTGGTCAAGTAGTGCATTTGATTGGTGTATGTTAGAGAATGTCTAAGATTGGTAAGATGAATCGCTTTAGGCGATTACTTGATTAGTAAGAAATGTTGACATTAATGAACCGAGATTATTGTTGAGTTGTGTGAAATTTTGGTCATCAGATTTGAGGGTTACATATCAAGTATAACGAACAATCATTGTAAGAGTCGTAGAGGCTGATTTGGGCTTTGCATTTTTTTTTATGCTAGCATCTTGGTTCCCGTGATTAGGTTCCAAGAGTTATGGTGATCTCTGAAAGAATCCTTTGAAGCTAAAATGAGAGTGAATGTGGTGAATTTCAAGTTGATTATCCTTAAAAGAATGAGGGATGTGATGGTGAGTGAAACCTACAATGAGTTGCATTAGGAATTGTTTTGTCAGAGTAATTCTTTTGGTAGAAAAGTTAGCTAGAGTGTAATATTGTGAATTGGAAGAGTCTCCTTGTATAAGTGTGGATTTTGTGTTCGGTTGAACATAGCTTTGAGGTTGCCACTTTAAGAGAATTGAGTTAATGTGACATACGATGATTTGGGATCCTATGGAGTAAGAGAAAGTTAAATTCTTAAAAGAAAGTTTGTTAAAAAGATTGTGGAAAAGGGTGTGATTTTGGTTAGTGAGATATTCTCGTAGTTTTTGTTTGAACTTGTGTTTATGACTGATGTCAATTTCTAATTGAGTTGGTTCTTGTCAAGAAGTGTGAATCTTTCAATCAAGTTATTCGAGTGTTTCGTTTGCCTTGTGTGGCATTTATTTCTAAACCGCCTATTTGAAAAGTGGAAAAGTTTTCATGTTAAATCCATTGATTTTGGATTGAGATCTTCTAAGTGAAGATGGTTTTGAGTTGGATGCGTTATAACTCCTTTGTTTTCAGCTTGAATCCTTCTGTAAGTGAGTTGGTAGGCGGATCTTTGCGCCCTTGTTAAAGGAGATGCTGCTACAATGTTAGAGTGATTAGTGGGAGTTGGAACACGAGTTTTGTGTGTTTTGTGCGTGATGGTGTAAGTTTAATCAAAGGTGTGTTGGATATGTTCCGATAGTTACTGGATTTGTAGAATGGTATATCGCTAGGACCGTCTCGAGTACATGCGTGGAGTTCAAATGTATTGTATATTTGGTGATGAGAGAGTACATGAGAGGTCCAAGCTTGAGTTTTTGTTAGAGCATGGCCAACGAGTAAGACCTTACCTTTGAGCCCGTGTGTTGAGTGTACCAGAAAGATCGAGACTAGTGTTGAGGTGGAAGACCTTAGTATCCGTCAAGGTGTTGTGATCCCATAAATCCAAGAGGAAGCGACTTGTGAATTGGAGTCTCACTTGCGCGCACACTATCCGGAGTTATTCAAGAGATTGTGGGAATGTTGGTAAGCTTTGCTGTGATTATACCTTGCGTAGCGTTGTTAGAATTCTGGGACGAATTCGGTTTAAGGGGGTAGAATGTAATACTCGCAGTAGAAATCGGAGAAAACCAAATATTTTAAATAAAAAGTATTAATTAGAATTTGATCCGGGAGAAGGATCTATTGGGAAACAGCATTTAAACAGTTATTGGAGGGCTTAGCAAAGAAATTTTGGACAGCGTGGGCCAAGGCCTCGTGCCCATGGGCATTCGGCCCATTGGTGGGAGGAGGAGGCCGGCCTTAAGGGGCCAAACCTAGGCGCCCTCCTCCCCTTGGCCGCCCCACTTCCCCATTGCCGCCGCCTCCCCATCTCCCTTGGCTGCCTCCTTGCTCCCTTGCGCCCCACCATGCCCCCCCGCTGCCGGCGAGGATCGCCCACCCCGCTGCCCTCTGCTGTTGATGAGGAAGGCGAGGCTCTTCGCGGGCTGTTGTTCAAGAAGGAGAAGGAGGGAGGGACAAGGAGAGGATCGTCTTCGAGGCTAGATCATCGTCGTCCCGCGGGTCTTCAAGGGTAACGGCGTTTCCCGCTGTTTGATGAGTTTTAGTTGCGTTAGATCGCCTTGCTGCCGGTAAACGCTCAGTTCTGTCCAGGAAGTTGTGCGACGGTTTTCGCGACCTTAGAGGCAGAATCAGAGGATCCCATCTCCTAGAGTTTTGTAGGTCTTGTTCTTATCTTTCAGTTCCACCAAGATCACCCAAATCCGATTAACGGTTAGGAAGGTATGAATTTTTTAGTATCGCTGCTCTGTTAATCTGTCAGTTTAGAACAGTCTGTAGAAAATGGGAAGAATCTGCAAGTTAAGTTCGAAATCAGAGGACCTCAATATAACGAAAATGTAGGTAATTTCCATACCTTTTGATAGAGATAAAGAACGCAAGATTTGGACTTTCGTAGCAAAAGTTATGATGGTTTTAGTGATCTGTCCAGAGAACCCGACGTGATAATTGTTGCTCTGTAGGTTGGCTTGGTAGAGGTAGTAGTTAGCATAATCAAAAGGGCTCCCCAACTAAGTTTATTTAGGTAATTAAATTACCTTTCCAGAAAGTCTGAGAACACTTTATTTGGACCCCTGAGCGGAAAGTTATGTATTTTAGAAGTTGACTATCCGCAGTGATCACCAAAGCGATCGCTAGGAATTGGAATATTGGAAAACGCTTGGGAGTTTAGCGAGTTCGTTTGTGTTGTACTTATGCTTTTGGTCCAGTATGTTGGACTTAGTCCGGGTTATCTTTTGTTCAGGTAGGAGCGTGATCCTGTGGGCAGCGCCCTCTTTGCACCCACCGCTCTCGCACGTTAAGGCAAGTATTCGTTATAGCGTATTTTCGGTTGTATGATAAAATTGTTGTGATTGCTTGATGTAGCCTTGCACGAATGTTAGTGTAATGAGTTTTCCTTTATCTTGATGAATGCAAGCTATGGTTAATGCTTTCCCTTGAGCGTTGATAAATCTTACATGTTGTTATGTACATGTTAAATTCTTGGGTATGAAAGACGGGTATGGAGCATTTGCATGTTTCAAACATGTTGGATACTTGGTCATGTATGCATGTTTTTGATATATGATAGCGAAGTAAGGTTGCTTACGATAATGAGAATATGATGTAATCCGCTTATGAATATGTTATCATGGTGCATATGCATGTTGAGAGCATACAGTGCCTGGTCACGTGGTGATCAAGTACATATAGTTGAGGTCCCCGTCATGTAGATGACGGCTTGAGGTCCCTACATTCGTGGAATGTGGGCTATGAATAAAGAGGTCCCCATCATTAAAGTGATGGGCAAAGGTCCCTATACATGTGGTGTATAGGCTTTTGGTCCTGTGCTGGAGGGCACAGTGCAAAGATATACTGACGATTTGTGTACCTGCATTACGGTAAAATGCGAAAGAGATAAAGTTGAAAAGGTGCATTGCATTGGTTGCATTCACATGAGCATGAAGGCTATACTTTGGTGCATTGTTTATCTTGGATTATTGATGCTATGAATGATAACTTGCTTAGCCTTGTTGGTACTTGTCGAGTCTTTGGGCTCACTCTTGCTTTGATGTGTTTTAGGTACAACCTGCAAGACCCGCATGCATGGGAGGGAGTAGATGTTTGGATGCACGCACTACCACTCAATCTTAAGCATTACTTATGGATGGTTTGAGTTTCAGATTAACTGTAATAATGAGAATAGCAAATTTTGATTATGTTTATGAGATTATCCTGCATGAACCTGATTATGAAGATATTGATAAATGCCATGATTAATTGTTGGAACCTCGGTATAGCTGACTATACAAAGGAGGTTTTGGCTTAAAATTTGTAATTGATCTTAGTTTAGTTTAGTTTAATTTAATTTTAGTAGCATTCCGTGCTCAATCTCGAAATGGGTGTTAAATGCATTTGTTTAACTTAACTAATTGCATATTGTATGAGCCGAAGCCTAACTTAATTACTTGCTTTTGAATTTAGATTGTTGGAGCTGCATTTCCTCCTCTCCAAGGAAAGCTCCACAACTTTTTGAATTCAATGTATGTATTCTATTATCATGACATAATGGAAATATTATTTATATAAGATTTAGGTTCCGCAAACGAATGGGCATCCTACTAATATTGTTAATTTGCAAGATTGATCTTTCCGTGTGAGTTCTACTTGTGCTTCAAGGCAGTGGACCGTGTGGTGGCGATTAGGGTTTTCTACTTGGGGAGATAGAGCATTCGGGCAAGTGGTTCCACGAGGAGGGAGGTTCACAACACGTAGGGGGTTCAAGGCAAATTATCTCTCGTCCAGTCAGGATTTTCTAAAAGAACGTGTTTAGTGATGCGGGAGGATTCCACATGATCCTACCATCCCCTTGCGATCAAACGGGTTACGAAACAAAATGTTCAGATTTTTTACAAGTGGCATTTTCACATAATTTGTCGCCATATAACCCAGTGCGTAGCCCTTACCATTTGGTAAGGGCATGTGTCAAAGGAAGGGTGGTCGTCGTAATTTTGGTTCAGAACTCGATCAATTTTCTTTTGTGTGCATAGTGCGTGTGGTGTCAATTGGAGGGTATAAATGGGAGTAGTTGCTTGTGCTTTTTTTAGGGAAATTGGCTGCTTGTGCTACTAAAATACTAGTAATCAGTTGTCTCAGGGAAAATAATTACTTGCCTGGAGGTACCAACCGGTAAAAGTAACGTATACTTGGAGTTCTCCGTTTGTTGTTTTCAATGTTGACCAAATAAAATGCAAGTTTCAGCTGTAACCAACAAAAGAGATAGAAGGTGAGGTGACAGTAGGAAAATTCGTACTGCAAGACGACGAAAACACGCTGATGATTGACAAGCCTCCAGTAGTTACTACAGTCCACTTGTTATAAGCTTATGTACAATAGTTTATCGCTTAAGTCATCTTTTATCTATTCATTTCATCAAATTGATAGTGCTAAAGATGACTACTCCAATAGATTGTCTCTTAGGAATGACCCACACAATAAATACAAAACATTTTTATAATTTTTGAACTATCGAGACTCACGTGTTAGTCTCAATAGTGTATTAAACTCTCTCTCTCTCTCTCTCCCTCTTCCACCTCTTTCCCCGCTCACCCACTCCAAACCGAACCACCAAGGTCACCGGTTCAGAACCTCTCCATCCCATGTCGTCGCCTTTAACCTCCCCTCCCTTAGCCGTGTGCTGTCCAAAATCGCCGCCATGGCGGATCTCGCCATCGGACAACCCCATCCAAAATCGTTGCCATGACTGGTTCTTGGCCGTCTTGATTAGGCCAGATCCGCCGCCCTTGTTTGTCTCCGCCTTCCTCGTTGTGCCAGCTTCACCTCCCTCTCTGTCAAGGAGCTACGACGTATGGATCTGGCCCTAGCAAGGCAAAGCAGGGGAGGATCCAAGTACATTTACTGGGTCATGTGACCCTGGCGACATCGGCACAATCAAAGTTGACACTCTATCGGACCAGCCTCTCGGGTTGGAGTCCGACGAGAACGGTAACCTAGGCTCAGATGGTAATGAGGAGGACGCACACCAGGCTGGTGGTCCAACCGGCGAATTGTGTCATTGGAGGTGCCTTATGTGACATCGAGACTTGATGATATCGCGTGAGTTCACTCGTACTACCGCAAGAAGAAGGGTCCCAATGGGGGTTTGAAGCCAATAATCTATAGTATGGTACGTCATGTCCAACAGCCGTGTGTACCGAGTGCATCGGTCTGACCCGGGACATTACGCAGGAAGTGCGTGGAAGGTCGCTTAGTAAGGTCAAGCACTCACCAAGCAAAGTTCTTGGCTCGCCTTCATGCTAAACCCCGGCACATACATAAACAAGCTTGAAAGTGAAGATACTAATGGAGGTCCCAACAACTTCATACTGGACCGGGTGTTTTGAGCTTTCGCCAATGCCATAGAGGGCTTCAAGTTCTGTCGTCCTGTGCTCATGATGGATGGTACTTTCCTCACAGGGGGGTACAAGGGCACCATTCTCACTGCATAATGTCCTGGGTCAGACCGATTGACCAACTTCTCCTGGTTAGTTTTGCCATTGTAGAGAATGAGAACACAACCAGTTACCTATGGTTCCTAGCGAATGTGAAGCAGGCGGTTGTCGGAGACCAGCCCAACGTATGCCTTATCACAAACTGCAATGCAAATCGAACTGTGGCATTACGCACTGCGGCGCATAAGGCTTCACCATATGTGTAAACACCCTATGTGGTGGGAAACAGGACTGAACCAAAGAGATGAAGAATGTAAGCGACGAGGTGTGTCCTAACAACCTCATCAGGTACATCCTCCAAACATTGATTTAATTCCTTAGCCAAGTCCAAGGAACGCCACGAGCACTGTCCGGGATAGGTATGCCAAACCGATGGCCCAATCGGGCCTTCCAGTCCGCTGACGGACGGACTGGAATAATTGGCTCACCCCTAATCAGGAGACCAGTCAAGAATGAGACGTTCGGGAGAGTGGCCGTTATCTCACCCCACCGAAAGTGGAAGGTGTGCGTCTCGAATCTCCACCTATCGACAAGCGCTAACATCATACTACCGTCTAGGGTGAAGTGGCATCCAACTGAGAGTAGCCTCATAAGGGCAACAGCCCATGTCCCAAAGGATTGGGACGTAGAGAGCGCCCATCGCTAGTAATCCTCCCGACCAAGCACGAGGGTGGAGGGCAATCCGTGTCCCCGTTGATTCTCGTCGAGAATGGTTCCAAGCTCTGAGTAGAGGCATGTCTTGCAAGAAATGGAAGAGACAGATTATTAGTGAAAAGATTGATAATGACGATAAATTACTAGAAATTAAAAATTACAACTAAATACACGCAAGAAATGAATATACACTAATTAACTATGACCAAATTAATTATGAGTAATTAAGCACGACTAAATTAGTTGTGACTAAATTAATTACAACAAATAAACTACAAATAACTTAATAATGACAACTACATTATTTAGTACTAAATTAATTACAATAAATTAAATAGCACTAAATTAATTACGACTAATTTATTACATTAGATTAATTACAAAAAAAAAATTATGGCTTAATAAGGCCACTAAATTAATTATGACAAATTAAAAACATATAATTAATTAAGACTTAATGAACTACGACTAATTAATTCCAACTAATTATTTACGACTAATTAATTAAGTAATTCTAACTAATATGTCTGCTAATGACTACCGTAAACAATGCTTAACTTTGCAAAAATGAAATCGCATGAAGGAGCGAGAATGAGAACGAGCGAGGATGAGAGTTTGAACCCTCTCGTTGTCGCCTCGAATTTATGGTCAAGGGAGGAATCGGATTCCCTCTAGCGCGCGAGGCTTGCATGCACTGCATGCATAGATATGGATGCGAGGGGGAATAAAGTGTGAAAGTGATAGATGGTGACACTCCTACAAAAAGGCACATACTGGACATCTCATCACAAACAGTTGACCAAAACCATCTGTATTACATGACATCACCGACGGTTTTGGTTTAGAGACCGCAGGTTACCGGGTCGCGCTAAAAACCGCTCAGAATGGTAATATCACAAACGGTTCATGATAAAAAACCGTCAGAAGTATCACAGACGGTTCAGAATAATAACCGCTCGTGATATTGCTACATATCACGTATTTATTTTATGTTGGAAACCGTTTGTAATACTTCACAGACGGTTCTTAGTAATAACCGTCTGTGATATTACTACATGTCACACACGGTTTTTTGTTGAAAACCGTCTGTGATAATTATCCCATCACAAACGGAGCGTCATTTTGCTAGCTTACTTATCATCCATTGCAGTGCACTCCTCAACAGTTTTCTTCTCCATCTCTGGCACTACGGTATGAGTCCATCGGTGCCACTCCATGCCCGGTTTTTAGTATCGCCTCACCTCACTGAGCCCACTCGATCGTGTACTGGTCCATTTCAGCTATTGTCGCCCACGCCGAGGTGCATGTCACCGCCACCGCCATTGATGCCAACACTCTTCTCCGGTGAGTGCTCGACCCCACCAAGGTCGATTTCCTCACCTATATGTCCCCCTAAAGCTGTGCATGTGCTTCGTTTCAGTTTATTTCCACCGAGAAGACCTGTCACCGAGGAGATTGCCGCTGTCGCTTTGTTCACCGACGACCACCGCTGGACCTTCCCACCGACTTCATTGACACCTTCCTCATGATCGAGGTGAGCTACTGGAGCATAAGCATCCTTTAATTTGAGTAGTTTCGGGCGTTTACACCGAAATCGCTAGTGAAGCCTATGGTCACCCTTTTATTTATTTTCGTGGTTTTCAACACGAACCGTGTGATGGATCAAGCTGGATGTACACTAAGAACCGTGAGTGATGAGTACATTAATGACATGTGTGCTTTTACAAGAGCCGCCAAGAGGATATGTTGAATAAGGGGGCGAATATATGTACCGCCCATGCATTGACAAAGAGAATCTAAAGATGTTTGACAACCAGCGCAGATCCAATCACATTTGATTCAAGGGTTTCAAAAGGGGTATACACGTTGGACCATCACGATGAAGAGCAGATTATACAAGAAGGTAGTAATAACGACATCGCCGACGAAGTCAACGATATGCCGCCGGATGATATCGATTATGGTTCCGATTCGGATAGGCTGCACGATGACAATCTGGATCAGATGCTTTGCGATGCAGAAGTGAACTATAGTGAGAGAGAGTTTAGTAAATTTGAGGGCTTGATGGAGGACTCGGAGAAACCTTGGTTCCGGCTGCAGTTTAATACACAAGGTTGTTACCCGTGCTTGAACTGCTGAAATTGAAGGCAAGCAACGGTTGGTCCGACAAGAGTTTGACGGCGCTGTTAGGTCTCTTAGGGGACATGCTTCCAGATGGAAACGAGTTGCCCAAAACCACCTACAGAGCCAAGAATGTTCTTTGTCCGTTGGGAATGAAAGTAGAAAAAATACATGCATGTCCGAACGACTGTATCTTCTACCGTAAAGAGTATGCAAACATGCATGTATGTCCGGTGTGCAACGCATCCCGATACAAGCGTAAGAATCAAACAGATGACGGCAAGGAAATCGAGGTGAAGAAAGGACCTCCTGCTAAGGTGGCGTGGTATCTTCCTGTAATTCTCGCTTGATGCGCTTTTATAACCCAAAGGAGGCAAAATCGCCACGCTGGCACTCTGAGGAGCGTAAGCGTGATGGAAAGGTAAGACACTCACGATTCCACCCGGTGGAGAAACATCGATAGGAGGTTTGTAGACTTCGGTGCGGAACCGAGGAATATAAGGTTTGGATTGAGTACAGATGGAATGAATCCTTTCAGTAACATGAGCAGCCGACATAGCACTTGGCCCACAACTCTCTGTATGTACAACCTTCCTCCTTGGTTGTCTATGAAGCGAAAGTATATTTTGCTATCGATACTTATCCAAGGGCCGAAGCAACCTGGGAATGATATTGATGTGTACCTAGCACCATTGATGGAAGATCTAAAAATACTGTGGATCGATGGGGTAAGGTAAGGGATGCATAGAAATGAGAGTACTGCACTGTATGCTCTTTGTTGTTCTGCACCATAAATGATTATCCCGCCCTTGCTAACTGTTCTTGCCGGAGTACAAAAGGGGCCAAAGCATGTACTCACTGCTTAGATAATACCAAGAGTGTGTGGCTGAAGCACTCGCGCAAATCTATGTACATGCATCACCGTAGGTTCCTCCGAAGGGCTCACCCATACCGCATGATGAAGAAATAATTCGTTGGAGAGAAGGAGGACATTCAAAGCACCAAGGCATTTAAGCGAAAATAGGTCTATGATATGGTTAAGGATTTAGATGTTGTGCTCAAAAAGGGACGTAAATCGACGACCCATGAGAAGAACATCTAGAAGAAGATATCAATATTTTCGGACTTACCTTATTGGGAGCACCTAGAAGTTCACCACTGCATCGACGTTATGCACGTAGAGAAGAATGTATGTGACAACTTGATTGGTCTCTTCATCGAACATTCGAATAAAACAAAGGATGGTGTCAATGCACAACTTGACTTGGTTGATATGGACATCAGACCTGAGTTAGCACCGACAAAGACCGATAAAGGACAAACATACCTTCCCCCTGCTTGTTACACTCTGTCCAAGGCCGAGAGAACTGAACTGTGCTAGTGCTTGCATGGTGTGAAAGTTCCATCCGGTTACTCTGCTAACATGAAGAAACTTGTTTCGATGGAACATTTGAAGTTAATTGGCATGAAATCTCATGATTGTCATGTGCTGATGACACAGATGCTGCCTATTGCAATTAGAAGTATTTTGCTGATCAAGATCCGAGAGACAATCATGAGGCTGTGTTATTTCTTTAACACAATTGCTCAAAAGGTCATCGATCCCGAAGGACTAGATGCTCTACAGCACGAGGTGGTGACGACTCTATGTCATCTTGAGATGTATTTCCCTCTGTCGTTTTTCGATATCGTGGTCCATCTCATTGTTCAAATTGTCAAGTGATATGCTGACATGGTTGGCAAAAGGGCTAACATTTACAGTTGTGACATGACAAGGATACGACATAAATGGGTACACATTTTATATGCAGGCTCAGGATATAAAGAGCACTAACCAGAACAGCGGTGTCCGCATAGATGCATTTAGTACCGATGGGTTGGGGAGCTCCTACTATGGGTTCATAGAGGAGATTTGGGAGATCGACTACATGCTTTTCAAGATCCCGCTGTTTCGGTGCCGTTGGGTCTATCTCCCACAGGTGAAGGTCGACAGGTACGGCGTCACTACCGTGGACCTCGAACGTGTCGGATACAAAGACGAACCATTCGTACTCGCTAACCAAGTTGTTCAAATCTTCTATGTAACCGACTGTAAATAAGAAGTGTCACGTAGTTCTTCATGGAAAAAGGAGGATTGTCGGAGTTGAGAATGTAGTGGACGAGGAAGAATACAATCAATTTGACGAGTTGCCTCCTTTCGGAAACGGCATAAGGGTCGAGGAAGAATGACGTGATGAAACTAGCTACATACGCGTCGATCATCATGAAGGGCTAATTTTTAAAGGAGATAAGTAAGTGGAATGATGAATGAAATGTTTATGTGTCATATGTTCTGAATTCGTATTTATGTATATGACAATGTGTCATATGTGCATTTGCATTTATGTATATGAGAATGTGTCACATGTGAATTTGTGTTTATGTATATGAGAATGTGTCATACCTAAATTTGCATTTATGTATATGAGAATGTGTCATATCTAAATTTGTGAAATGGATGTGCTTGTTTCTAAAATGAATGTGAATTGGATGTATACATGTACTTGTTGTGTTTCTGCTTGTTTCAGAGGGCCTGGCTAGCATTTCCTGAGGCTAGCCAATAAACAGAAATGGATTTAGCAATACCACAGACGATTCCTTAGGACAAACCGTTGTGATTATGTATCACAGACAGTTCCATATAAAACCGCTCAGGATACATAGATATCACGAGCGGTTCTATATAAAACCGCTCAGAAACAATGATATCACAGACGGTTCCATATAAACACCGTCTATGATACATAGATATCACAGACGGTTATTTATTGGAACCGTCTAGGATGTCCAACCCTATTTATATCATAGACGATTATTTATTGGAACCTTCTGGGATGTCCAACCCTATTTATATTCGCACTCTAGGTTTGCCGTGCCCCGCTTAAATCAAGTTTCTCAACTCCTCCTCCTCCTCGAACCCAAGACGACTCCTCCCGAGCCCACCGCCTCCTCCTCGAGCACGAGTCGCCGCCCCCGAGCACGAGCGCCGCCTCCTCCCGAGCCGCCGCTGCCGTCCTCAACGCCACCTCCTCCTCGAGCTCGGCGTGCCTCCTCCTCGAGCTTCCCAAACCAGCGCCCCTCCTCCCTTCGACATCGCCTGCCGCTCGGTGCTCCTCGCCATCCTTCCTCATAGCATTTTAATTGTATTACCCTTTTGCATTTGGTTAATTGGTTGAACCTCCGGGTTCTATGATCCAATTCATAATACATGCTATTTTGTCAGTAGATCAAGTGTTGTGCTATTCTATCATTTAATTGGTGTGTATACCCATACACATAGAGAATCTTATGATAATATATGTTGATTTGTGATAGAACCTCTATTTCTCGTGAAGATGTCGTCCACTCATTCTTCGTCATCGTCGCCTCATGCGTCTGATGTGCCGTCCTCTAAAAAATCCAAGCGCAAGGAAAGAGGAATATTGAAAAGGCTGGAGGGCCGATTTACCATCACGAGAGTCCATGTGTCTGGGGCCCCTTTGAGTCCTCCCCGAGCAGCGTCCGCATTTCGGACAACGGTCGAAGTAGTTACACGCAAACGGGTCAAGATCACCTATGATTCATGGAAGGAGTACACCAAAGTTAAGAATCAGAAAGATGTGCTGCTGAAGGAAAATTTTAAATCGTTCGAGATACCAGAAGAACACAAGGCCTCCGTCCAACGATACGCGTTGCTAGCGGCGTGCAAAGCGTGGAGGAACTTCAAGAGCACGCTTATCAAGGATTACACGCACCCCCATAGACTCGGCACCGCTGGGTATGAGGGTAAAATCGCGCAATGGAGGGATCAGAACGAGCATGCACGCCAGTTGGATGCCTCCCCGCCATTTGCCAGTATCACTGATGAGCGTTCCCAACAGTGGCTAAGGGCGAGGTTATCTACTTCGTCTTCGGGGGTCGTCTCCTTTTCAAACCCCGCATACGTGGAAGTGTTACGGCGCATGGTAAGATATCGAACTACCTAGTTTGTAATTACTCGATAACTTCATAGGAAGTGAAATAACATGTCGAGCTCTTGTAGGAAGAGCTGAGTACTGCACAATCTTCCCAAGGCTCATTCCAGGCAGACAGGGAGAGAGATATACTCTCCACAGCCCTAGGAAACAAGGAGCATCCGGGTCGCACGAGAGGCATTGCTCTTTATGTTGATTGGAACAAAGGATTCTCAAAGGACTCTACGACGTACCGGAGTAGGAAGAGAGCCAAAGCCGAGCGCGAAGCAGAGATGCGAGAGGATATTCGTGCATCCCTTAGAGAAGAGATGCAAGATGTCATACGAGAGGAGATTCGTGCATCCCTCACAAATCAGTTGGAAGCCCCACATCTCATCGCTAGCTAGCCCCCAAACGTCCGAGTAACTGCGCATCCAGCCATAACTTAGAAATCAATAAGATATTTCCTGTTGATGACATCCTGGTAATAATTATTATCCCTGGAATGCTCGATCCATTGATATGTCTGTTGGAGTAGCTAATTTTGTATCGTTATGTAGGGGGCTATGAAGTGCAAGCTCCAAGTGAAATGTGGCTCCATTGCCCTGGATGCTACTTGGGGCCAGGTGTATCCATCCGGTGTCGGGGCTTTCTTTGCACAAAGGTAAATATAGCGTTGAGTTTCGTAAAAGTGAATGTGGACGGTGTTTATGCCAATTTCGAGGTCGTCCAGCTGGAGAAGCCCCCAAACGACGAGGTCGTGACTTTAGGGAAAGCCATTGGAGCATTCATCCAGTGGCCCAAGAGAGACATCTGTCTAGAGCTACCTGCACCAGTGTCAACTTCACAGGAAGTATCTGTACCGGAGCTGACTGCACCGAAGCGGCAAGGGTCCGGTGCATCAGGTGCATCTACACCTCATGCTTGGTCGACTCTCGTGAAGTCGACCTATACAAAGCGAGGCAGCAAGGGCAAATCGAAGACGGTTGACTCCTGTTCTGATATACCCTTATTGCCATTGGCCCGAAAATTCGTGCTAGGCGAGCCGTTGATCGAGAGGTTAGACAATCCTACCATAGGATTGGCTTGCACGAGATTGCACACATGGTACATGGAACAAGCCAACAAGACGGATGAACAACGACGCACGGGTGTCACCGTCAAGTTCAAGAAGGATCATTTTAACCACGAGGCTCTAGATTGTGTCTTCACGGTGATGTTTGATGACATGTTCAATCTCTTCAACCTCGACTCCTTTGACGTCTCACTCATGCGATGCTGGACACTGTAAGTGTGTACAATCACGGTCAATATTCGTGTAATACCAGTAAATGTTATATATAACTCATTATATATATACACACACACACACATGATTTCGATTCAAGCCAAAGTAAGGCATTCACCGTAGGTTTCTCGACCCACACATGGTCTGCGAGCAAACCATCAAGGAGAATGCACAATTCGTCGAGGATTATGTGGTGGACTCATTGCTGACTCACTGCAACAAGAATTCATACTTTTGTCCTACAACGAGGAGTAAGTACTGCACTAGTAGCTATACTTGTTGATTTGTACTTTATAAGCAACACCAACTTAGGTTTAATGACCGTGGCAACATACCTATGTAGGTTCCATTGGATTCTAATTGTAATTATACCAAAACGGAACTTGGTAATATACCTAGATTCCCTAAAGAGAGCCAAACACAACTTCACAGTTATTCAAAAATTAATCAACAGGTAAACACATTTCCTCCATAGATAACTCTATTGTACAGTCTTTCCTTCCTTTGCAATAGTTAAGGATAAGTTTTTGGAATCACGTAAGTCGCTCAAGACGTTACATCCAAAAGGAGGGATATGCAAGGAGGGACCTGCGACACGATTTAAATTTCTTGGTATTCCTAGTACACATTCATCCTATATAACACTTCATAGTAATGCATCTCGAACCAACCAATTCTAATTTTGCAGTGCCACGAGCAGCCGTCGGTCTGCAACCTCTGTGGATTCTATGTTTGCCACAACATGGAACTACTCATCTGTTCAGCGATAACTAATGATCCTCAGGTTTGTCAATCTTGCAATAATTATTTCATACTTATCAATTTATATATGCATGAATTTAATATTTTGTAGCGACAGTTTGCAACCATCGCAAATCAAGTTAGAATAGAGCCACCATAAAAATTCGAGGATACCTTGCATTATTGAACCGTGAGGTTATAAATCCAAATGAGAAGTTCCACAATGTAGATTGAACTTGATTGGGATAAGATATTGAACTTAACCGTACATGTGTGTAAATGTACATGAATGGTTAATTTTAGTTAATTGATTTGTGAATTGGATGTACTTGTTTCTAACATGAATGTGAATTGGATGTGCTGTCTTGTTTCTGAAATGAATGCGAATTAGATGTGCTTGTTTCTGAAAAGAATATCACAGACAGTGTAACATCCCAAATTTTGGGCTTGTGTTTCAAATGTAAGAAAATGAGTAGAAATTAAAACTTTTTCTTACATCATGTATTTCCTTTGTGTACTGAACAAGTATTGTGCAAAAGGTTATGGAAGTACAAAGTCACAAGTCCTTGACCCAAATCTTGTTCCTTTGAAAACATTCTTGTCAAATGTTGTGATCATCTCCTGGGAATATTTTTCGTAAGTTCTTGGGACGGTATGTGACCCCTTTGAAAAATTTCACAATTTTTAGAAATTGTTTGAATATTTTAGAGGGCAGTCAAACCTGTTTGGCTCTCAGTCAAACACAAAACCAGTACCTTGTAGAATTTTTGGAGAAAAATACAATGCATAAAAACCTCTGTAAATTTTATACAAGGTCAATGTCTCAGTCAGCAAGCTCCTGTAAAAATTTCAGAATATTTGGAGTTATTTTGCTACCCCAAATAAATCCTCAAAAGTCTCAGCTTTAATTTAAAACCTAAAGCTGATTCACTATTCATTGGGTTGAGTCGGGCTCGAGTCCGAGCCACTTGACTTGGTTGAACCACCTAATCGCACCGAGCCGCGTTTTAAAACGTGCGTGCGATATCACCGTTGGATCCCAATCGCGTGGCCGCATTGATGATGTCGTTCGGACCCTCGGTTGCATTAGCCAATTGGGACCGTTGGATCTCAATCCAACCGCCCGATTTCCGTGAGGCAATCGGACTGTCCGCGAACTCTTTTAAATCACGATCGTCCATCTAAAATCCAACGGTCGTGGTTTGTCTTCTCTTCTTTCTTCCTCCTCGCTTCTCGCGCGCGGTGGCAATGGCGAGCGAGAAAGCGGGCGGCGTGATGTGTCACCTCCACGTTTGCTTTTGTCAACGTTTCTCTACAATGCATTTAATGCGCACCAGGCTTTCTCCTCCATTGTCACCATGCTCACTTGCTCCCATCTTTTCTTGGTCTACAACCGGAGCATGAACCGAGCCCACCATGGACTCGGGTTCTTGCTCAAAACCCTAATTCTTTCCCTATAAAGTGCCCCTCTAGGTCCTCCTGGTGTCCCTTTACCCCACACTTTGCTCTTCTTAGTGTTTGAGCGGCTAAACCACCTCACACCCTCAAAGCACCATTGTTGGCCGTAGAGCTCCAATGGCGGCCTTGGTGTCCAGTGGTTCATCTTCAACTTTTCTTGCACCCTTTTGAACTCCTCAACCTTCCCTATATTTCCCCTAACTTGATTTTGGGTTGCATTCACAGGAATCACTCAATTTTAAGTTTGGAGATTTTCGGTTGGTCTCACCCCCTTTCTTCTCCAGCTCCGGTAAGTGGTTCTTTTTGCAATTACTTGCTTTTGGAGCCTCTTTGAGCTATAATGAAGCTGTGGTGATGATTTGGTTCCACTCATTTTGCTCAGAACCTCATCTTCCACTTCATCTTCTTCGGCTCCGGTGGACTTCATCGTGTTCAAATCTTCCTGCCATCTTTGGAGCTCCTCTCGGTTAAGGTAGCTTCTATATAGTCCCTAGAAGTCATGGCACTCGCTTCCTTGGACTGCAATGGAGCATTTTGCTATTTTCATGTTTTACGAAAATGGCTCCATCTTTGTTTTCCGGCTCGCGGCGTTCAGAACCTCCACGCCGCGAGGTCACCACCATTGGGTCCGCAACACTATTGCGAACCCATTTTGATAGTTTGTGGCGCGCATGCGATCGAGTCGCGGCGACAAGCCGGCAAAGCCACTCGGGTTTTGTCGGAGAAGCTCCGTTTCGATCGAGATAATTAGGACACATTTAATGTTTAATGATTGCCAATCGGTAGAGCATTAAGGTGTGTCTTAATCGCCTAATGTCTCAACGACATGTGGGTCCACCCCCTTAAATCACCCGGCTTTTATCCGTGCGTTTAGGCATCATTAATGCTAATCATGGGTTAATTAAAGTGTCGGCACTATTGGTATCGGAATAACCCCATGTGCCACCGCTAGGTGGGCCCATAAGCTCAAAACCGAAAACCGAAGTCATTAGGGCTGATTTTGGGTTATTTATTGCTAACCATTGTTAGCAATAAATGTGTCGAAATACCTTCTTGGGTCAGCGGCGTGTGGGCCCTCGTCCTAAATCACCTGCTGTTCAAATCTTTAGGACACATTAATTGCTAATCATCACTAATCATTGGTCATTAGTAATTAATTAGTGTCCTAAAGCCTCCTTTAAGTCACGCGGTGGGTCCACGTGCCTGTGCACATGTGCTAAATCTCGCATGTGTGACTCGATCAGCGACATGCGCCCACGTGTCGATATTCTGTTTGCACTTCAATCTTGGACCGCCGTCCATTTTGCGATCTGCGCCGGATCTTGTATGCATTCGGACCATCCGCTCCCTCATCATTCTTGGCCGTCCATCGCTAGATCTGCGGCCAGATCCGTATGCTTCGGACCCTCCGTTGCATCCTTCCCGTGAGCCGTTGGATCTTGATCCAACGGTGGGCTCTGTTTTGAATCACGCGCGTGCATTGTTCTCGTGCGTGTGGCTCGTTGGATTTTGCATCAACGCCCACGGCGTCCACGTCGTTATTTTCGGTTGGGTTGGTTTTATTTACGTAAGTATTTGTTTATCAACTGAAAATTGTATCAAAACTTTAGAAATTCATAACTAATTCAAGATAAATCCTTTTTACACGAAACCAACTGCAATAAATTTGTATTTCACTAAAGTTTAATATAAAAATGCTTTTAGCTATCTTCTTTGTAGTAGAAAATTCGTAATCCTTAATAGCTTGTTTTCGCTATTTTTATATATTCCAGAATTGTATTAAAACTTGGAAAATGCATATCTTTTTCTGTATATCAGCTAATTGAATGATTTTAACTTTGATAAATTTGTTATTAACTAAACTTTAATCTAAAAATGGTGGTAGGCCTAAATCAGCACCAGAAAAATATGTTAATAGATTTAACCTTATTAGTAGCAATTAAAAATTCATTTAATGTTGTAATAGACACCAGTAATTCCCTGTAAATCCTAAAAATAGAAATTTGATGTTAGGAAATCCCTCTGTTATCATACTATAATGTGAAATGGGTGTTGCACATGTTATATCTCTGGAAAGTGCATTATGCTAATTTTGCATCTTAGAAAAAAAATCATAACTAAATCATTTTAACTCCAAATGACCTGAAATTTTATATGGGTTACCACTATACCAGTAGGTAGCTACCATAAAAATTTCAGCTTCAAAATCTTTCTAGGAAATATTTTTGCTACAGTACCTAATTATGGCCGAAAATGGGTTTTTAGGTAATATCTTTTGCACCACAAATCCAAATTAGGTTTTTCCAGTTTCCATATCTAGGTATATTCGTATTCTACCTTATGTTTAAATTTCATTCGCATTTGGATAATTTTTGCTTGCTCGTTTGTTTAAGTGTGGCTCGTCTTATTGGTTGTTCTTGGTTCTTTTGCCTTTTAGCTTAGGATTCAACATTTGCGGTAATCCCGAGAGCGACCCTCCACAACAGTTTGAGCAACGACAAGAAGGCAAGCGGTTTGATCATGTTAATCCCATATTTTAAGTATTTATGTTGATTGCAAATTCTATGTATGCATTGCTACTTTGTGTTAATAGTTGGCCTAGTAGATGCATTTCCTTAGCGAATGATTATCCTCTACTACCATGAGCCTAGGTTACTTGCTGTGATTTAGAGTTCATGGATGGGCTCTTGTCACTTAGTAGTTGCGAATCAATTGCTTAGCCATGCTTAGCCGGTAGAAATGGGCGGTTATCGACTTGTCGATAACCTTGATCACTTAAAACTTATTATGATTATGATTTCCACCTTGTGCCTTGTCTACTTATGAAAACTAAAACTGAAAACAAAATGATTTAGACTTGGGCACAATGGTATGATGGTGTGATTTTTGGGTGTGACTGGAATGGTGCCCGGGTCAACAAGGACCGAACATCTTGTTACACTAAACCAAGCATTTTAGCGCTAACCACATTAGAGGTATGGGACCTCTCTTGACTTAGTACTTTGGCGTGTATTGGCTCCGAGTCGCAGGGAGTCGCAGGAGGGATGGTGTTGGGAGCATTGTAGTGTCCGAAAGACTTCACCCGTGATGGGATTTGTTGTAACACCCCAGCCCGACATGAGCCTGGAATGCTATTAAACTAACATTAAATAATTCTAAACCAAGGCAAACTACCAAATTTCGACAGAACCTCCCTTGTAAAGTTAACTACACGGAGGTTCCAACACATAGATGAATCATAAATAAATAAACCGACAACGAGAATCATCATTAGGTATTCAAAGTATGCTAAGCAACTAGTATATCCAAAGAAATCTGAAGTTCACTACTCATCATTATTACACTTAACCCATTGCATGAGGCATAATCATAATAAATCCTTTAAGCAACTCGCTCATTTATTTCAAAGATGGTGCAAGTTTATTCAACTTTAGATGGTTCATGGTAGTGTGTGTGTGAACATTAAGCTACTCCCTCCCATGCATGTCATCCTTGGATTGGGTACCTAAAACAACAAGAAAGCAAGAGTGAGTCTACAGACTCAGCAAGTACATAAATAAAAAGACACATGATTCAAACCATTACATCAGCATCCACATTTAGGAGCACATCATTAAATCATGCCATATGCATATGCAATGCTCAAGGATTCCTTTTCTTTATCTCTTTTTGCATTTTACCAATAATGCAAAGTATGCAACTGTCATTGCATACCCATGCTGTCTTGCGCATGCGCATAGGGGACCAATTGCCCAATACTCCGCATGTATTGGGGACCTCAAGCCCACACTCCACAAGTGTGGGGATCTCAAGCCCGTCACATTCATGACGGGGACCTCAAAGATGTGCATGATTGGTCATCACAAGACCAGGCCTCAACATGATATCAATATGCATATGCACCATCTCTTTTCATTATCAAGCACCAAAGATAATAACAACATTCATGAATAAAGCATAGCCATACTTTGAACATTCACCATTCTTATTATGCACACTTGCCAACAGCCATACAACACTAACATGTATCAAACACGCATTCATGTCCAAGCAATCACAAACAAGGTACAAACAATGCACTTGCCATAACCGCGTGAAGCGGAGGATGCGAAGAAGCGCTGCCTCCGGGATCAATCCACCACCTAAAATTCATTTAAAGGCATACTAAGCCAATGGTAATGGACCGAACAAACAATATAAGCAACCACAATCTAGCAATAGCTTGTAACGCGACCCCGACTCCAAATTCCTAAAAGCTGATCTATCCCCTCTGTAAACAGTCATGTTCTAAAATTCGTATCTTTTAGTACAAGAGTCCAAATGAGGTGTTCTTAGACTTCATTTAAAGGTTATCAAATTATCCAACTAAACCTAGTTGGTGGGCCTTCCTGATTCGGCCATATAATATCCCTTTTATGCAGATTAACAAAACATTGATTTCACGTCAGGTTCTCTGGACAGTACACTAAAACAATCATAACGTTCAGGTCGTTTGTCCAAATGTCGCGTTCTTGGGATTCCCTGAAAGCTACGACAATTATCTACAACTTTCGTTATACTGAGATCCTCTAATTATCCCTTTAACTGATCTCTCAAGTCAGATTACTAAAACCTGTTAGAATACCGACAGATTCGCAGAACAGTCGCACTAATAAATTCATAACTTTTGCTACAGAGGTCAAAAAAATACGATCTAGCACTTCATTGAAAGCTATTGACGTCCTCTACAACTCTCTAGGAGAAGCCCAAGACTGAATCCAAACTTAACTACATCAAAACGTTTGTCTAACATGATCTGTCCTGAGGAGACAGAAATACCGACATTGATTAACTATCTAAAAACGCATCGGATCAAAGGGGAATTGAGGTTACCCTTGAAGAATCGCAGGGAGATGACAAACCACCCCTACGAAGAAGATCCTCTCCCTCTTCCCCTTCCTCTTCTTCTTCTTCTTCTTCTTCTTCTTCTTCTTGGTCGGCAGCACCCGAATTAGACAGCGCAAGGAGGCGGGGGCGGTACTGTTCACGGGGTACTGTAGCAGTGGCGGCTACTGTAGCATGCCGTGCTACAGTACCACCTAGGGTTTCCCCTTCTTTTGTTGGTGGCCGGCCCCTCCTGGGCCTCCTGGGCCAAAGCCCGAGGCCCAGGTTGTCGAATAATTGCGAAACCCCTCTAATCCTCTGTTAACTCTATTTTTCTAGTTGGTTCTTCTCTCTAATTCTTTCTTTTCACTTAAATAGACTTGGGGTATTACATTCTACCCCCTTAAACAGAATTCGACCCGAATTCTTCTCACCGATCCACTTGAATGAGCACCGAACCGAACTTAACAAGCGTTAACACATACACGCGTGAACGACTCTACATAAGGCTCGCGCATGCGAGACCTCTAACTTCAAGTCATTTTCCTCTCGGACATATGGGACCACCGCACTTTGATGCAACCGGCGTGTTATGCCTCATTACACTTATCGACTGACCAGGAACCACTTAACGGATAGGACTTGAAGATGCGACATTACTCGTTAACGGATCTTATGAAACCTCACACTCCAAATACCTCAAGACTCCTCTGAACGCCAGGTCATACAAACCGTTATATTCCCCGCTCCAGGACTCGAGATAGTTATAGCAATTTGCAATCTTCCAACATGCCCACATCTTCCAGAACAACCAAATATACTTTAGGCTATCTATCTCTTGGATCCAAACCACAAAAATTGCACGTAAACATATGAAACTCTTGTTCCATCGCTCAGTCGACCTCTTCATCATAACAAGTAGATCCTCCATTAAGCAGGGACACGCAACAAAACTTATTTTAGTCAAGTTTTAATAATTAGATTCAACTGAAAACAGAGGTTTCATAATGTAATTCCAACTTTCCTCCAAAACACTCAAATCCAAAATCAGAGATTCTTCACAAAAACCTTCAATCCTTCCAACTCGGCAGTTTGTAATTGAGCACCACATAAGCCAAAAGAGAATTCACTCAAATGCCCAAATCAAACACTATATTTTTTTCCCTGAACCGAAAAGAACCACCTTGCCAACAAAGAGGCAACTCAAATTGTACATGTTCTCCGTCATAAAACCCAACTCAACCAAGAACCACTAGAGCACTTCTCTACTCGAGAGAACAATCTTTTCTCAGATATTCTTTTAGGAAACAAACCCTTTTCCGAATCATGGGTGTCCAGAACTATGACACTAACTCCTTCCTCTTAACCGACAATCCCAAAATGATCCTCAAACCAAAAAAGACAACCATACTTATTTAGAGGGACTCTATTAATCCACAAAAGGATTCTCTAGTCCACTTCTATTCCAATGGAATTTTCTTGACAAAAGGTTGCAAACACCTCAATAAAGATTTTTCACCCACAACCCCATCATCTCATTCTGTTAAAGATAATCAACTTCAAATTCTCACCACACACACACTCTTTTACTTTACCCAAAGTATTCTATCAAAAATCAACACATTATTCAAAATTTGCTCCTGTTCATCTACCTCTACACATAATATTGGGTCTCCAAGATCCTAGCATAAAATACAAAGCCCAAAACCAACCTTCAAGTCTCCTACCATGAATCTCTGGTGTAATCGACAGAAAATCCTCAAATTTGTTTACTAAAAATTCACACCGCTTAACTATAACCTCAGTCATTAATATCAAGATTCCTCACTAATCAAATAACCGCCCCAAGGCGATTTATTTCACCAATCTTAGACGTTCTCTAATCCACACCAATCCAATTCAGTCGCACAACCACAATATACTCGTTCGCAAAACCTTAACTAATTGACCAGGATTCAAACATACTCAATCACCAACGTTAATAAATGAGTATATTCTTTGACCAAGATATCCTTAGAATTAATTTAACTCCCATAGGATTACTCATTGAGGTCGGGTCATACTTGACATTAGCTCAACAGTTCCTGCTATCTCATTAATTGGCATAACAATTGGATTATTTTGCTAGTCTCCACTCTGTTAAACTACATCGCCATAGATCACCTACACAACCTCTCAAAATTACCCAATCGCGATACTCTAACACATGATCAAGTTTCCCATACTTTCGATAAACCCAACATTCTAGCATGAATGAAGGTTCTTGGATTATAATTCGCTATGGGTTCCGCTAGTTGTAACACTAATCAGTTTTATTTCAACGACAATCATTCCATTTAAATCAAATTCTCCAAGAATTATAGGTCAAAACCAATTTACTTTCTGCTGTTCTTCAAATAGCTTGGTCTCCAAAATTCTTACCGCTATCGTTTACTTGACCACCACCAACCAATCACCATACAACTCTTTATAACACTTGGCATCACAACTTGGTTAATTCCTTACTCAAAAGGAAGAAATAAACAGATGCAAGGTTCGACGCACAAGAAATTGTGGCTCCTCGAAGTGAGCACAAGACCAAGAGAAACAGTCAAATAGAAATGATCTCGGAAAACAAAATACGAGTCCACAGTCGAGGGCACAAGTCCCACAAGAAGAAATTTTCCACGTCCATAAATCATAATAAAACATTGCTATGCAAACCCAAGAAACTCTTAAGCTGTGACAACAGGAAAGTTGCAGATTATGATTCTTATCTCCAACCTCAAATACTTATGGTACTCATTTTCTGTCAACAAATAAAGCAATCTCTTTGATTACAACATTACTTGCCAAACCAAATAAGAAATGCCTTTAATACCAAATCACATTCATCACTTCGGAACCAAACGGAACCTTTCCATATGTCACATTGCTCAACTAATTTCATCTACTACATAAATCATGAACCCCCAAAAGATCACGAATACAAAACTCCAAACATTTCATTTAACCATTATTAAAACAATCAACTTACTTTCTCTCTAGAAGAATCATCACCACTCCAACGCGTCACAATCTCTTGTAGGCCTTATTACTAACATCAAGAATAATTCACTCTTAACAAGGTTCGTTATCATCAACTCTTCCTTTATAAAGTCCCCAAAAGCACCAAATCTGTTACATTTCACTCTATCATCTCATCCTCAAATGAGAGTACACCAAATTCTTACTCCATCACTATAACAACCACCATATTTTAGAAGGAACCTACTACACAATTTACAAGGTTACACCAAAACCCTTTCATCAAAGACATACTATTATCCGACAATTTCACCATCAAGCAAACACATGTCACCTATTAAATCCCATTGTAAACCTTTCCAAAAGAAACACAACATATTATTTCATAACATTTTTGTTATCTCAATAAGATTACAATGATCAATCTGTTCTAGAGTATATCTAATACCCCAATCGCACTATCGGGCAAGACCTCTTTTAACAAGGACATGCAACCACAATACATCCTCGTGAAACACTCGTGAATAAATTACTTTCAAATTTCAACCCTTCACCTATTCAGAAGGCTCACACTTATTTAGTACACACTAATTCCAATCTAGAGGTTATCATAAACTTTTGATGATTATTCAATCATGGACGAATTGATGGTCCTGTATCTATTTGTACTCCCACGAGCATAAATAAGATCATCAAATATCCAATTAAAGAAAGTTTCTATATTAATATCTACCAAGACGATGATCGAACACATATTATATTTCTCTTCCGCACAATTAGATTAAACCATTGAGATCAAATAATCTAACAAGTTTAGCAAACTAAACAACTCTAGGGTCAACCACTCAGTTAATGTTCCATAGTTGTTAATAACTCTATTGATTCCAATTAGGTGTAGCCATACACTTAATCACAGTTCAACAAGAACTAATACATGACATCATCAAATTAATCAACTTTCCTTCCAAGGATCTTAGTTAGGATCGATTATACACTACACTACGGACCCAACTTGGTCACTCATATCATATTCACTAATTTCTCTAATTATAACCTCTCATTTAACCACGAGTCGACATCGCTACAGGGTTTAGCGCTTTCTTTCATAAAAGAACTTTTCAACTTCTACACTCAAGATACCCAAAGAGATAAATTGAGTCAAAACTTCCAAGTACTACAAGACTTGCAAAAGGAAACTTTCATTAGCCAAAACATCAAGTGAAATAAATGGATCATGCTTTCCAATGAGAGAGGCAAAACTCCAATATAAAGGTCAACCTTGACAATCAACCGAGTCCACTAGCCGCAAGAATAACTCATCGGTTGGAAAAACAATGATTGCTTAACGGGACAAATTAAGCCAATAAAAACACATCAATCCTTCTCAAAGAAACCCACCAACCGCAATGAACTCTGACCCAAAGAAATTCATCGACCACAATCGAACAAGAGTTGACCAAATTCAAATTCAAAGAAGGAACAACTTCTAAAATACTCACTATCACGTCGGTACTAAGATATCTGAGGTAACCTCTTTCCTTCTCTCTTACCACGAACAATGGTGTAACCTGGTAAAGCCCAGGGCCACAACCATGACCTCAATCCTCTCAACAAGGGCTACCCTCACTCATAATAATCATATAATCATATTATAGGTATGTAAGATCATCTTATAACAGGAATCATCAATACAAAGATAACGAGCGTAAATGCAATGCTTGACCCACCCCATCCCACTCGCACCAAGTGTCGAGGTTTCGCTTAATTAACCATTAACAATTTTTTTAACAAGCTAAGTTACCTAAGTCGTTAATCTGTTCACCACGGACCTACAGCCCGCTCTGATACCAACTGTAACACCCCAGCCCGACATGAGCCTGGAATGCTATTAAACTAACATTAAATAATTCTAAACCAAGGCAAACTACAAATTTACACAGAACCTCCTTGTAAAGTTAACTACACGGAGGTTCCAACACATAGATGAATCATAAATAAATAAACCGACAACGAGAATCATCATTAGGTATTCAAAGTATGCTAAGCAACTAGTATATCCAAAGAAATCTGAAGTTCACTACTCATCATTATTACACTTAACCCATTGCATGAGGCATAATCATAATAAATCCTTTAAGCAACTCGCTCATTTA
This sequence comes from Ampelocalamus luodianensis, assembly GCA_036346255.1. Taxonomy (NCBI): domain Eukaryota; kingdom Viridiplantae; phylum Streptophyta; class Magnoliopsida; order Poales; family Poaceae; genus Ampelocalamus; species Ampelocalamus luodianensis. The sequence continues at coordinate 23,023,396 of CM070631.1, read as the reverse complement.
TTTCAGCATGGTCTGAAGTTTATTCAACTTTAGATGGTTCATGGTAGTGTGTGTGTGAACATTAAGCTACTCCCTCCCATGCATGTCATCCTTGGATTGGGTACCTAAAACAACAAGAAAGCAAGAGTGAGTCTACAGACTCAGCAAGTACATAAATAAAAAGACACATGATTCAAACCATTACATCAGCATCCACATTTAGGAGCACATCATTAAATCATGCCATATGCATATGCAATGCTCAAGGATTCCTTTATTTATCTCTTTTTGCATTTTACCGTAATGCAAAGTATGCAACCGTCGCTGCATACCCATGCCTGTGCGCGCACGCATAGGGACCAATTGCCCAATACTCCGCATGTATTGGGGACCTCAAGCCCACACTCCACAAGTGTGGGGATCTCAAGCCCGTCACATTCATGACGGGACCTCAAAGATGTGCATGATTGGTCATCACAAGACCAGCCTCAACATGATATCAATATGCATATGCACCATCTCTTTTCATTATCAAGCACCAAAGATAATAACAACATTCATGAATAAAGCATAGCCATACTTTGAACATTCACCATTCTTATTATGCACACTTGCCAACAGCCATACAACACTAACATGTATCAAACACGCATTCATGTCCAAGCAATCACAAACAAGGTACAAACAATGCACTTGCCATAACCGCGTGAGAACGGAGGATGCGAAGAAGGCGCTGCCTCCGGGATCAATCCACCACCTAAAATTCATTTAAAGGCATACTAAGCCAATGGTAATGGACCGAACAAACAATATAAGCAACCACAATCTAGCAATAGCTTGTAACGACCCGACTCCAAATTCCTAAAAGCTGATCTATCCCTCTGTAAACAGTCATGTTCTAAAATTCGTATCTTTTAGTACAAGAGTCCAAATGAGGTGTTCTTAGACTTCATTTAAAGGTTATCAAATTATCCAACTAAACCTAGTTGGTGGGCCTTCCTGATTCGGCCATATAATATCCCTTTTATGCAGATTAACAAAACATTGATTTCACGTCAGGTTCTCTGGACAGTACACTAAAACAATCATAACGTTCAGGTCGTTTGTCCAAATGTCGCGTTCTTGGGATTCCCTGAAAGCTACGACAATTATCTATAACTTTCGTTATACTGAGATCCTCTAATTATCCCTTTAACTGATCTCTCAAGTCAGATTACTAAAACCTGTTAGAATACCGACAGATTCGCAGAACAGTCGCACTAATAAATTCATAACTTTTGCTACAGAGGTCAAAAAATACGATCTAGCACTTCATTGAAAGCTATTGACGTCCTCTACAACTCTCTAGGAGAAGCCCAAGACTGAATCCAAACTTAACTACATCAAAACGTTTGTCTAACATGATCTGTCCTGAGGAGACAGAAATACCGACATTGATTAACTATCTAAAACGCATCGGATCAAAGGGGAATTGAGGTTACCCTTGAAGAATCATGAGGAGATGACAAACCACCCCTACGAAGAAGATCCTCTCCTCTTCCCTTCCTCTTCTTCTTCTTCTTCTTCTTCTTGGCGACACCAATTAGACAGCGCAAGGAGGCGGGGCGGTGCATTCACAGTGCTGTATGCGAGTGGCGGCTACTGTAGCATGCCGTGCTACAGTACCACCCTAGGTTTCCCCTTCTTTTTGTTGGTGGCGGCCCTCCTGGGCCTCCCGGCCAAAGCACGAGGCCCGTGTTGTCGAATAATTGCGAAAACCCTCTAATCCTCTGTAACTCTATTTTTCTAGTTGGTTCTTCTCTCTAATTCTTTCTTTTCACTTAAATAGACTTGGGGTATTACATTTGTTGTCTTTCGCTTGCAATGTAAGCATATGGGTTTCTATCCATATGAGCGCTCGTAGTTAATACACAAGATTGGAAATGTCTCGTAGGACTTAGCGGTCTGCATACCTTCTGTAGTGTGCTTGGGGCTTGAAGCGGTGCAAGTGTGGGTACATTGGTACACCCTGCGCAGGTTAAAACTATTCAAATAGCCTCGTCTAAGTTATGGACACGCTTGCAAGGTCTTTCAAGAGTTAGACTACAACCTTTTAATTAAAACTTGATGGGTGGTACGAATCGGGATTCGTGCTATGTTGTCGTGGCTATTGGGATAGTCACTTCAGTGGTTACTTGTATGTATCTTTACTTCTGTTACTTTGATAACAAAACAGATTTGCAAACTTGCTTTTAAACGTATTACATTATTGCAAATAAAGTTGGCTTCATGCAAAATGAGACATACAACCTCCACCTAAATAAGCTTGCATGTAGTTTATGAATAGGTGCGCTATTCCACACGTCGATCTTGCGGGTACAAAGACAATCTTTGTACTCGGATGCTATGCTTAATTGTTCATTGCAGAGGAAGAAGGTGAGCACAGGGGCCTCACTTTTGTGAGTGTGTTGTGGTAGCTTATGGGCGACTAGCTTGGCGGCCCGGTCGGTTGCCTTGTGGGTGTATGGCTAACCGGTTGACTTTTGTTCTAGCCATCTTATGGCACCTTTTGCTTCCGCTGTCATTCTTGTATATTGTTCTTTTTGGCCGGTCGGCTCTCTTTTGTAATAACTTTACTTTATGTATGTCGTTGTTGAACTTAGTAATGTATGTGTATGGAATTGATGTGTAATTTTGTGATGATGTGCATATGCTGCAATTCTGGGAAGCATATGTCCATCGAGGCTTAGAATGTTTAATTAGTAATGCCAGAACCATTTGGAGGTTAAGTGTTACTAGTTAAATATTCCGGGTCCTCACAGACAGTTCCTTAGAAAATACCGTGTGTGATGCATCATCTTTCACAGACGGTTTAATCTACAAATCGTCTGTGATGCATCAGATATCACAGACGATTTCATCTATAAACCGTCCGTGATAGTAGACTATTACAAACGGTTTTATATACAAACCGTATGTGATATTCTACTATCACAGACGATTCTGAGTTAATAACCGTCTGTGATAGGGTACATCACAGACGGTTTGAAGAACCGTCTGTGATGACTCATGTCATCACTGAAATTATCTGTGATGACGTTTTTGAACCGTCTGTGAAGACCTTTTCTGTAGTAGGGTGATGGGGAAGTGATGGATAGTGACGAGGAATCCGGAGCAGGGAGGATTGGCTGGCGCGCATGGGTGAGGTCCAGGTGAGAAAGGACCGACGAAACCGGCCAGCCGGGCGACATGTCGCTAGTCCTGTTAACAAACTTGCAGCAGACAATATCTATTTACAGCTCCATGCATGGCCATCCTGTTACCATCACTTCATTAGTTCACATGCAAATCGAATTGTGACATATATGTAGCAGGCATCAGGTCTCCAAACTCCAAAAGCAGGTGTACTAATAGAACAGATGCTTCAAACAAATAAAAGACAGTCATGTGCACGCGTGCTGCAAATTGGGAGCGAAGGTTCCAAAACAAAATTGCGACTTTGAAATATATGTAAATGTTAGATAAAACATTTAAAATAATTTTGCTACCTAAATATATAAATATTGAATTAAGAACTAAAACAAAGTTGTATTAAATTTACACAAACTACCTATAACCCTACGCAACTATATGCTAAAATACTTATTTACATAGAGTTAAGATTTAGAAATATAAATATACTTAAAAATTATAAATCTAAAAAGTTAAATTTAAATATCGTAAATTCAGGGATAAAAACCCAAAACTAAAATATTGCAATCCAAATTTGAAAATTTGAATTAAATTTACTGAAGCCCGCACGGCCTGATGACTAGTATATATCTAAACTGTGGCAAAATCGGTGTGGGGGCAGACTGTTTGCCAGATATCGGAGAGCCTGCTCAATATAAACACACGACTTAATTAATTCCATCACAAATTCAGATAGTTTAGTACAAAAGTTCAAATACCAGATGAATATTTTATATTTTGTGCACTACAAAGCAACCTGAAGTTCAAGTAGAAGACAACGAGGGAATGAGAACTATGTATCGCATTGTTAAAAATTGTTTGATCAGAAGCTCACAAAAGTTACAAATCTACCCTCATGTGGCCAGACAAATTAAATATCTTGAGTTCGCTATTAGAAAGTAGAAACATATCCTCCGATATAAAGAGAGGGAAAATGGAGGCTCCAATTTGCAGGCCACGTCGCCTTGATTCTCCTCCCCCGTCGGATGCAGCACGCTTTTGCTTCGCAGCCGTTTGATTGCTTCTCGGTTTCGCTTGCCTGCTTCGCTTGCTGCCTGGTTGTCCGCCTCGGTGCGAGTGTGCAGTAATGGCTGCCCCAGCCGTACCCTGTCAGCCCGGCCACGTGTCCTCTTTTTCAACGCTCCGTATGAAGCGCATAGGCCCACTAGTAATATACAAAAGTTGTGTTAAGTGCATCACATGTCAGGTTTTGTAATAGTGGTGAGAAAAATCATTCTAGGAACAAAGCCAGCCATGGCTCTATCTTATAGACACCACCAAATCCATATTATTTCCGACAACCGAGAACGGTATGGGATGAAGGGAAACCATCGGGGATTGCAATGCCTGACGGTGCTAGGGCTTCCTAGTGAGGGATCACTACCGATGCCTAACGGAAAACCACGAGGGATTGTTTCTTGGCGGGAGCCCCAGACGGAGGCTGTTAGGCAAAAGGGCACCACATCTGGTTAGACATTAAAAGGCTCGAGGCCTGAATAAGGTCATCCGTTTATGGCGGAGGCAAAGGTGGAGCGCGGATACAAAAGTCGGCTCGAGATTGCAAATGGGAGGTGGCATGTCAAACGATGGACCGAAGGGGGCATATGAACATAGCACGGTGGGCGATGGCTGAACGGTAGTGGCCGATGGTTGTGATTTCATTTTCTACGTTAGTGGTGGCGCTAGGGGTTATGGTAGATTTAAGGCCGAAGGCATGGTTTGTAGGGGCCGGCGGCTAGGCACGAGGCCGGAGAAGGTGAGCTGGGCTGAAGGGTGTGAGGTGGTTGAGGGTGGAGACATGGCGGCTGGAGGAGGAGGTCTATGGATATGGGAGGAGTCGAGGAGCGATTTGGAGGATTTGTGGGGAGGGGGTCGCGCGGGATACTTGTATTTTATTCAGAAATCCACTTCTCATCCCTAACAGTCACGTGCACGTCAGGAATGCCTAATCCCCAACTACTATGCGCCAACCAACAGGAATGGTGCGATTATCTGTGACGGTTAACTGATAACCACCAGGGATTCTAGTTTTTTTTACGGTGTGCTTGGGGCCATCAGGGATACCCTTGACTGTCAGGAGAAATCTGGATTTTGGTAGTGGGAGAAGACCTTCCAAGCTAGAGTACAAGATGAGCATGTACTAAATATTTCTATTTTGCAAGCTAGAATACTAACTATTAATACCATCTGCTTGTTTTCAGGGACTTATTACTGAACAAGGCATATTGGCTGAGCATGACAATGTTTGTTTAAGGAAAACAAATTGAAGAGAAAATTATATCGATCTGAATGTGAAGAATATGGTTCAGGACTTTACTTCAAGGATTAATAAGCTTGGCAAGAATAAAATCATGCTGTAAATATGTGTAATTCTGTGTTTACCAATTATTTGATGTAATCGTTGATGTTGTAACATTTGTAACATGTACACCGAGTGAAAGTTGTCATGTCCATCAAGCCATATTAATAGAAAGTAAAGTTGCTTTAAAACTTGTTTTAATTATGTTTATGCACGTTGAAGTAATATCTTAACTAATAAAACAAGGAGGTTACCTCCGCACAGTGGGAGGATCATCTCACCCCTACGTACGTAAAAAAAAATCCAACAAAAACCCCACGCGCACTGGGACCACCGTATCAGCCGCGACGCCTCCCTAACGTGCCCGCTACTCACATCTGCGCCATCGCTGCCCCACCTCGCACTTACATCGGTGCCGTCACCCTTTATTCGCAGCACCAGCCGTCCGCATGTGTATCCCGTCCCTCGGCGCTTGCATAGTCCCCTACATCGCATTTCTCATGTCCCTCCCTTGTCCTAGGCTCCATCATCATTGCTCCACCCACTCCCCCGTCCCCATCTCCTCTCTCACCCTCCTATCTCGTGGAAAGTTTATATTTCTGTTACAACACAGGGCACTCTGCTAGTGTAATAAAAAAATCAGATTACCCCATCTACTTTCACAAAAGTCCACCTTGCCCTATACTCTTGAATCGGAAAATAAACCCTTAAACATTCAATCAGAGTTCAAAATACAACATGTTCTAATATGTGATGACCGCCTCCCCCTGTTAGTCTGATCTTGATCTGAATCACAATTGAACGACAGCTATAAGGGAATCCCGTAAAAGGTTTTCAGTAAAAGCAATGGGGCTCATTGATGTTGAATAATCCTTAATGCGCCGATTTCTTGTGTTTACTACTTGTAACACTTCCGTTGCCTTTATTTGCATTAGAAGCATTGATACAGTTTGCTGGCTGAGCAATGCGCAGGTTAGTAGTCATGAGCGCTAGCAGTAGATCAATGCCGTTGAATGGATAGGCTTGTTGGCTAAGCAATGACGATCAATGTCAGCAATCACTCGTCAGCGTTAGCAGTGAGCAGTTACTCATTTGTTTCTTTTGCTAGTATAAATATGAGAAGAAAAACAAGAAAAAGGCTGCAGCAGTTTGGTAGCACCAAAATTCTTCTGAGTTCTGTTTGCTGTGTCGCAAGTGTACATGTGTGTGTTTTGAGTTCCAGGCGTCTCATGTGCATAGACACTGGTGAGCGAGCTGACAATTGGTATCAGAGCTTCGTACTCTCTTGCTTGTGAAGATGTCACGCGACGGTTCACGTTCTCCTACCAGGTCTCCTCCCAAGATGGGGTGCAAGGCGACGGTAGCACTACTCGCACGAGCAATCTCAGTGGCAACGGCGGTAGCGAGATTGGATCCGGCAGCATTGGCAGCCAAGAGATCATGATGCAGCGGGGGGTAAGCGAGCCAAGTGGATCGGTGGTCTATCCCACGCTAACACGGACGAACAACACCGACTGGGCCCTCGTGATGAGGGTGAACCTACAGGTACAAGACCTGGGGGAGGCGATCGAACCTTGCAATGCCGACTACCGCAATGACAGTGGCCACATGCGCCATCCTCTGACGGTCTCACGGATATGTTGTCCATCTTTGGCGGTGAAGGAGATGTCCAAGTAGGCATGGGACACTGTGAAGACGATGCAGATGGGTGTCGAGCGCGTCCGTGAGGTAAATGCACATAACCTTCGCAAGGAATTCGAGGATATCAAATTCAAGGATGGTGAGTCAGTGGACGACTTCTCCATGAGGATCACGAGACTCATCAACGATCTCCGGATCCTAGGCGACATGTTGGAAGAAGAAAAGGTAGTCAATAAATTCCTTCATATTGTGCCACCCAGGTATACACAAGTGGCAATCTCGATCGAGATACTACTTAACTTGAGCAAGTTGTCGATCGAAGAACTCACCGACCGGCTTCAATCAGTGGAGCAGCGATACACGTGCGACAACTCGGGCGGCTCTGGTGGGTGTCTTCTCCTCACTGAAGAGGAGTGGCTCGCACGCACCAAGAAGAGAGAGCAAGACGACAGCTCTTCCGGCAGTGATAACAATTATCGCGGCAAGCTGCATGGTCGTGGGTGCGGCAAAGGTGGGCACGACGGCAAGGATGGTGGCTCTTCCAGTGTGCGCCGTGACATGTCGCAGGTTTAATGCTACAACTACGATAAGTATGGGCATTACTCAGAACGCCGCAAGCCTAAGCGCGAGCAAGTTAATCGACACCGATTGGCGACAACGGCGATGAACTGCGCTTCTCATGGCGTAGGTGTGTGCACTCACCGAAGCTTCCAAATGCGCGCACGCGGCGTGGTGCTCAACGAGGTGCACGCGCAGTGCATCTAGGGCACGAGGAGGGCGGCCACGACGGCGCTTGGTACTTGAACACCGGTGCTAGCAATCACATGTCCGGTGCGGGCAAGCTTCACGAGAGATGGGCGAGGTGTCACCGGCTCTGTCAGGTTCGGCGACGACTCGGTGGTGGATATATGCGCGTGGAACCGTTCTATTCACCGCCGAGCGAGGAACACTGCGCTAATCGGGTGTACTACATCCCATGACTATGCAAAGAACATAACGAGCCTCGGGCAGCTCGGTGAAATGGCAACCGACACTCATCCAGGGCGGCATGCTCACGATCCGTGGCCGGCATCGCATATTTTACGCTCTATGTGCTTACCTCGGCATTTCACAACAGCTTGCTCGTCCGCGTGGTGACGCGCGCGGCGCGCGGGGCGTGGCGTGTGGCAGTGCACGGTGACACAGCAGAGTGCGAGCGGTTGGGGGGGCACAGGCGTGCGGCGCGCATGGCATGGTGGGTAGCCACAGCGCATGGGATGGTGGGTAGCCACAGCGCATGGGCGCACACAGGCACGAGGTGCGGTGGCTATGCAAACGCGTGGCACGGCGGCCAGCGGGGCGAGCGTGGTGCGGAGGGCGCAACGAGTAGCGCGGGAGGCCTCGCTGCGGCGCGGTTGGCGTGGGCGGCTTGTAGGGCGCGCAAGAGCGGTGTGGCGAGCACCGGTGTCAGGCCAACAGGGCTGCGCACGGGAGAACACTCATGGCACGCGGCTTAGTGGTAGGTGGCACGGCACGGCTGATGCACGGTGCCGCCACGGTTGGGGTGTGACACGAGCGGGCGCAGCGAGTCAAGCATATACTTTGGTACATTGCGTGCGCGGAGCTATGGTTGTCTTTACGCAAAGAAGTTGGAGGAGCCACGATTTGTCGGCTATAGCGATAGCGACATGACCGGCGACGTCGATTACGTAAAGAGCAGCTATTTGACATTCTGACAAAGGCACTGGGCCGCATCAAGTTCCAAGAGTTACGCACAAGGATCGGCATTGCTGAGATCAGGGAAGTGCATCAAGGATTAGGGGGTGTTTGTTGAATAATCCTTAATATGCTGATTTTTTGTGTTTACTACTTGTAACGCTTCCTTTTCCTTTATTTGCATTAGCAGCATTGATAGAGTTTGCTGGCTGAGCAATGCGCAGGTTAGCAGTACAGGGACTTGTTGCTCTTAGCATTCAAGAGATCCTGTGTATATCGATTATGTAAGGCAAGATCCAAATTGACTGACTAGCTACAAGGCTAAGAGACATGTCCTTTCCTATCAAGGTAGTAACTGGCACACACGCCTTGTCCAAGATTGACTGACTAGAGTACTGACTTACCATATGAGCCACAAAAGATTCAGAAAGAAATATATGTGATGGGGTTAAAGAGCAGTATGGATCACCTTTTGCTGCACCGCACGCAACCGGGGCCCTTTTAATTTGTCTGCGACTGCGCGACTTGCCTTCTGAATCGGAGCCAATTATGACTTCGGTGGATGGGAATCCTATGCACGCAGGCATCCTCGTGCACTCATGCACTCAGTCGATCCAGTCCATTCCACTGGGATCATACTGTCGGGGTCCAGGACAGCTCTTTTCCGGAAAACGCCGGCCACTCCAAGCCAATTATGCGACAATTACCCCTAGCCTTCCCCTCCCATCCCGGCTTTATCCCCAATCCTGCTCCATCCCCAAACCAGAATAGCAAACAAGAGAGTTAAAAGAATCTGGTTTTTCTTTTAGTCAATGACATGTGGGCCTAAGGCTTAAGTGCACAGCCATGGACCAACGCACAGTGCATGTGGACCTTTGATCCATGCACTGTGCTATGGACCGAGTCAATGATAATCAGCCCTGCATGTTAGGTATTTAATTCGGAATTTAAATGAAAAAGAATACTATGCAGTAAACCCCGCATGTCATTGATAGAGGCTAGGATTAGTGTAACACCTCGATTTTCAGAATCGGGATGTTAATATTTAATTTGGTGATATATTAAATTTTTGACTATGTTTTAAAATTTTCCTAGTGTTTAATCAAAATGTTGCTTTAAAAAAATCGAATTGTTTCAAAGACCCCTTTTAAAAATTAAATTATTTTGATATTTTGTTTTGCATGCATCAGAAAAATCATGTCATCCTGCATGCATTAGTACCATCACTCTTTTTAGTTCGACCGACCGCAGGCGAGACGTATGTGTGTCCTTGCTCTATCCCAACTTCTCTCTTCGCAATTACCACCTAAAATGAAGAATCCGACAATGCATGTTATACTGTTGCGTTCATTGTCTCACAGGTGTTTCAGTTTAGCGGTTAGTTCGCATGTGTGAGGTCATCTGAGCGAGTTGGAGAAAAGAAAATAGAAATACATTACTATTTGTTTCCATGGTCATTTTTCCCCTGTTCAACCCACTACCATTCTCCACCCCATTTCTTTAATCCCAGGCAGCACCTCCAACATGCAAAACCTCTCCACTGCCATTCATTTTCCTCTCAACAGAATACACCACTACCTTTTATTTTTCTTGCCTAGCCAAAGCGAATTTTTTTTATTATTATTTAATCTTTTTTTATTTTTATTTTAAAGTTAACCTCATGAAACTTTATTTCCAATTCGATCCCTTTAGTCACGACAAAACAACACTGTCACGCCAGGATAAGTCCCCAAAATCGCACTTTTGTCACGCCACCTGGTGGCGTGACTAAACTCTTCTTGTCATGCCACCACCAGTGGCGTGACAAGACTTTGACCAGAAATGGACTGGCGTGACAGTGCTGTTTTGTCACGCCACGGGTGGTGGTGTGACCAAAGAGGTCAGAATTGGAAATAAAGTTCGCGATGGGTTAACTTTAAAATAAAATTAAAAAAAGGATTAAATAAAAAAAAAATTCAGCCAAAGCACCCCTTTCCCACCCACCATTTCTTGCCATTCTCTGGTTCCCAACAGAGCACCACACATCCACCTTATCCATTCTTTATTTATCACCATCCATCCCCATTTCTTTAATCCCCAAACAAAGCAATTCATCTCTACTGCTAACATCATCTCCCCACGCCACTGCCAACTAAACCCCTACCATTTCTTTGTCCCTTGTTGACTGAAACCTTTTAGTCCTGGTTTCTGAACGTCTGAACTTCAGATTTCAAATGGTTTCTGAAGTTCAGATTGAAAACCGCAAACACAATTGTCAAACAATGAACAGTAATCAGAGTGACAAAACAAAGAACGGAGTAGTTTGTGGTGCCAAACCTGCACACCTTTTCTGAGTTTTCTCCTTTATCTATACTCAATTTTCAGCCTATGAAAGTAAGTACTATAACCGCAACCAATTCGAACATGAAGATCAATTGGTTCAATGTACATTTGGAATACGAACTGACTATGAAACCGAGTCTGAAACTGAACATGACTCTGAAACTGATACGACCCGAAATACAAATTTCTATACTCAAACAAGAATTGAGGAATGAATCAATGGAAGGATTAACTCCAACATCCCCAACCGAACTACCCCCTGCCACTTCCCCTTTTCTTTTTTTCAACACCATTCTCACCCACACTGCCATCTGAATTTAGCACACAGCAGAAAACTGATGACTGCCATTTCGCTCCCAACCTGACTGCTACTTATTGAAATGTGGACTATATTGGCCCTGTAGCGCACCGTAATTCCTAAATTAGCCCCTTAGCATCAAAATTCCATTTTGGCCCCTCGTAGCACTTCTTTGTCGTCGCCGTCAGCGACACCAAGTTCTTCCGTCCCACCAAAGACACCTCTCCTCCACCCTAGCGCACGCAAATCCAAGAGGAGGAGAAAATATTTAAGAATATTTTTGGAGGAATTTTAAATATAGAAAATGAGCTCAAAAATTATGAAATTTTGTGTGCAGACTCCAGCACAGTGGAATTGCTTGTGTACATTTTTCAGAATTTTATGGATTACGATGTTTTCTGTAAAATTCATTTAAGTATATTATTTGTAGGAATTTTATAATATAGAAAATGAGGTCCAAAAATTATAATTTTTTTCTAGGCTCCTTATACAATGTACTTTATTGTGTAATTTTTCCATAATTTTATATGTTCCAAAATTGTCTCGACAAATGAAGGGTTTAGGTCTCGAAAATAAGGATGAAAGGTTTCAGAAATTAGGGTTTCATGATTTTATGTGACTTAGAATGTGAGAAGTTTAGTACCACATGACTACTCTAGGTAAGAGACACTCCCTCCTCCGCATATATGTCGCCCCGTCACAGTTACCCCCCTTGCCCGCAGTGCTCGCTTTTATGGCAATTATTTGATTGAGTAATGAGGCTGATGGTACCAGTAGGTGGTATGAGTGATTTCGTCGGTGTTTCCAATTCCACCATAGAAATAGGTTTTTGCAGCATACTTGGTAATTCCCGAGCGGTTACAGAAAAGGGTGTAGAGTGAGCAAGTGCCAAGTGACCGTTTGGTACAATATTATCGTCAGCAATGTCAAACGGCCATTCATCATCTTCAGGTTGATCAGGATTGACTGTTCCATTTTCATTGTTCTCTCCCATGTTAACCAAATTGTGTTAGTGTGTTAGGGTTAGGGTTTGTGTTAGGGTTTGTGTTTGTGTTAGGGTTAGGGTTTGAGCTGCGGTTAGAAATTAGGGTTAGGGTTTAAGCGGTGATTTTTGTTTCAATTTTACAATATAGCAGACGACCTCAAAAAATTATGAAATTTTACTGTGAAGCACTCCGACACAGTGCACTTGCTTGTGTAAATTTTTCATAATTTTATTCATCCTGAACCGCCACGTGCTCTCTCCCCCCGATTTCATAAACGAGTTCCGTTTGTACGGATTTTAGGTTACATAAATTAGGGTTTCATGATTCAATGTGACTTGGAATGTATCTGATATTTGCTGAGTTACATTTTAGTGATATACATGTCTTGATAGCAAGGTATATTTGCGGTTTAGAGGAGGTTGTGGGATATTCCAAATATGCTATATATTTTTCTACTTCTGGAAAACTATCGCAAAGGCATACGTGATGCAATGCAGGGATACACGACAGCGACCAAGATATTATTTATCTCCAGTTTGCTCTTTTCCAGAGTCTTTTAAAAGCTTCAAAAAAATAAAATACCATCAATTTTATGTATGAACATGTACACTGTAACTCCATTAGAAACCCTAATTTTCGAAACCCTAATTCTGTTATGAGTACTTTGTGTGGGAATTCATGAAACCCTAATTTCTTAAACCTAAAATCCAAATTTTTGAGACCTAAATGCAGCCCATATGGTTTTGTTGTTACTATCGTATCCCAGTCACCATATTTGTTCATTCTGCAAGGACAAGGTGCATGCTCATACCGTGTGCTAATCAACGCTGCTGCTGAAGAAACAGTACAAACCGCAAACAACAATCCAAAGGAGAATGATCATTTGCAGTACAATGCATTTAAGAAGGAAGTTGATGAGCACAATTTGGTTAACATAGGAGAGAACAATGAAAACAGAACAGTCAATCCTGATCAACCGGAAGATGATGAATGGCCGTTTGACGTTGCTGACGATAATATGGTACCCAACGGTCACTTGGTACTTGCTCACCCTACACCCTTTGCTATAGCATTGGGAATCACCAAGTATGTTGCACAAACCTATTTCTATGGTGGAATTGGAAACACCAACGAAATCACTTATGCCACCCTCTGGTACCATCAACCCCATTACTCAATCAAATAATTGCCATAAGCGAGCATTTGGGCAGGGAGGACAACGATGACAGGGTGACAAATGTGCGAGAAGGAGTGCCACTTACCTAGAGTAGTCATGTGGTACTAAACTTCCCACATTCCAAGTCACATGAAATCATGAAACCTAATTTTCAAACCTTCGTCCTAATTTTTGAAACCTAAATCCTTAATTTGTCGAGATAATTTCGTAACATATAAAATTATGGAAAAATTACACAATCAAGTACACTGTATAAGGAGCTTGGAAAAAAATTCATAATGTTTGGACCTAATTTTCTATATTAGAAAATTCCTACAAACAGTATAATTGAATGAATTTTAGAGAACAAATAGTAACTTATAAAATTCTGAACAAATTACACAATCAAATACACTATGCCAGGAGGCTTCACAAAAATTCATAATTTTTGAGCTCATTTCTATATTTAACAATTCCTCCAAGAAATATTCTTAAATGTATTTTCTCTGGGACTTGTCTTCATCCCACACAAAGACACCTTCTTCTTGAAGCAGACACGGTAGCAACTTGCCTTCTACCAGCGGCATGACAAAGAGCTTGGTGCTGCCAGCACGATGGCATTAGGTGCTAGGAGGGCCCAAAAATGGAATCGATGCTCGGTGACTAGTTTAGGAATTACAGATGCACTACGGGCCATCTGATCCAAAACTCCTACTTATTTCGCTCCCAACCTGACTGCTACTTATTTCTTTCCCCAACAACCAAGCCCCACAGTCCATGTCTTCACCTCCCAACACACGCAATCAACTTTTCCATCCTCCTCACTTCCCAGAACACACCACTTGAACTCGTGTTCTTGCCACCTCCTTGCCACCTTCTCTCCTCCCGATCTCACCCAAAAATCAAGAATCCATTCATGCATGTCATACAATCGCATTCCTCGGCACCACCTTTCCATCCATACAAGCGGTTCACGGATGCACGATCTTTTGAGCAATTTGGAGAAGGAAGAAGGAAGTAGAAGTGGCACATGTAGCGGCGCATACTACGTCTTTGGTGCGTGCGGGCAAAGTCTTTGAGGAGCACGGCGAGGCTGTTGCGGCACGGCTCGGCGAGATGGTGGCATGGCGAAGGGCGGCAGCAACGGCCGGGCTGCCGAGCGGCGAGGATGCGGCGGCACCAAGGAGTGGCAACCCGGCGGTGTGGCGGGCCGGAGCGGCGATGGCCCCGAGGCGGCAAGGTGGCGCGGCTTGTACGCGCTAGAGCGGCCGGCAACGGGCGGCTGGCGGCGGCGTGTGGTGTGGCAGGCGGGCCAGGGTGATGGGCGGTTGGACCGGCGGCGCTTGGAGAAGGTGCGACGGTGCAAGGTGGCATGGTTTGACGGCGCCGAGGGCGCGAGGCTTGGCGGCCGGGCGGCTACGGCTAAGCGCGGCGGGCGTTTTGCTCGGCGGCGGCGGCCGGCCCCGGTGGAGCGTGGCGACCCGGCCTCTGGCGCTTGAGATGGCCGGACGCAACCGGAGCGGCCTAGAGGCGGCTCGGTGATGGCCGGATCTGGTTCGGCGAAGCAAGAGAAGAGGCGGAGGAGGAGCTCCGGTGGAGAAGAGGCAGAGGAGAGAGGGGACTCGGTTGGAGAGGCTCCTAAGAAGAAATAGAAAGAAAAGAATGGGGATTGAAGAAAAGGAGAGAGAGAGAGAGGGGGGAAGAGGTGATCTCTATCTCTACTACTTAAATATTGGAGTTGGTGATGGTGTGTCCTCCCAGCCACTTTGTTGTCCGTCCGATCAACATTCATTAGAGAACACCGATGGCTCGGATGATTTCGCGCAGACAGCAGCAGCCCTAGCGCGCTCTCATCTCACGCCGCACTCTCACTCTCTCCCCCTCTCACGCTCCTCCCGACTCTCACGCTCCCCCACCTGCGTCGCCCGCTCCTGCGTCGCCCTCCCTCCCTCACCTCGCCGACACCGCCCCGCCGGATCAAGCTGCGCCGCCCACCTCTCTCCACCCGCGCCGGATCTGGGACGCGGAGGAGGAGGAAGAAGCTGCATGAGGGCTCGGAGTGCGCGCCGCGCGGATCCGGTGTGCAGGGACAGGGAGGAGGAGGAATCTCCCACCGTGCCGAGACTGGGTGTGCGGGGACAGGAGGTGGAGGAAGGAGCAGATTCGCTTGAGGGAGGGAGTCGAGAATGGAAGGGTGCGAGGGCGTGGCGGCGCGCGGGGATGAGGCGCGGCGCAAGGGGATGAGGCGGCGGCGCACGGCGGTGGCGGCGCACCCGACCACGACGTTGCATGCTAGCCAACCGCCGTCAGTTCACTCGGCAACCGCCCAGCTCTGCCAACCGCCAAGAAGATAGAGCCATGCGCCCCCCGACCCACGATGTTGAATGCACGATGGTTGCCTCCTTCCAACATCTCCTGCGGTTGCAAATTCGACACTACAAAAGGTACACATCTCTTCTCCTCCTCCTTTTTCGTCCAGTTCTCCACCTCAAATCTCCTGCTTATTATCCCTCTTTCTCTGCTGCTCTCTGCTGCACGAACAATCATAGGTTTACTTTACTTGTTTCGTTCCTGTCTGCAATATTCTTCTTGTGCCAATGTAACATAGTTTCATTCCTGTCACGGTGGAAATTTCAATTGTTTGAGCTTGGCTAATGGATAACATGGTCACTTTTACAAATTGTTGTTAGTTGAATTTGAGTGCAATCAGAGCCTTCACAATTAATTATGTGATATTTGATTACATCCAGCTGCAATTCTCTCTTAGCATTGGAGATTTGCTTGTTGTTTTCCTTCATCCTCTTTTTGTTATGAATGCATATGATTACAGGGGGGTTGTAGCTCGTAGCTAGGAGCTGGAAGCATTCGTGTAGCATTTTGCTTTATCGAATCTTATCTTGATCAAACAATGTAGATCTTCCATGCTCATTTTGCTTTGGTGAATGGAATGTTATTGTTAGGATTGATCTTAGAATTGTAATTGCTCTCTATAATTGCTGATTGGAGTAGCTTCCATTGTAACTTATAGGAAGAAGGTTGGAAAGAAGGGATATCAAGGGATGAAGCCAGTATTCTCTTGTCTTGTCATTCCTTTGTCGAGTTCCATTCTGCTCACTTACTGTAATATACATCCATAATTATCATCTAGCTTTTGCAATTATCATTAGTGTCATATTCGAGGTAGCTTTTCATAGATGCAAAACATTGATTGAACTCAACTGTATTAATAGATGCATTAGCCCTTGCTATTGCTATCAACTAGATCCTCAAGGTATATATGTTTGGTCTGCCTCTGAAATAGCTTCTTCAATAGACATGATTTATTTACCATGAGGATCCTTGCTATGTACTACATTAGTATTTTGTTTGGCTGAGAAAGGACTGAAATAGACACAACCCTGTCTGTATTAATAGATGCCTTAGCCCTTGCTATTGCTATCAACTGGATCCTCAATGTATATATGTTTGGTCTGCCTCTCAATTTGGAACTTCTGAATTTGATTAGCTGAATTGGCTTATGTGGATCAATTATGTCTGTATCATTAACACTAAAGTCTCTTTTGCTTCTAATTTTGCTTATTTTTGCCCTTGCATCAATTATGCGGATCAAGTCGATTTGAGTGCGATTCGATATCAGGTTGTGAGGCACAAAAGGACTACATCCAATCAGGCCAACAACAAGGTCAGGCCTTTATCTATTGATGACATGGTCTAGCACTGTACTATTTCCCACTTCCTTGTTTTCTTAAAGGTTGATCATTAATGGTTCGGTGATTAGCAACATTGTCTTTTCTGTCATGTACAATTTAATTGCTTGATTGTCTAGGTCGCTATTCTTACTCTCTAAACCAATGGCGCTTTGCCCTTTCTAATAAAAGAACCAAATTCTGCGATAAGTTACACTTGAAAATACGGAAAACAAACTACAACAATCTGAGACATGGCTTATAGGCCCGAATCATTTGGAGCTCTATTTCTCGACGACGACCCAAGTCTAAATCATCGGTTCCGCCACTCTCTAGCCTAGACCAGAAGTCGTTAGGAGGCTGGTCGGCATCCTTCGAGACAACCCTACTCTCAAACTTTTGAGCTGGGCGGGCCGAAGACCTCGAGGAATTCGCGTCTCACCGAACAACGACCTAAAGATGGACCAGCGGGTTTACAACGAGCCAATAACGTCGGAGGTGGCGCGCGTGTGGGTCGAGGAGCGAGTGCGTAGAGAATTCAATCCAAGTGTAATCCTTTACGGTAACAATAACGAAAATACAATATCAAGCCGTTACTACGGATGCTACGACCCCTATCGTATCCAATCTTCTTCCGGGAGAAGCTTGGTTGGCATCCAGAGATCCCGAAATATGGCGTGCCCATGGAAGCTGTAATCGGAGCAAGTGACAACAACAACGAAAACAGCAATAACGAGGGTTCAGGTTAGTATTGCGGTAACATGGCATTTGGTCATTCTTGTTATCCTATCTATCAACAGTTGCCTAACATTTTTGGCCCCTTCTTGTGCGTAGATTCAAATAGTCGACTCTGCGTATCAGTAGAGACTACTACTACTAAGTTTGAGATGCGTAGTGGGATATTCAACGCCGTACTGTACGGCAAACGCTTGTTCCAGCAGTACGCGGTTGACATGTACATAAAGGTCGAGAGTTCAAGGCTGGACTACATCAAGGGTCACCAGACGGAGATACGTGCCGACCTGTACCAAGGCGTGGTTGATAGCATAGAGTGCGGAGAGTCGTGCACATCTTTGTGGGCAAAGGACCGTGCTCGGCATCATTCATCGGGGTAATAGAGATATGAAGCGAAGATTCATGGGCGCTATGGCCTTGGTGCGTAAGTATGGGAAGCCGGACATCTTCCTAACAATGACCTGCAATCCCAAGCGGGAAGAGATAACGCGAGCTAGAGCACGGGCAGACTCCACAGTCGCCCTAATCTCATCGTTCGGGTATTTAGATCCAAGTGGAGGACCTCAAGGCAGTACTCAAGAGGCACATCCTGGCGCGGTAGCTGCCTATGTCTATGTCATCGAGTTCGGAAGAGGGTCTCCGCGCGTTCACTTCCTTTTGATCATGAAGGGAGGGTACAAGCTCACGTGTCCCGGCGATCGACTACCTCATCTCCGCCGAGCTCCGGACAAGAACAAGTACCCAGAGCTATACGAGATGGTCGTCAAGCATATGATGCATGGCCCTTGCGGAGTCTTAAATCCCAAGAACGTGTGCATGCAGGACGGTGCTTGCAAAAACTACTACCCGTGCCCTTTCAATGCAGCTACCCTACAGGGCAAGGACTCGTACCCCGTGTACAGGAGACGGGAAGACAGCCATTGTGCCAAGGTTCGAGGGCGGATGCTTGACAATAGGTGGGTTGTGCTGTACAATCCTTACCTCCTGAGAAAATACAATTGCCACATCAACGTGGAGGCCTGCTCGAGCATAAAGGCCGTGAAGTACCTTTTCAAGTACATTTACAAGGGGCATGACCGTGCATCTGTTTCTCTTGATGAGCCTGATAGAAATGGCGACATCGACGAGATTAAGCAGTTCAGGGACGCGAGGTGGGTTACGCCACCAGAAGCTCTATGGAGGATCTACAGCTTTGACCTCAGCAAGGTCTTCCCACCCGTGTTGCAGATGCAACTACATCTCCCAAACATGCACATGGTCTCGTTCCGCGCAGGACAAGATCTTCAAGACGTCGTCGCTAGCACGGCGTAGAAAGGTCCATGCTTACGGAGTATTTCGAGCTGAATCGGACAAATGAGAAGGCTCGATGCATCTGTCATGAGGATTTTCCGCGCATTTGTGTGGTAGCCGTCGGAAGAAATGGAAGACGAGGACGAAACGCTACAGGTTGGCGAGAATCGTGTCGGCCCATCCGAGCGAGGGGAGAGGTACTATCTCGGTGCTCTAAACCACGTGCAGAGCCACTTCCTTTGAAGACCTCGGGGCGGTGGGCGGCGTAGTCTACCCATTCTTCCATGAAACCGCCGAAAAGAGGACTTATCGAGTGACAACACCCTCGAAGAGTGCCTTAATGAGCTGAGATGTTCGAGATGCCATCCTCGCTCCGAAGGCTGTTCGCGACTATATTGGTCTTCTGTGAGCCAAGCGACGTGTGTGGGCTCTGGAATAGGCACCTCGAGGGAATGTCCAACGACTACCGCCGATCCCACGCATGCCCACGCACGGTCGAGCAAATGGTGTTGTTGGATATCCAAAATATGCTCCAATCGATGGGGAAGGACATAACATCGTTCCCTCTCCCCGCTATAAATGAGTCGCACAACAGCGCCGGAGGAGAGGCCAGGTAGATCTTTGAGGAGTCAACGATCGAGTTAGACCCTGAGCATGCATCTCTATCATCCTCCCTCAACCCCGGCGAGAGGTTGCGTATGACGATATTATCTGCGGTTGGGCAAGGCAGAGAGCATCTTCTTCGTAGATGGCCCGGGTGGCACTGGAAAGACATTCCTATATAAAGCATTGCTCGCAAAGGTCCGAGTCGAGGGCAAGATAGCAGTGGCAACCGTGACATCTGGCGTCGCCGCCTCCATCATGCCTGGAGGCAGGACAGTGCACTCGTGGTTTAAGATCCCACTCAACATAGATGATGGGGCGGTTTGCAGCTTCACGAAGCAAAGCGGGACCGCTAAACTTCTTCAGCGGGCGTCGCTAATCATATGGGACGAAGCCTCAATGACAAAGCGGCAGGCGGTCGAGGCCCTAGACAGTAGCATGCGTGACATCATGGGCCGGCGCGACGTACCATTCGGGGGGAAGACAGTTGTGTTCGGTGGAGACTTCCGGCAGGTTCTTCCTGTTGTTCGTAAGGGGACGAGGCCACAGATAACCGGCGCGACGTTGCGTAACTTGTACCTATGGGAATGCATGCGTCAGCTTAGGCTCGTCCGTAACATGCGGGCCCAAAGCGATCTTGAGTTCGCAGAGTTCCTACTTCGGGTCGAGAACGACACCGAGGAGACCAATGAGGATTGCCGCCACGGCTTCGGGCGAGATCTGCGCGCGCATGCAGGAAGGACATCGACCTCGATAAACTTATACTGAGTGTGTTCCCTATCTTTGGATGAGAACCTTCGGACCCAAACTATATCACATCTCGGGCCATCCCATCGACCGGAATGAGTGCGTCGGCAGGATCAATATGAAGATGATTAACCTGTTTCGCGGGAGAGATGGTGTACCATAGCTTCGATCGGGCGGAGGACGATCCCAGAGCTACCACACCCCCGAATTCCTAAACAACGACCCCTAACGGGCGCCTCCACATGTACTCAAACTCAAGATTAATTGTCCCGTGATACTCTTTGCGGAACATTGACCCCGCTAACGACCGTGCAGCGGGGCGAGGCTTGTGGTCTGGGGTTCCGAAGAATCGATAGATCTGAGATCGTCTTTGGGCGGCACGCGCGGGAAGAGGGTGTTCTGCTTCGGATATCTCTATGCCCTCTCGGCGGCGATATGTTCCCGTTTGATTCAAGAAAAGCAATTCCCCGTCAGGCTCAGCTTCGCGATGACGATCAACAAGGCACAGGGGCAGACCATCCCGAACGTCGGTGTTTACCTCCCCGATCCGGTGTTCTCTCACGAACAGCTGTACGTTGCGCTGTCTAAAGCCACCGCCAGAAGCAACATCAAGATCCTCGCCGTCACAGATACGGAGAAGGATAATCGGCGCAAGTCTAGGAAGACTCGTGGGACCTTCACAAAAAACATCGTCTACAGAGAAGTTCTAACTGCATAGACGAGGTATTGATTACTCGATTGTAATTTTATGGTTGCTAATTAGATAATTCCTTTACTAATTTTTTAATTGAATTTTCTTTGTTCAGGTTTGGAGTGGGTTTGTTGTGTTGTTTCGATCTTTATCTTATGTTCATCTCATGGTTTCAAATTCGAGTATTTTGTATGTCCAGTTATTTGAATGAAGAGAACAAACATGGTTCACTGAAATTCGAGAGTTATGAACAAAGGATGTTGGCATTTAAAGGTCAAAAAAAAATCTGGGATAGTTATGAACAAAGGCCCGGTTTATATATTGTTGCTATGTTTCTCTTTTGACATGGAAGAACATCCAGTCACAGCCATCAGATGCTTTAGTGCTGATACCACAACACAATTACAAGCTCGATGTTCGCGCCCTTAATAGTCGTCATCCTGGTCAGGTGAGAATTATGTTCATTACTCTTAATAATGAAATGTTCCTCAAAGAAGTCATACATTTGAGCAAGTCTTGTGTTCTTTGTTGCCATTTGTTCTTTGCTAGCTTGGTTTAATCATCATGTTGTGGATCATCTACTAGAGTGTTTTGCTTCTACTTTACAGAATAGATATTATTGACATCCCTTTGTTCTATTTAGCAATTTGTAGCCATCATGGTTCGAATTGCTTATACTTATATGCTCTCGATTCTTGCCAATATTTTCTTTGAACCAATAGTGGGTTATGTTTGGACTTGGGAGATGACCTAGCCTAGAGATGCTACCACTTTGCGGTTTGATTTGGATATAGATGTCAAATGTCTGTTAATCTTGACCCATAGAGATGCTATGTAGGTGGTTCATGTAGTATTGTTTCACTAATTTTGGAACCTAATGTGTCATATATCAAATGCCAGTTTGAATGTCGGGAATTCAGAGAATCAGTGCTTGGTGTCATGCCTCATCATTGGGTAAGAATAGATACCTGTTATTTCATATTTCTATTTTAAAATTTTGAGTATGTTTAACTCATATCTGAATTTCTTTTCTTGTTCAGGATAGGAGAGAGGATACTTCCATACAACTTGCACATTTTAGGAGGCATAAAAGGAAAACAATAAAGAAAACACCAGGAAAGGCTCTTGTGAATAACGTGCACAAGCCCAATGAACACAATCCACCTGGAAAGGATGTTTCCAATAGATTAGCGAAAGCGATTGGGAAAGTAGCAGAAATGGCTGGCTCAAATAAAGCCAAGATGGTATAAGAATTAAGACATACATACAATCGTTGAATTCGATCGCACCTTCACTTTGTAGCAGTGCAATTATCTTGAAGTCCCCATAGCATTCTTTGTGTTCGAGTGACTATGTTCTAGAAATTAATAGTAAATTGCAAATCAACAACTATTTAGATTATTTTGCATGGTTGTTTAGTTATCTAAATATGTTTGATGTAATAATTGCATGTTTTCGCCATCAGAATATGTTTGGCGTACTAAATTTATTTTGCATGGTTGTTTAGTCAAACATGTAGCAAGGAAACCTTCTTGGCTCTGCTGTAAGATATGAAAATTTTAACTTATGAAAGTCAATAGAGAGATTGGTGAGCTGCAACAACATATTGTATGTAAAAATTGATTTTCCGTTGCAACGCACGGGCACATGACTAGTAATTGATTATTTGTCACTCCAAAAGAGTGGATTTGATAATTTGTCACTGCATGTGTCTATGACATCTGGGTTCCGGACGCACATGAATATGACTAAATACAGGCAAGAAATGAATATACACTAATTAACTACGACCAAATTAATTATGAGTAATTAAGCACGACTATATCAGTTGTGACTAAATTAATTAGGAGTAATTAATTACCACAAATGAACTACAAATAACTTAATAATGACAACTACATTATTCAGGACTAAATTAATTATGATGAATTAAATAGCACTAAAATAATTATGACTAATTTATTACAACGGATTAATTACAAAAAATAATAATTATGGCTTAATAAGGCCACTTAATTAATTACGACAAATTAAAATGTCTAATTAATTAAGACTTAATGAACTACGACTAATTAATTCCAACTAATTATTTATGACTAATTAATTAAGTGTCACTAACTAATTACAACTAATTAATTGGTAACTAATTAACTATGCCTAAATAATTACAACTAATTAATTACGTCAGATTAATTTAAATTCGACTAACAAACTCACACAAGTTTTAGTACCAAAATTTAAAAATGACTAAATTAAGTACGCCTAAATAAGTATAACTAATTAACTACAAACATTTCACTATGACTAATTTACTAACTACACAATTAATAAAGAAATTATGTACAAGAGAAAAATTACATGCTAATATGGTCGCTAATGACTATTGTAAACAATGTTTAATCCTTTGAAAAAATGAAATCGACAGAAGGAGCGAGAATGAGAACGAGCGAGGATGAGAGTTTCCGAACCCTCTCATCGTCGCCTCGAAATTTATAGCCACGGCGGGAGGAATCGGATTCTCTCCTGCGTGCAAGGCTTGCATGCACTGCATGTATAGATATGGATGCGAGAGGGAATAAAGTGTGAAGGTGATGGATGGTGATGGGGAAGTGATGGATGGTGACGAGGAATTCGGGTGAGGAAGGACCGTCAGAGCCGGCCAACTGGGCGACATGTCGCTAGTCCGGGCGGTGGGCATGCAAAGGAGGCTTCTCCGCGCAACACTTGTGCGGACACGGCTTGTCTGAGCGGTGGGCATGTGGATACGCCATGTCCGTGCAGCGGGCCGTGAGGACACGATGCTGTCCTCCCAGGCGGTGGGAGTGCGGACGAGACACGTGTTGGGCAAAGAAGCAACCGAAGAAGCGCGCAGATTTTTGGCGCGTCCGCACACACAATGCACGGACAAAGCCTCACCGGACTAGGGGCGACCGGAATTGCACACGTGGTGGCGTGAGGCTCGTCCGGGCTGCCATGTTTGCAAATAGTGCACGAGGAGAGTCATATTTGCAAATACGCCACGGAATAGTACCATTTAGGCTAAAAATTCTAAATTAATTTTGTGTATATCGTACGTATAATTACAGGCATGCATACTGCTATAAATTAATTTCGTATATCGTGACGTGCACAGCAATACGTACGTACGTATGTAAGTTAAATACAGTTATTTCCATGGGAAAATAGTTTATCATTCACACACGCCTGAATCCTATATGTGTCCCACGATTGTGCAGCTAAATACAATCCAGTTAACTTCGATTTATTTCCTCTGTGAACAAATGAAGCGGCTTTTGCCGGAAAATATTGCAAAGACAAGATCAGCAACCCGGCCGGCAGGTTAACCTACGTACAGTTCAAACAACGAGAGCAACATGCAGATGAGAAGCTAGCGTTGACATGCACCGGCCTCAACGAAGTCTTTGGTTTGGACATTTGGCAGCTACACTAACCAACACCTCATCGCGTCGCGTCCGTGAGCACGTGCTGGACGATTTCATGCGAGACAAAAGCTCTCGATATCTTGTAGCTCGAGGAGAAATTACCAGCCACTTGCATACAGTCACTTTGCAGTTAAACTACTGCACTTTCGTTCGACTATAAATTAAGCAGCAGCCCGAACGCGAACGGATAACTCTCCAAGAATAACTTTAGGTTTGTGTGGGTGTACACTGTCGAGCATGGAATTTTTTAAATAATATATTTTAAAAATATTTACAAAACTAGGTTACCATCTCAAAAATTGCAAAATAGGCTCACGTCGCCAGTTGAACTGCAGGGAACCCTGCATAACAGGTAGGTTCCTGTCGCTTGATTCAATGGCGACAGGAATCTATAATTTTAAATATAGTAAATAAACTCAAAAAATTACAATTTTTTTTGTGGAGCATACTGACAGAGTGTTCTTGCTTCTGTAATTGTTTCATAATTTTATACATTATACATTTGTCTCTAAAATTTATTTAAGTATACTATTTGTAGAATTTTCAAATATAACAGATGAGGTCCAAAATTATGAATTTTTTTGAATGCTCCATACATAGTGTAATTGTTTATGTAATTTTTTCAGAATTTTATATGTTTTGCAATTGTCTCTACAAATAAGGGTATACAATCAAGTATACTGTATCGGAAACCTCAATTCAGAATTTTAGAGATAATTTAAAAGTCTATAAAATTCTGAAAAAATTACATAAACAATTACACTGTGTAAGGAGCGTTCAAAAAATATTCATAATTTTGGACCTCATCTGTTATATTTAAAATTTTTACAAATAGTATACTTAAATGAATTTTAGAGACAAATTTATAATGTATAAAATTATGAAAAAATTACAGAAGCAAAAACTGTCTATTAGGATGCTCCACAAAAAAATTTGTAATTTGTTGACTTTATTTGCTATATTTAAAAATTCATAGATTCCTGTCGCTTGATTGAATCGCGACAGAACCCGCTCCCTTGTAGGCAGGTTCCTCGCTTGATTCAATCGGCAATAGAACCTGTCGCCAGATGAACTGGCGACAGGAACCTATTTTTGCAATTTTTTTGGAACGATGACCTAGTTTTGTAAATATTTTTTAAAAATATATTATTTCAAAAAACAATTCGTCGAGCATGGCATCGGAGAATAGTTCAGATGTTGCAGGTTTGCGTGGGTGTACACTGTCGAGCATGGCATCGGAGAATAGTTCACCTGTTGCAGGTTTGCGTGGGTGTTGGGCTGTTGGCGTGTGTGTGTGCAGTACGTAATACTGCACCTCGGGCGTACGCAGCTAGCGTACATGTCGTGTGCGGTGTGCCATGCATGCACATACAAATGAATTAAGCTTCTTCAGACTCGTCTTTCTGATATCTTACATGCTGTTGGCCTTCTTCCTTTACTGTATATATAGCCAAGGGTTCATCTTCTCGCCATAAACCCGAAGCAGGGACGCAAAGGCCGAAATATTATCAATCCCAACAAGCTGACATGTATGCCCATCCTGGTGAGTAGCGCATATATACATCGTTCGGTAGATTTGTAAGGTTTGCGTACTACTGCACAAACATATATAACGTTGCCATGCACACCCACATGAATTAATTAAGCTTCTTGGCATCTTAGTGGTATTACATAAGTTGGTGTTCTCCCTTCCCTATGTAGCCAAGGCTTCATCTTCTCGCACAAACTCGGAAGGACAAAAGCAATAGCAACGTCCATATTATTTCCTTCATGAAGCCACCACCGCCGAGCCTGGTGAGTAGTGTGACACCTTTTAAAAGAAGGCATCCGGTTAGCTAGGTTGCTAGGGCTCGCATATATAATTACTGTAAGTTGAACGCATGCAGCTACTGCGTCGAACTTGCGAAGCTTATGCCATATGCATGCACACATGCACTTATGAAATAAGCTCCATACATCTTTTCATGTTTGTATCGTACGTGGTGATTTTACTTACTTTTTGCCTTCTCCGTTCTCTACGTAGCCAAGTCTCCGTCTTCTCGTACTAAACTCGAAGCACCGAAACAACGGCCACCGTATTATTTTGTTCAGGAAGCCACCTTTACCCAACCTGGTCAGTATAGTATATAGCACATGCAGTAGACATCTATATCTATCTATCTATCTCTATACTAATTGAAAACTCTTCCGGGAGTCCTCACGTTAATCCTAGCAGGTAAAAAAGATAGAAATTACCACATAAATCGCATAAAAGAAAAAAAGCTAGAAATTCTTACATTAACCGAATAAAAGGATAAAGGATAAGATCTAAGACGTAGGTTTCCTCCATCCATATCATCCAAGGATTGTGATTTAACCTCCAAATATACGTAGCATAGGAAACGTATATCATAGGAATATATAGATTGGAAACCATAGGTGTTGAATAGGAAAAAATCTATCCAAATACTCCACTACTACTACTTCAGGAAGGGAAGATCATTTGGATATACAGAGTAAAGGTTCATGACTCTTCTGTTAACAAACTTGCAGCAGACAATATCTATTTACAACTCCATGCATGGCCACCGAAGGCATGTATAGTCTATAGCACATGCAGTACCCAACGGCCACAGAAGGCATGGTTTGTAGGGGCCGGCGGCTAGGCACGAGGCCGGAGAAGGTGAGCTGGGCTGAAGGGTGTGAGGTGGTTGAGGGTGGAGACATGGCGGCGGGAGGAGGAGCTCGATGGATATGGGAGGGGTCAAGGAGCGATTTGGAGGATTTGTGGGGAGGGGGTCGCGCAGGATACTTGTATTTTATTCAGAAATCCACTTCTCATCCCTAACAGTCACGTGCACGTCAGGAATGCCTAATCCCCGACTATTATGCGCCAACCAACAGGAATGGTACGATTATCTGTCACGGTTAAGTGATAACCGCCAGGGATTCTAGTTTTTTTACGGTGTGCTTGGGGCCGTCAGGGATACCCTTGACGGTCAGGAGAAATCTGGATTCTGGTAGTGGGAGAAGACCTTCCATGCTAGAGTACAAGATGAGCATGTACTAAATATTTCTATTTTGAAAGCTAGAATACTAACTATTAATACCATCTGCTTGTTTTCAGGGACTTATTACTGAACAAGGCATATTGGCTGAGCATGACAATGTTTTTTTAAGGAAAACAAAGTGAAGAGAAAATTAATTATATTGATCTGAATGTGAAGAATATGGTTCAGGACTTTACTTCAAGGATTAATACGCTTGGCAAGAATAAAATCATGCTGTATATATGTGTAATTCTGTGTTTACCAATTATTTGATGTAATCGTTGATATTGTAACATTTGTAACATGTACACCGAGTGAAAGTTGTCATGTCCATCCAGCCATATTAATAGAAAGTAAAGTTGCTTTAAAACTTGTTTTAATTATATTTATGCATGTTGGAAGTAATATCTTAACTAATAAAACAAGCAGTTTACCTTTGCATAGCGGGAGAATGATCCCACCCATACGTATGTAAAAAAAATCCAACAAAATCCATGTGCGCACTGGAACCACCGTGTCAGCCGTAGTGCCTCCCTAACATGCCCGCTACTCGTATCGCACCATCGCCGCCCTTCCTCGCACTCCACGCCGGTGTCGCGCCTTTATTCGTGGCACCAGCCGTCCGCATGTGTCCCCCATCCCTCGGCGCTTGCAGAGCCCCTTACATCGCATTCCTCGTGCCCCTCTCTCGTCCTAGGCTCCGTCATCGCTGCTCCAACCACTCCCGCATCCCCATCTCCTCTCTGACCCTCCCATCTCGTAGAAAGTTTGTGTTTCTGTTGCAACGCACGGGCACTCTGCTAGTGTAATAAAAAAAATCAGATTACCCCATCTACTTTCAGAAAAGTCCACCTTGCCCTATACTCTTGAATCGGAAAATAAACCCTTAAACATTCAATCAGAGTTCAAAATACAACCTGTTCTAATATGTGATGACCACCTCCCCCTGTTAGTTTGACTTGATCTGAATCACGATTGAACGGCGGCTATAAGGGAATCCCGTAAAAGTTTTTCAGTGAAAGCAATGGGACTGATTGGTGTTGAATAATCCGTAAAGCGCTGACTTCTTGTGTTTACTACATGTAAAGCTTTCGTTTCCTTTATTTGCATTAGCAGCATTGATAGAGTTTGCTGGCTGAGCAATGCTCAGGTTAGTAGTCATGAGCGTTGGCAGTAGACCAATGCCGCATTGAATGGTTAGCGTTGCTGGCTGAGCAATGACGATCAATGCCAACAATCACTCGTTAGCGTTAGCAGTGAGTAGTTACTCATTTGTTTTTTTTTTTTTTTTTTTTGCTAGTATGAGAAGAAAAACCAGAAAAGGCTGCAGCAGTTCGGTAGCACCAAAAATTCTTCTGAGTTCTGTTTACGGTGTCGCCAAGTGTAGATGTGTGTGTTCTGAGTTTCAGGCGTCTCGCATGCGTAGACATCGGCGAGTGGGCCAACAATTGGTATCAGAGCTTCGTGCTCTCCTACCTGGAAAGATGTCAGACGACAGTCCATGTTCTCCTACCAGGTCTCCACCCCAAGATGGGGTGCGAGGCGATGGAAGCACTACTCGCATGAGCAATCTCGCGGCAACGCGGCGTCGCGAGATTGGATCCGGCAACAACCGCGCCAAGAGATCATGGTGCGATGGGTGGTAAGGAGACGAGTGGATCGATGGTCTATCCCACATTGACGGACGAACTACACCGACTGGGCCCTCGTGATGAGGTTTAACTTGCAGGCACAAGGCCTGTGGGAGGCGATTGAACCTGGCAACACCGACTACCATGACGACAGACTCGCATTGTCTGCCATCCTCCATGTAGTGTCATCGGACATGCTGTCCACGCTGACAGTGAAGGACACGACCAAGCAAATGTGGGACGCCGTGAAGATGATGCGGATGAACGTCGAGCGCGTCCGTGAGGTGAATGCACAGAAGCTTCGCAAGGAATTCGAGGATATTGAATTCAAGGATGGTGAGTCAGTGGACGACTTCTCCATGAGGATCATGGGACTCTTCAATAATCTCCGGATCCCTGGCAACACGTTGAAAGAAGAAAAGGTAGTCAAGAAATTCCATCGTGTTGTGCCACCCGGTATATACAGTGGCAATCTCGATCGAGACATCGCTGACTTGAGCAAGTTGTCGATCGAAGAGCTCACTTGCCGGCTTCGATCGGTGGAGCTGTGCTATCCGCGATGTCTCGAGCGGCTCAGCTGGCGTCGCTCCTCACCAAGAGGAGTGGCTCGCATGCGCCAAGAAGAGGGAGCAAGACGGTGGCTCTTCCAACGATGATAACCGTTATCGCAGCAAGCCGCATGGCCGTGGGTGTAGCAAAGGCGGGCACAAAGCAAGGACGATGGCTCGCCCAATGCACGCCGTGACATGTCGCAGATCGCTGCTACAAGCGTAATAAGTACGTGCATTACTCACGGGAATGCCATAAGCCTAAGCACGCCGAGCAAGTTAATCGACACAAATTGACGACGATGACGACGATGAACTGCGCTTCGTGGCGCAGTGTGCATGCTCACGAAGCTTCTATAGGTGCGGGCACTGATGTGGTGCTCAACGAGGTGCACGCGTAGGTGCATCTAGGGTGCGAGGAGGTGCCCACGACGACGCTTGGTACGTGGACATCGGCGCCAACAATCACATGTCGTGGTGCCGGGCAAGCCAGCGGAGATGGACGGCGTCACCACCACTGTCTGTTCAAATACGCTCGGTGGTGGATATACGTGAGCGTGGCACCATCCTATTCACCTACGAGCGGGAGCACCATGCACCGACAAGGTTGTACTATATCCCACGATCACAGAGCAACATAGTGAGTCTCGGGCAGCTCGATGAGAACAACTACGACGCTCATCCAAGATGGTATGCTCACGATCCGTGACCGATCAATGTCATATATTTGCTCGTAAACCATACTGCGCAACCGGCTCTATGTGCTTACCCTCAGCATTGCACAATTGGCCTGCCTGTCCACGCATGGTGACGCTCATCGGGCGCGGGAGCGAGCAGCGTGTGGCGGTGCATGGTGACGCAGCGGAGTGCAAGCGGCCGGGGTGCACCGCAGCGCCGCGACGTTGCATGGCACGGCGGTAGCCATGACGCGCGGCGAACGCAGTGCGAGGCACGACGGCCAGGCAAGCGCGTGGCACAACGCTGCCGATGCGGCCGGCACGACGACGGCAGCGGGCGTGGCGCGGGGCGCAACGAGCAGTCACGGGAGGCCATCTTTGGCACACGGTTGGCGTGGCGGCCTACGGGGCATGCACGGGCTGCACACGAGTGCACTCATGGTGCGCGACTCGATGGCTAGTGGCAAGGTGCGGCGACGATGGTGCCGACGCGCATGGTGCCGCCACACTGGGAGTGCGACACAAGGCGGAGCGCGCGATTAAGCATATACTCCGGTACATTCTTTGATACGCGAGCTATGGTCGTCTTTACGAAGAAGTTGGAGGAGCCACGGTTGTCGGCCATAGCGATAGCGACATGGCGGCGATGTCGACACGCAAAGAGCGACTACGACATTCTCGACAAAGCGCTGGGCCACGTCAAGTTCTAGGAGCTACGCACAAGGATCGGCATTGTCGAGATCAAGAAAGTGCAACAAGGATTAGCGGTGTTTGTTGAATAATCCTTCACTACTACAAAAATGATTTGTAGCAACACCACCTATTTCACAAGAGAGGCGGCTCACTTACCAAGCGCCCTACAGTTGGTGAGCTCGCCCAACTATACCAACGCCTCTACAAATGGTTCGTGAGAGGCTGGTGGTATCACCAACCGCCCTACAAATACCAACCGCCTACAAATGGTTATATTTGTAGGGCGTATCTACTAGCCGCCTCTTCGTTTGATTTGTAGAGGCGGTGGTCCCACGCCTCTCTTGGTTCATTTGTAGGGGCGGCCGGATAACCACGCGCCTACAAATCGACCAAAGATATAGTACAGACCCTTTCTTCCTCCTCGAGTGCACAAAGGCAACCCGAGAGAGGAAGGAAGGAGGCTTGGGCACCTCCCAAAAATTGGTATTTTGAGGGGAAGGTTTTGAGTTAAATTCCTTTGGTGGAGAGGTTGTTGGAGGTAAGAAAATGGTTTTCCATACATCTTTTGAAGTTTTAATGGTGGGTTATTGCTTAATTAGAGTTTTGATTTTCTCTCTCTTCTATGGTGTTTGAGTAATTTATGGAGCAAATGAGGTTAAAATTTTGAATATGCTAGGCTAAATTAGTTATGGGAATAATGTCATACCCTTATTTAGTCATTCTTCCTTGATTTTAGTAGACTATTAATTAGTTTTATGGATGTTTGAGCTACATCTAGATCTAGATACCTAGAACTAGGGTTTGTTTTTTTACTAATTACATTGTTATTAATTTAGTGGAATATATTTACAATTGCTATTTACATTGCACCATACATTTAGAATTATTAATCAATTTAGAATATCCTTCCATAAAATTTCTATGTATATTTTTTGAAGTAATAATTAATTTGTGAAGTATTAATTAGTCCTATTAATTCTTATCTTTGTTTTCTATATTGAAATAAAGATGGACGATAGGAACTCTTGGATGTATGGTAAACAAAGGTGGGAGCCAAGTTTTCGTGATGAAGTGGACAAATTTCTTCAAGCATGAGAGCCATGCAATGTCGAGCAATAATAGTGGTGAAATTCTTTGTCCGTGTAGCGATTGCAAGAACTATCTCGCATGGAAAGATGTGACTATCATTAGATCACACTTGATTATGCGAGGATTTGTTAAAGACTACACAGTTTGGAATCATCATGGTGAAGCGGTTATTAACAACGTTGATCCGTAAGAAGCGGCGACGATTACCTAGATTGCATGGACCAATATGTAGCTGAATATGATGCGAAATAGACCGTGAAGAAGAAGGTAGTGGTGGTCATAACGACGAAGCTGGTGGCAATGATGGCGGAGGACGTGTCGGGGATGAAGATGATGGTGATTATTTGGAGGAAATGCTTCGGGCCATTGGACCAGAGATTTTACTAAAGAGCCCGAAAGGTCTAGAAAATTTGGAAAGGGTTAAAAAAGCCTCAAAGGAGACTTTGTATGGTGTTGAAAAGGGTTGTCCGACACCTTTGGGCGGTGCTACGTTTTGTGCTTGAGCTACTCATCCCGAAGGCTAAGTGCACGGCCGGGTCGATCGTAGTTTCAATGATGCATTCGTCTCTGTCTTGGTTGCTGCCACACCAAACTCGCCTCCGCCAACACATCTGGCGAAGAAGGTTATAAGTCCATTGACAATGGGGTTGAAAAATCCATGCATGCCCTAACCATTGTATCCTTTATCGTGGCGATACGTTCAAGTCACTAGATAAATGCCCCCGGTGTGGCACTAGTCGTTACAAGAACAATGACCTTTACAACGGGGAAGAAGCCTCCACAAGGAAGAAGAGGAAGAAAGGTGGGAAAAAGGTGGTACAAGATTCTCAACCCAAAGAGAACACTCCATTAGGCATCGATGCAAAGCAGAGAAGAATCCCTGCCTTGGTAATGTGGTACCTACCAGTCGTCGATCGCTTGAGGCGTATGTTCCTAAACCCTAAGGAAGCTTCACTCATGACATGGTGGGATGATGAACGCAAGGTGGGTGATGGTAAGATTGACACCCTACCGATGCTACCAGTGGCAACGCTTTGATGCGAAATACCAAGAATTTAGCAAAGACCCAAGGAATGTACGGTTTGGCCTTAGCACAGATGGAATGAATCCCTTCAATGAGAGAACCAGCGAGCATAGTACATGGCCAGTGATCTTAACCATGTACAACATCCCAACGTGGTTGTGTCGAGAGAAAATATCTTCTCCTCACTATTCTCATTCAAGGTCCCAAACAACCGTGCATTGATATAGATGTGTTCCTCGAGCCTTTGATGCAAGAAATGGAGAGGCTATGGCGGTATGGAGAGCCGATGTACGACGCCTTCAGAAAGGAGGACTTCATATGTAGAGCCATTATCTTTGTCACTACCAATGATTACCCTGTATTTGTTTGCTTTGTGCGGACAGATCAAAGGAAGACAGGATGCTTAGTATGCTTGGATGGTACTACATGGGTGTTCTGGATGCATTCAAGAAGACAGCTTTACCTAAGGTACCGGCGATTCTTAAAGACAACTCACAGATACCGCAACAAGTTGTTCTTCAAATTTTATGACAACAAACCGAGACCTAATCCCCCGGAGAGCGTCAAAACGGGCAACATGTGTTCGAAATGGTGAAACACATACATGTCGATTTTGGAAAGAAGAATGCGGATGGGACAAAGAGATAGAAGCACACCTCTGTCCCGGTGTACCTTTTAAGAAAAAGTCGATCTTCTTTAAGTATCGCCTTATTGGCCGGACTTGGAGGTCCCCATGCCATTGATTCTATGCACTTACGAAGAATGTATTTGAGAGTCTCATTGCTACCTTGATGGACACGGGCAAGACAAAGGATGGTCTAAGATCACGGAAAGACATGGTGCGCCTAAATGTGAAGCGAGCTTCACCCGATACCTCGGGTAATGGAAAATACCTCCTACCCGCAGCTAGTTTCAACCTAACTCCGGATGAGGAGGAGGCGATCCGCAATTTCTTGAGAGGGTAAAAGTTCCCACCGGGTTTTGACCAACGTGAAGAAGCTAGTGTCAATGAAGGACCCGTCAATAACACGCTTCAAGGCTCACGATTGTCATGTGATGCTCACATTGTTCCTACCTATTGCAATCGGGCTATAGAGCGAGTTCTTGAAAATGGCCATCACCCGCATGTGTTACTTCTTTTGAAGATCTCACGAAGACGATTGGTGAAAATGAGCTTCGTGACCTACATGAATTCGTGGTGGAGACAATAAACCAACTAGAGATGTGTTTACCTCCCGCTTTTTTGATATAATGCCACATCTCATGATTCACATGGTTCATCGAATCTGCACTGGGCCCTTGCTACTTACATGAAATGTGGTCCTACGAACGGTTCATGTCGGTTCTTAACCGATCGTGCATAATCGAGCATGCCCGAGGCTCCATGATAGAGGGTTACAATACCAAGAATTCGTCGAGTCTTTGTCAAGAGTACCTAAAAGTACAAAGAGGGATTGGTAAACTCGATTCTTGTCACAAGGGTAGGTCGATGGAAGGGCACCAAGGGGAGAAAAGTCTTCATCGACAAGGATTTCAACGGTTAGTCGAGCTCATTATAGTGTCTTGCGAGTACTGTAATCGATGCAACCGTATATTGATGAACACTTGGATGTCATTAGGAGTAGAGTAATGGCCGCTCGGCGATTGGGTCATGAAACAAAGACAAGCATCGATTCACTACATGGTTGAAGGAGCAAAACCTACCGAATGGGGAAACCAGAGATGATATTACCATCGTAAGGTTGGTCAGGGCCCATCGAGACAAGTGACATCATGGCAAGCTTACGACATCAATGGGTACACGACTATACCAAGCGCAAAGGATAGTAATTGTGTGAACCAAAATAGCAGCGTCGAATAGAAGCCATCAACGGAATGGGGCAAAAGACCCCATACTTTGGCATCATAGATGATATATGGAACTTGACTATGGAATGGGTATACAGATGGCCATGTTTAGATGCCATTGGTCAAACAACACCAAGTGAATGAGATCGGGTTCACATCGTGGACCTCGAGAATATCGGATACGCAGATGACCCTTGGGTGCTCGCTTCACGTGTCACACAAGTTTTATATTTACGTGACCAAAACTAACCTACCCCAAAAAAGAAGACAAAGCATGTGGTTGCCTTCGGAAACAAACTATTATCTGAGTAGACGGAGTGGATGATGTTGATGAGTACAATAACTACGATGAAATGCAACTATTCACCGACTTTCCTAAGAAGATCGGTGTCGTGGAAAGAACTTGCCCAAAGACATCGCCATGGGAACGAAAATGTGCCAAGGGGAAACTTGTTACAGCTAGTTGTTCAAGTTTGATGCATGGTGTGTGTATCTGTATGTATGTGTGTCAAAGATGCATGGAGTGTGTTTGGAGAAAATGTGCCAAAGTTGTATATTTTGATGAGTTCTACAACTTTTATTTTACATCCCGTAACATCCCCATTTTGGCTTGTGTTTCAAATGTAATAAAATGAGGATAATTTAAAACTTTTCTTACACCCTTGTGCTATTGAGCTTTTCTCAAATTCTTGTAAAAGAATTT
The DNA here is from genome assembly GCA_036346255.1 of Ampelocalamus luodianensis. Lineage (NCBI taxonomy): Eukaryota > Viridiplantae > Streptophyta > Magnoliopsida > Poales > Poaceae > Ampelocalamus > Ampelocalamus luodianensis. The sequence continues at coordinate 22,987,373 of CM070631.1, read as the reverse complement.
TGGGAAATCAAAATTAAAATCCTCATTTGTCTCAAGTCAACAACCTCCTTGGTGAAATCGGTGTCGAACCCTTGAAATAATTTTCCTTGGTTCTAAGGTTGCTTTGTGACACCTCTGATTTATTTCATAATTTTGGAAATTATTTGAAATATTTTAGAGGCAAGTCAAACCCTGGTCAAACCTTTGAAATAGCCTTCTAGAGTCATAGAGTCATCAACCTCCATTAAAATTTCATGATTTTTGGAGCTAGTTTGCTATCTCTAAAAATCATTCCTAGGTTTACCTCGTTTTCAAAATCCATAGTCAAACATCAAGAACATACACTTAAAATAATTTTTGTAAAAGAATTTACTTCAATTAAAACTATGGAAATAATTTATAGGGCGGCTTGTAACCTCAACCGCCTACAAATCATGTTTGCAGGTGAAACCGCACCACATGAGCGCATCGCGAGCCGTCCGTTGGAAATCAACGGCCCAGTTCTTTGGAGCATTCGGATTGCCAGGTGCCTGTGATTCTCGTAGTTGGATTCGATCCAACCGTCGGGACCGAATTTGTAAATTATTTGTAGGCGGTGGTTCGGGAACCGCCCCACAAATCTATTTTTAGGCGGCATGTAATCTCAACCGCCACTAAATCGCCCTCCTATATATAAGCCGGAGCGCGGGCGAGGCCGAGAAATCGGCTAAGTCATTGGCGCACAACACCAAAATTTTCCCGCCGCCGCGGTGGGGTTTGCGCAAGTGAAAGGCCGAGGCGCGTGGCGAGCGGTTACTCCCAGGGAGGGCGTCGTCGTCGCGTCTTGCCAAGTACGTCTGCTCAAGCACAGCGTGAGTGGAACCCGCCATTAGGGTTTGCGCAAGTGGCGGCGGTCTGGCAAGAGTGGAAGCGGCGGTGCTCCTCTCTCCTCTCCAGACGCTGGCCTCCTCTCCAGCGCGATCGAACTCCTACAGTGTTATCTATCCGGAACTCCTATGAACTCCTCTGCATGTTATCTCTCATAGCAGTGAGTCACGTTGATGTGTGGATGGTTGTGTGTTGGTGAGTAAGTGGCGCTGAGATCCCAGAGGACTTGCGCTTCACGATTAAGAAGGCGATGGCGATAAGGAAGCACCTTGAGAGGATTATTTGTTCTAGAGTAGGCGGATGCGTTACGATGTGTTAATTATTTGCTACTCAAATACTTATTTGTGTTGTAGAGTCGATCTTTGCTAAAATTGTTTAAATACTAGCCCATTTAAGGCTTTAAGCTAGCTAGACATGTTTGAGCATGCAATGTGATGCTTCTTTGGAGTTAGCTTGTCATTTTGGACATTGTCCGGACATCAGTTGTATTATAGCATGCATCTTTGAATACATAAACATGTGATAAAACTTCAATTTGAGGTGTAAAGCTTGATTTTAAAGGTTGATATTGTCATTTTCGATTCTTATTGTTGCAAATAAATATAAAGCGCTTTGATTCTATCAAGAATGAAATTTGTATGTGTTGTAGGATAACAAAATTTGGCTAGTGCTAATTTATAGTTGTGAAATGATTTATGCCTCTTGTTGGATAGTTTGGAATGAAATACGAAGATCAATAAAGAGAAGGAAAAAATTCATTAGAAATGTGTATTTGGAGCTAAATTTCACTTGTTATTGGTATGTTTTGTTAGCTTAGGCATGGTAGTGTGTGTGCGTTTTATTACAACTTTTAGCTTGACACATTTACTTCTTTTGTTTACATTTTATTTTCTTGTGCTACATAAGCCCCGTAATCGTGAAAAATGGACCTTTCTAACTTGGTCTTTGATTTTTAAAGCGATTAAATGTGATTTATTCAATTATAGCATGTATCCCTAGAACTCATCAATTAAACTGCTCAAGGGCATAAAGGATATATGAAAATATGATCAACTTGATTATACCTTTGTCGACTGATATGCTTGAGGATGTCTCAATTTGGTTCTCAAGTTGCTCAAGCTCCTTCGTGCTAAGTGGACCCAAGTCCTCGCCAAGAATATTTCGTAGATCAAGCTCAAATTTAGCGGTCTTGGTATAGTGCGGCTAGTATACGGGCTTACATAAAACTTATTAGGAGGTAATAAGGATTTGTTAATTCGGGTGAAATCATGATTGTGATATAGAAACATGGTTTTATGTGTTGTTTAAAGGGCACATGGCTTGGTATGTTGTATACCGAGGGCGCATGTGAGGGGTCTTTGCAACACGGCTCAATGCCATGCTCAAGTCATTTAGTTTTATGGCTCTTTGCTACAAAAGCTTCCAGTCAAAACAAGAGGCGAGTCTTCCTACTTAGAGTTCAACCGTTGTGAAGATGTGAGTTTTTACGGCTCTTTGCTGTATGTCGTTGCAAAAAAATCTTGGCTATTTCTTGTTTGCATGGTCCAGTCTTTAATGTTGGCAGTGCTCATCTTTTACATTGTTAGACGTGGGAACAATTGTCTGTGATGTTGTACCTATAACCATGTACTCATCTATTGGCTATGGCCCCTTGTGAGGTAGTAGGACCCATTTCATGATGACTAATAGTCGGTTAGACTATTGTAACGCCTCTTATGCTCTCAAACTGAAGTCTCATTTTTAATGATCATGTCAATTCTCATTGGAGTGCATATGTTCTACTTGTACTACTCTCATCTCTCTTCCCTACTACTACTACCACGCTCTATTAGAGGATCAGTAATAGTATTGTTTATCTCAGATTTGTTGCATCTATTAGAACAAAGCACAAAATGACGGGGACAACAGACGACACAACCCGAGGCCACGAACAAGTGCCAATCTTTGAAGACGAACAACCGAGTTGCTTACCGAGGAGCAGCTTCAACCAGAGCTAGACGATGATCTACAAATGTTATTAGATGGGGACCATGAGGAGGCTAATGATGAAGACGGCGACGAGGATGAAGAAGAAGAGATATATAAGTCCGAGGATCCTTTCCCACTGTAATGCATGCGAGGCCAACCGAGAGGAGTTGGACAGGGATTTTGATCCGAACGAGGAGGTAGGAGATAAAGCCTTATTTCATACATTAGGCTTGTATATAAGATCGTGTTATCATTACTAACACTTCGACCTAATAGGCCCCTTCTCGAACTCTGCGTCGGCGACATCTCGCCGACAAGAAGTAGCAGAGGAAGGCGGAGGCAGCAGGCAAGAGCCACAGAGCCACGGAGGCAAGAAGTAGCGAGGAGGACACCGATGGCGCCTGGCTCCACAACCCAAGCCACAAACTCTGCACCCAGCAAAGAGGGACGAGGGAAAAGAAGTGCTAACATATATCCAAAGGACACAATAGATATGTGATAAGAGAGGTCGGGAGGCTAGAGCCACTTGAGCCAAAACATCTCGTAGCTAAGTGGCGTAGCAATTGGGGCGGTAAGAGATGAGTTGAACCCGCAATCCCAACTTGGAAAGAAGTACCAACTGATACAAAGAAAGTCTTATGGGATAAGCTGATAACGGTTTTAGATTCCAACGGGAGCGAGGAAATGGTACGCCGTCACGCTATGAAGCAGTTGGAGAGTCATGGAGAGGTTGGAAGTCGTCCTCAACGTCAAATATGTCCAAAAGGGATTAACTCCCTTCAAGGAGTTTGGCAAACATAACTCTGGACAATGGGAGCGGTTTGTGGCTCGTAAGACTTGGCAATGAAGCATTATTCCTCGCGTGCCGTGAACAACGGCGGGCGAAGAAGAACGTGCACCACCACCATCTAGGACCGGTGGGTACTATGGAAAGGAAGAGCAATTTAGGAAGATAGAGGAAGATGCCGCATCGGTGGGACATACAACTTGCAGGGGTTTCAAAGCGCACAAGGAGCTGGATCCTTTCGAGGAATAAAGAAGCATCCAAGGCGCTTAAGTTTAGTTTGCCGGAGATCAGAGAGACAGTATCAAAGATCTTGAACTATCTTGAATAGCCGTGTATGGCTTATTTAAGCCTTCCAGAGAGAGGGATGAGCTTAGCCTTGTTTTGGGAAACCCCGAGCACACGAGCCGTGTCGGGGGCTAGGGAAAAGAGTGATATGGAAGGAGGGATTTGAAGAGGATAGGCACATGTACAAGAAACATGATAGAGACCGAGAGGCTAACCTTGAGGTCCAAGTAAAGGCTCTAGTTATAAGAAGCGTTGCGAGGAGCAAGGATCACATCATGACCTGACGTAATGCCACCACGGGACAATTGGAAGTTCAGCGGCGACCAAATTCCATCGCAGCCACAACCGCCGTCGATTGCATAACGGAACCTACTCCTTGCACTTTGGTTGTTCTCACGGGTGCAATCAAATATGATTGAGGTGGCAACGGGTGAGGCACATCCTCCAGAGGCACTTATCACACTAATCGGATCCCGCCGATCTACACTAGGTCGTGATTCGCACTGCGTGAAGTCCGATTCAGCGCTGGAGGATAGACTTTCCAACTCCCGAGGGACTCCAAATACTCGGAGAAGTAGTGAACCGTTCGCCCTCCGCACAAGCGAGACATCATATTGACTACGATTACATCGCTTTGTGCGTACACCGCTGCGCTTGGAGGAGTTGAGGAGGGGGAGATACGGACACCACATCATGACCAACAATTGCTCGAGATGCGCATACACACCACTCACGATGACGCGCCTCATGATATGCCACCGTCTTCACCGCCTCCCCGGAGGATGTGAGAGCCGACACATGAACAACAAGAGGTCGCTGCGACAACAGATGAAGAGCATGCGGAACAAGTTGATGCACCCAAGGTGCCCATAATGAAGCAGTAAATTCAAAAAGCATCCAATCAAGATAAGGTCAGACATGTGCCGGCGACAGATGTCGTGGGGTGGAAAGGTGGTATGGCCATGATATGTTCAAGCCGAGAACCAAGCGCCAAGATCCGAGAAGCGCTCAACAAGAACGGAAACAAGTGCAAGGGTGAGCACCAACCAAAACCAACGGGTTACTTGCAAGTGCGTAAATGTTGAATGCATCACATGGTCAAAGAATTGCGCGCAAAATATGAAAGAGGCAAGTGTTTCCTTCCAAATCGGGTGATCCAGTACCTACCAATTGGAATGAAAAGGTTTCATGATTGGTACTTTCGTGTTATCCCGATTTGGTAAATCTCATAGAGGCAAGGTTCCCGCCATGACATTTGGAGGCCCAAAAGGACAAATTGCCTTTGACTTTGATGACATCCATACTATCTTTCGCTCTGAGAAATGGAAACCAATCTCATTCGCGTGTAGTGCCTGTAAGTCCTACTCCTATTGCATTGATATGATTGTAATCTTTAGATTTTGTTATAACTAACTAACCTGCGCTTATGATTTGTAGAATGCAAGTGCACATTTCAAGTAAACTTCCTAGCAAAGACCAAGCAGGTACTTGGACCTCAATTAATAGCCCGGACGATGTTTAATTTCCCGGCAAGTGGGGTGGACCACAAGGAGCTGGCCCGTGGAGAGACCGTTGAGGAGAAAGATAAAATACGGAATGAAAAATTAGGAAGGAGTGCTATAAGGTTGCGGCGTATATTTGAGAGCTTTCTCGTAATGCAAGACAAATCCTATATATTTCTACCCTCACAACTTCAAGTAAGTTTAACTATATCCTTCAATCTTTAATGAGCCATATTATTTTGTTCGATGCAAGCGAGCTTATCTATTCCTATGATTAAATTCATGCAGCAGCATTGGATTTGTGTAGTTGTCGACCTCAAGCTAGGCATGGCGTGGGTCATGGATCCACTTGATTATGACGAGTCGCTTTACAAAGATTTCATAAGCATTCTTAAGGCGTATACTTATCAACCATCCTCATCGCTTTTTGACTTTTCAATACTAACTAACTTGCTTTTGTTAAATTCATTCGAGCAGAGCGTCACGTGTATGTCACGCCAACAAACTCAAGGGGTGCATGATCCAGGAGAAGGGTGACCTATATGTCAAAACAAGATGGCCGTAAGTGCAACTTACTTTAGTACTTACATTACGTTGCCGCCACAAGCATTGACGTTTTTATATGCGAAACTCCGCAAAGGCCACAAGCGTAAGTCCGGGAGTTTGCATCGTGGATAATACGTATGCACTTACATGAGTGTCACCTGTGCTTACAAGAGACACCCATTTATGGTATGTTATAACTAATTCACTCGCCATATAACACACGCGATATGTTATGAAATACTAAACTTAAAATTGTCTTGTAGTGGAAAGATGAGATAGGAATTTGTAGAAAACCACTCAACGATGATAGCCTCCACGGAGCTCGTCGGGGACATTTGCAACTTCATAATGGATGCTATTATACACGCTGAGGTACATACCATGACGACATCGTCTATGCTAGGGCGCCGCATCAGATCGAGTTCCTTCGTGAGAGGGAAGGAATGCATTTAGGACATTGAGAACAATGTGTATGTAATGTTATCGCACTTTATGCTACAAGTGTTTCTAATGATAAATTATAAACATGATGTTGTGCGGATGTGAATATAATGTCTCGTTGAACTTGTTAATATCATGTCTTCAATTATATATATATATATATATATATATATATATATATATATATATATATATATATATATATATATATATATATATATCATGCATGGTTTGATATATGTACAATGGTTTGAGAATTTGAATTTTTTTTTAAGGAAGCAGTTGTAGGCGGTCATTTGAAGTTGCAAACGTCATCTCCACAGAGAAAATTACAGAGGCAGTTGGTCATCTAAGCCGCCTTACAAATCTAATTTAGAGTAGGTGGATTACAACGCCTCTACAAAACAGATTTGTAGAAGGGCTTTAGAAATCAACCGCTTCTACAAATAAGATTTGTAGGCGCCAAACCGACCTTCAAATCTCTCGATTTGTATGCGAGTGCAGGTAGGGGCGGTGGCCGAGCCGCCTCTGAGATGCTCAGGCCGCCCCTCTACATTGCTCTGCTGTAGTAGTGCTTAATGTGCTCATTTCTTGTGTTTACTACTTGTAACGCTTCCGTTTCCTTTATGTGCATTAGCAGCATTGATAGAGTTTGCTGGTTGAGCAATGCACAGGTTAGCAGTCATGAGCGTTAGCAGTAGATCAATGCCGCATTGAATGGTTGGCGTTGTTGGCTGAGCAATGACGATCAATGCCAGCAATCACACGTTAGCAGTGAGCAGTTACTCATTTGTTTTTGTTTTTGCTAGTATAAATATGAGAAGAAAACCAGAAAAGGCTGCCGTAGTTCGGCAACACCAAAATTCTTCTTAGTTCTGTTTGCTGTGTCGCCAAGTGTGTGTTCTGACTTCCAGACGTCTCGCGTGCGTAGATACCAGCGAGCTGGCTGATAATTGGTTCTAAGCCCATGCATGTCAAGAAGTTTGACCAAATTTGGCACCTATTTAGTTAGTTGTCAATGTGCTACCAAACTTTGGTAATGTTACTGTTTTTATGGCATCTTTATTTCATTTTATTGCCAAATTATGGTTGAAACCATAGCTAAGAATTCCGTGACAAAATTTTGTGAAAGCCAAAAATTTGAACCACATTGGTAGGGTTTACATGAGTCGTGAACCAAACAGCCCGAGCATGTTGGCACAGCTATATGACACTTTTAAGGATGTGATCCACTGTATATGTTGAGCGGTTTGAGGGAATTTAAGTGTCGTTCATGGATTTGTAGAGGGACTTGTTGCTCTTAGCATTCAAGAGATCCTGCGTATATCGATCATGTAAGGCAATCTCCAAATTGACTGACTAGCTACAAGGCTAACAGACATGTCCTTTCCTATCAAGGTAGCAACTGGCACACACGCCTTGTCCAAGATTGACTGACTAGAGTACGGACGTACCATATGAGCCACAAAAGATTCAGAAAGTCCCCGCGATTCATGCCCCTCTTGCGCGCTTTTTCAAACAGAGCCAAATCAAAACATTGCTAATTAATTGGCCAGTCCACCCCATCACGGACATGTGGTTGCGGTATGACCCGGATCAATGGTCGGTTAAGTCCTTAGTTGGTGCTCGGCGAGACTAATCCGCGTCGATGTGCATTCGGCACCACACTTACCACCCGCTCTTTGAGCATAAATATTTTCAGTTCAACGATAAAGACCACTAGCCTTGGCACAACATCTTTTGATAAGGTGGCGCGCCACGATTCCATAATTCCTTTAGTCACGTTTATTCATAAGCATATGATCATGAGTCGACGTACAACTAAAGCGAGGCTAAGCATAATCGATACCGAGTTGGTAATCTATCAATGTCCAACTAGTATAAACCCTCCTAAGGTGTCAAGGGTTCATGTCATTCAAGGGTACATGTCATTTGCAATTTATCAAGGAGGTATACATCGATTGGTAATTATCTACTCCGAAACAATTTAATATAAAACTAGCGATGCATGAATATAAAACAATATAGTTTTTATAAAGATGGGTTCAATATGATCACGAGTCTATGACTTGCCTTGCTCAATATTCGGATGGCATCGGTCTGTTCTTGCTCTAGATTAGATAATTATCTGATGAACTCCAATATTACGATAATCCTCGTCTTGTCCTTGTCCTACCTCGGACCCGTGTCTAAAAGTAACTTCATATTCTACTTACGAAATCGATCGAACGAGAACATCAGAAAGCATTCAAATGAAAACCAATAAATCCAATTACAATCAATCAAAGGAATACTTGAGGCAAAGCGAGTAAGTCCAACGAGGGAGAGGAATGCGCGGGAACATTCCTCAAGGTTACCTAGATAGGAGAGATTGCTGGTTGAGTAATACTCTCGGATCTGCTGATTAAGAAGGGTTATTCTTGCGAGGCGGATAGCGATGGGTGAAAGCTAGGGTTTAGGCGATGTTGATTGGTGGTTGATAAGGGTGAGTTTGGCCTCTGAGAGATGGCCATTTAACCTATGCCATCACTAGAGGACCGAAGGACAAATTACACTCAAGGTCGGTCAAACAATCGATAGGAGAATCATTAATGGTGATGTTGTTTTCCTAACAGACCACCTAGTACTCACAAGCACTCTCTAGACATTCTATGCAAACATCCACGATGATCATACAGTCAAAATCAATCCTCTTGAGTTAAATGATATTAGCACTCTAATTACCCCAATTGACCATTGATTAATATGAACTATATTGCAAACTACTTAAGTAAGCTCCCTTGCTAATCACCTACTAAGCTGACCTTCTAAAGTTGACATACTTCAAATATTTACTAATGGTCATAAGTCTTCCAATTGGACAAAAGATCTCCTAATTAGACTAGCCTTTGCCTCAAATTGACAAACACTTATGCGCCTCATCCGACAACTTCCGATCATATCGCGATAATTAGCCTCCTCCTCTTATATTAAGGATGCATTATCTCGAATCCTCCAAGAAATTGATTTACTCCTTAATTATCTGAGCGTTACTACAAGCAACCTGTTTATCGTCTCATCATCTAACCTAGCCACCACAAATTAGCGAGAGTTTTATATGAAAATATATCTTGCGGATGCTAACTAGAATCTACAACACTTAATTATCTTCGACTAATTAACAAACCCTCTTTGCTATTCATCAGAAAATGCATCCCGACAAAAGATTATCTAAAGACTAACTATCCATAACTGCTAACACACTACTAACATAATCCAATTGAGCCACTAACAATGCAGAGGACCCAGTTTATTTGGCTTGTAATGCTAACCAACCACTGTCCTAGCATCACAAATCAAATAAATTGATTCCTCGAATATATACTTCTGAAGCGTACACACCCGTTACAAATTAGGCAACAACTCCATTTCCAAACATAGAGTCCAAACACCACACTACCAAGCGGAAGATAAACAAATAGTAGAGTTATTACAGACAAGGCGGCGGGCCAGATACACAAATAAACAAGAAAGGCGGTAGGCAAAAGTGCCATAAGATGGCTATAAACAAAGCCGATCGTGCCTCCAACCTGGCATCGGCCGGACCGCCAATCTAGTCGTCCGCGGCGACAACACGACTCACAGTGAGGCCCTTGGGGCTCACCTTCTTCCTCTGCAACAAAACATTAAGCAAAGCAGCGAGTACAAAGATTGTCTTTGTACCCATGAAGGAGCGTGTGAACTAGCGGACACATTCATATGCTACATGGGCTTATTTGGTGGAGGCCATATGTTTCATTTGCACAAAGCTAGATTTGTTGCAATAATGTATCTGATTTAAAGCAAGTTTGCAATTCATTTTCTTGTTGAAATAAGCTGCAAAATAAAGATAGATACAAGTAACCACCTAGAAGTGACTATCCCAATAGTCACCACAATATAACACGAATCCCATTCGTACCACCTACAAGTTTTAATTTTAAAGGTTGTAGTCTAACTCTTGAAAAGCTTACCCAAGCGTGTCCATCACCTAGGGCGAGGCTATTCGAATAGTTTTAAACCTGCGGGGTGTACCATGTACCCACACTTGAGACGCCTTTAAGCCGCACACTTAGAAGGTATCTTGTGCGGCTAAGTCCTCGAGACTTTTTCCAATATTGTGTATTAACTACGAGCGCTCGTATGGATAGAAATCCATCGCTTACATAGTGGCCAAGAAAGACCACTACCCACTCGGGGATAAAGCTTTCGGACAACTACCATGCTCCGCCTCCATCCCTCCTGCGACCTCCTGCGACCGGGCCAATACGCCAAAGTACTAGGTCAAGAGAGGTCCATATACTCTAGTGTGGTTAGCTTGCGAAATGCACGGATAAAAATTCACTCACAAGATGTTCGGTCCTTAATTGGCCGGGCACCTTTCGATCACATGTGAATCACACCAATCTTACCATTGTGCAGCGTCTAATCGTTTTGTTTTCAGCTTTAGTTTTGCAATAAACATAGCACAAGATGGATCATAAAACCAATATAATTTGATGTGATCAAAATCATCGACTAAGTCGATGATACTTAAATCTCTGGAAACTAAGCATGGCTAAACAAGCTGAACTCGTAATCTACTAAGTGATAAGAATTCATCCAGCGAACTCTAATCACGACAAATAACCTGAGGCTCGGGTAGTAGAGATTAAAATTTCATCTCGGGATATCATTCTATGTTTTAACTAATCGATTTAACACAAATTAAGCAATGCATACATCTTATTGAAACAAAATATTAGACTTTTTAAAATCTGATAAACATGATCAGTCATTGCTTTTGCTGTTGTTGCTCGAGAATGCTCAACACATTGGAAGGATCGCTCGGGTTACCGCAAATGTCGAAGCCTAACGATTGAACAAATAACAGTGAATAGAAGCGAATAACAACAAAAACTCAAAATTTCAAAAGCAACCACAAATCTAATCACAGGCTAGACCAAAACAAAAGGATAACAAAATAACTACATGAAGATAATTTAAATTTGACATGGTTTCATGGTTGATCTACTCAAACTTACTTACTTACCAAACTAATCACGAGAATCAATCCTCTTATGTTTTTAACCTTTAAAGCGACTTTGATGGTGATTGTGCACATCTATTATTCAATCATCAAGCTAATATATCAAAAACACTAGCTACTCTAGAACAACCATTATCGGATGAAGCACAGAACCTACAAGAAGCTATTGATAACACTAACTAGTCAAGTATCCAACTATGAGATGCTAAACAAAATTCTAATTAAGCTTGGCTTTAATGAAATTCAGCTACTAACACATCTAAGTATCACACCAGCGTATAGGAAGGTTATCACAATTCAAATGCTACTACTCCAAATCTTCTGCGCAAATAAATCAAAAGTGCAGAGACAACAACATGATCATCTAACTATCCTATGATCAAACATGACAACAAGAGCTTTGAAATTTAAAGATACTAACTAAATGATTTCACGCTAACCACTACAACAAAGGAGTAATCGGCACTAAACAAGAATCCAAAGCCTAAGTATGAAGCTAAAATTTAGATTCGACAGCGAAGCGACAGGGAACAATTCTGAGAGAACAACACTAAAATACTTTCAAACTTCCAATACCAACTTTGATCATGCAATGAGGTGAACTAATGAACATTCCTAAGCATGATGACCTTCTAACAAAGCTTAGGGAGGTGGGCCCCATTCATTGGCCGCAGCAGGGCTCAAGGAAGAGCGGGGAGGCTCGGGCGATCTGGAGGCGGCGGTGGGTCTTGGCGGTGGAGTGGTGGCGCGTCGAGGTGAGCTCAAAAATGGGTCACCGAGTGAATGGAAGCTAGGGTGCGAGTGGTGTGCTTGAAGCGCGCCAGTGGCGGCGTGGTGTAACATCCCCATTTTCAACTTGTGTTTCAAATGTAAGAAAATGGGTAGAAATTAAAACTTTCTTACATCATGTATTTCTGTGTGTACTAAACAATTATTGTACAGTATGGGAATACAAAGTCACAAAGTCTTTTGGATCCAAATCTTGATCCTCAAAAACAATCTTGTCGAATATCTTGATCATCTCCTGTAAATATTTTTCCTAAGTTCTTGGGATGGTATGTGCCCCTGAAAAATTTCACAATTTTAGAAATTGTTTGAGTATTTTAGAGAGGTCAAAACTTAAACAGAACATTGTATAAATTTTGGGAAAATGTATGACACAAAAACTCCTAAAAATTTTATACAAGGTCCAACTCAAGGTTAGCAAAACCTTGTCAAAATTTCATAGAATTTGGAGCTAGTTTGCTAGCTCTAAAAGTCCCTTCAAGATTCGAGTTCAAATTAAACCCCAAGCCTGGTCAAGTCGGACTTGGACTCGGACCTCAGTCTTGGTCATGCAGAGCCAATTAAACCGTGTCGGGCTCGGTTAGTGGCTGCAATTAGTGCAGGCCATTGGACTTTCAATCAGATCCGGCTCAAAGACCTCCTCGGGTCTTTGTATGAGGACCTCCACCCTACGACCTCCTCGGGTTCTTTTACAAGACAACCCGAGGCCTCCCGGGACCTCCTTTGCACCTTTGCAAAGACCACCTGGCGACCTCCTCGGCCCTCCACGACCACCTAGCGCTTGGTGATCTGGCCGTCCATCTTGAGATCGTGGCTCGGACCTCCTAAGTGTTAGGACCTCTATCTCAGCCCAAAATCGGGCCTAGTTTTCAATCCAACGACTCGACCTCCACACGGTGGAGCTCGGCCGGTTTAGCCGTTGAGTTCATTTGACCAGATCTTCCCTATTTCTCTCCAGCACATCGGGTGGGCACAGGCATTATCAATTTTGTGCGTGGCGTAGGGAGCGTGCCTTGTCAACTCTAGGGACAAGCGGCTATGTCTTGCCAACATTAAATGTCTGCGGCACCTTTTGCTCAAAAGTCTCCTGACAACCTACTCCCATCGATTTCGTGTACTTGGGCTCAGTGCAGTGACTTTGCCATCCTTCCGGCTATATTTGAAGCTCAAGCTTCCTCTCTTAGTTCTTTTAGTCACTCTCTTGCACCCCTAGTTTCTTCCTCTGCTCTTGAGCTCAAGTCACCCCAGAAGCCTCTGTCACCATTGCTCGACCTTGGGCTCTCGGCGACCCTTGAGCTCGATGGTTCATTATTGCAATTTTGGCTAATCCTTTTTGTTCTCTTAGTCACCTCGAGGCCTCTCGACTTGCTTTGTTTGGCCTTGGAGGTTGATAAAGTAGGAGCGTGTGTTCGTGGCAGGGCGTCGTCTTCACCTGGCGACCTCCACCTTCACAGAGCTCTTGCGGCCACCTCTAGCTCCCCTCCATTCCTTGAGTCGGTATTTGATGTATCGGAATCCCTATTCTTTTAGACCTCTTCGGTTTCGATTTGGTAGTAATTGGTCCCGCGGTTATCTCGGTTAGCGCTTGGTTGGTGGTCTTGTTGGTATGAGTTTTGGCACCCTAGGTCCTCCGTCCTATTGGAGCTCATTCGTGCCTTTGGTTTCGCCCGTGAGAGTCCACATCGCGGCAAGCCTTTATGCCTTTCGGGTTTGCGGTTCGCAAATCCATTTCGTCATCTTCTTAGGACCACTTTAATGCTCAAATCATTGCTCATCATTGGTGCATTAATTGTGTCTAATTTGTCTTGGAGTCAGCGCGTGTGGGCCATGGGTTTAGAATTAAAGTTTGAAATCATTAAGTGTCCCTTTTAGTTTCATTTATTGTCAATCATCGGAGCATTTAATTTGTCTTAACCGCGCCTTTTATGCGTTGTCCGGAGGTCTGCGCCATTAAAACCACTCCGGGACCTCCCGCCAGAAATCGGCCGTTAAAGACCTCAGTAGAGTTAAATCCCGCGCTAGGATCACCCTCCTCCTTAGGGTCCTTTTGCAAAGACCTCCTTGAGTCCTGCAATGCTGGAGTCCCATACACATTCGTTTTGTCAAAACCGCCCTCTCGGACCTCCTTGAGGTCCTCTTTGCAAAAGTCCTTCCTTAGTCGTTTCCAAAACCACCTGAGGCCACCCACTAAGGTCTCTTGTGCAAAGCCACACTGGTCATTTGTAGAAGAACCTTCAAAACTACGTTTAGTCCTCTTTGCAGACCACCTCGGCCCTTTGAAGAAGTCGTAGGACCTCCTCCGCTCGGATCTGGACCGTTCATGACCTCCCACGGAGTCTGGCAAGTCGGACCTCTCTCTGTTATGGCACATCGCGTAGGACCTCCACGCGAAGATCATGCCATCCATGACCTCCTCGGTGAAATCCTAGCGTCCAGGCCTCCCTCGCTTCATCTTAGCCGTTCGGGACCTCCTTTGGAGATCGTGACCGTCTAGGACCTCCTGCCCGGCTACGGACGTTAGATTTAGATCGCAGGCTGGACCTCCTCGAGTAGATCTCAGCCGTCGGGACCTCCTGGGAGATCGGCGTTAAGATCTCGTCGATCGATCGTTGACCTTTGAGCCTCCTGGTGCTCGGGACGCGGATCTTGATCGGCGGTCCGACCTGATAGGCGCGAGGACCTCGCTGCGTGCGTTTGTCGTGCTGATGCGTAGCCATTGGATTCAAGATCTCACGGCAGACGCCTCCTCGCTAGATCTTGCCGTCTAGGACCTCCTCCGTTGAGTCGGACCATCAGTCTGATCTAGGCTAAGACCTCCCTTGGCGCGATGAGGTCTTTGCGCCCGGTGCTCGTCACGGGTTTTAGCATCTGAGATCGTGGCGTGCGATCTTTGATCAACGGCCCACGACCTCCCGATTTATGGGTTTTTTCAGTTTAGTCCAGCTTTTATTTGCACATATTAATTGTTTTAAACTTCAAAGTGCGTAACTTTTTCTCTGTAGCTCAAATTTAACAAACTAAAGTTCTATAAATGCATCTGTTAAAATACTTTAGCTTAGTATAGGTTTCTGATGAGTCTTTAATCTGGAAATAATCATGTCTTAGATTTAAAACTTAGAAAAATCATAACTAAATCATTTTAACTCCAAATGACCTGAAATTTTATATGGTTACCACCGGGAGTAGGAAGAGATCTAAGGCGGCGTGAGGACGGTTCGTCTGAATGTTGAACATTTTGAAGGAAAGCGGCGACATTGCGAGATCAATTGAATCAACTCCTCGGCCGGCTAGCGATGCGCAAGCCGCTCTGATTAATTTGGGGCGGTCACGCTCGACATCGAGTAGCGTCGGCGTCCACGCATAATCACGACATGACGATGTCCACCACCCGATAGCGAGATCAAGGTAACGTACATGTATGGAATGCGGCAAAGATAGACCTATAGGACACTTTAGCTAATTGCGTATCGTTTGTAGGCCGACGGCTGCAAGCTCGCATCTTGAGGTTAGTTGGGTCCATTTCTATTGAGGCAGCGAGGATGGTGCATCCATACCGAGGAAGGCGATCAAAGACGGTGTCCGGTGGCGCGAGGTTCGCGAGTGGTGGAGTGGACATGGTACATGAACATTTCATGGCCGTCTCACCGAGATTCGCCCAATGAAGAGATCACAACACTAGGGGATGCCGTGGGCACGCTTTTATCCAATGGCCCAAGAAGGACATCGTCCTTGACCCAGCAAGATCCGCGATCTCAACACGACCATTCTCTCCAACGGACCCTCCATGACTCCACCTCATATTTCACCTCGAGAGGCCACCTTTTCGGTTCCCTTGAGAAGACATCGAAGGAACAAGAAAAGCGTGTCACACCGACGGTCCCGAGTCGCTATCGCAAGAAGACGCCAATGCTAAGACCAAATCGGCGCCCCTCAAGTCCGCAAGTCGGAATATCCGCCAATACATCCTCGAAACTGCGTTGTGCTCCCATGATATTAGGGCGTCTTTGGATATGCTTGTCGGGCTTGCATGCCCGTACTTGGATAGGACCCAAAAGGAGGGTG
Organism: Ampelocalamus luodianensis; assembly: GCA_036346255.1. NCBI lineage: Eukaryota > Viridiplantae > Streptophyta > Magnoliopsida > Poales > Poaceae > Ampelocalamus > Ampelocalamus luodianensis. Next base: position 22,971,103 of record CM070631.1, on the reverse strand, counting down.
CGTCATGGAATCACCGTCGATACGAGGATAAGCATTTCTTCAACGGGACGAACCACTTCGTCGTGGGCTTCAACGACCTATATGACCTATTCAACCTCGCTGGCCTTGACGCCGCTTCTACGATGTTGGACATTTGTAAGTGCATACAATCAAGTTCTACATTCACGTAATCCGATAAATATCACAACTCATTTCTTATGTACGCATACATGATGAAAAATATCCGGTTTGGAAAGAACCGGTGGGTTTCCTCGACCCACATGTGGTATCATTGCAAACCATCCAAACGAGACTCGTCCTTCAAATCAGAAATACATAACACAGGCATTGCTTCGTCGCCAGAACACGAAGTACATCGTGGGTGCCCTACAACTGTGGGTAAGTGTCACTACTTGCTCTACTTTATACGCAGCAGCCACGAACTCGAGTTTAATGACTATAGTGACATACATGAGTAGGTACCATCGGATCCTTTTAGTCATCATACCAAAGAGGAACCATGTGATATACCTTGATTCCCTAATCCGCAACAAATAACACGACTTCAAAGATTCTAGGAGGAATACTCAAAATGTATGCTCATTTCCTTCATACATAACTCTATTTTAGTCTTCATTAGTTTGAAATGGTCGAGGATAAATTTTTGGAATCATGTAGGTCGCTCATCGACTATGTTGCCAACAAAGGAATATACGATGGAAAGAGCGCCCAACTAACACACAGACAAAATTTCGTAACGCGCTATAATCGATAATCCTATATCATACTTCATAATAACGCATCTCGAATCGATATATGTAATTCTATTTTTGCATGCAGCACAAAAAAAATGATGAGTTATGTGCAATCGTTTGCCATCATATGGACCAAATCATTAGAGCTAGGAAGAAGGATCCCGAGGTTTGTGAATCTCCAAATAATTATTTTCTAATTATAAAATTAAATATATATGCATAACACTTTACTCTTGCTAGCGATGTGGTTTGAATATAGAATTAGATGGACTCGTTGATAATGAGATCGTGGACATTCGAGGAAGCTCTGCGGCTTTATCATATCGAGATAATTAAGGACACCTGAGAATTTCACTCCCGCGATCGAAAGCGCATCACCCGCCGCACTTCTCAACCACCACCGCAAACAATTTACTCAATTGTAATCCAATTTATTTTGTAACAATACTTGAACAAATGTGATCTTTTGTAATTTATTTTGAGTAATGATCAGATTCAGCTTTGTCGACAATTGATTATACATGATGTATCCGCATTTTTTGTATGCTTGTTTTGCAGGGCATGGCTAGCAATTCACGAGGCTAGCCAAAAATCGAGAAAAATGTAGTTAGTTTAATGAACTATCACGGCGGTTTTTATAAAAGCGATGCAGCGAAGACAAGAGTATCACAGATTTATAAGAAAACGTCAGTGAACTCAAAGTATCACGAGCGGTTCTAAGTAAAAACGTGCGTGAACTCCGAGTATAACGAGGGCGGTTTGAATAACCCAACCGCTCAGCAGATAAGTCGACTTCACGCACGTTTACGTGTAAATAACCGTCGCGAACACGAGTATCCGCGAGCGGTTTTTAAATATAACCGTCGTGATATTCGACTTCGAACGCGTTTTGTGACCATAACCGTGCGATACTCTTCTTCGCGCAGCGGTTGTTGATAAAACCGTGCGTGATATTCATATCACGATTTGGCGATTTCCGCCTGTGATAACCACTGTTATCACAGACCTATTTTTCCGAGCGGTTGAACAAAAATCTGTGATAGCGTCATTCCCAACCGTCTCGTGATGGCTTTTTCGTAGTAGTGATCCTCAGTATTTTCCCAGGTGTCCTCTGTAGACGTTTTGCAGATATTGCAAGAATGAGTACAATAACCGTACTTAATAAGCCATATGGAAAAGCTAATTAACTACATGTCAAGAGTTCAATGGATCGTTTAGAGTTTACCATATTAGGTATATATGGATGCATTTTGAGTTTAAAGCAGTTTAACTTTAAAACAATAAAACAATAATAAATATGACATTAGGGGTTTCTCAACACTTGCAATTACCAACTTAACATCTGTAAAATCTCTACTTATGCCTCGTGTATTGGAATCACCCATGAACACAGCTTTATTAACCGGAAGCACGGCGTATTCGAATACATTTTATTTTACACTCTACAGAGTTGCCCAACTTTACCCATAAGATACCTCAAGCTTATACTGTTAGATCATAAACACGCAATATGTTAGCGTATGATGAAATGAGATTACAAAGCCTTTCCACTACTCAACCTTTCTAGCCTCTATCCGGTAGTCTTAATCCATACATCCTCGGAGACCACCGCCAACAATGGAATGCGCACTCGAGGTCGACGGGTCCATATCGTTGTGTAGACCGGTGAGTGTCCCTTCAGCTCGTCACACCCAGATCTTAATTATTAGAATTATTATGCATCACATGAGCATGCATTTGATTTGGAGCATTTGCACTAACTATTGCATTTGTAAATTTTCAATTCAAGTTAAACATATAACTCAAAATGAAGCTCCAAAAGAAAATAGCAATAAATACTTGTGATCATCCTTAGAAAATAATTTATTTAACTCTTATAATATTTATCATGAATAAATATAATTTTTTCCAAATTTTTAGAATCAAATTGGACATTGAGGAATTTCAAACTCAATGCAAAAGCCATTACCGTGAAAGAATTAAAAAAAAGAAAATAAAACGTTAACACTTTTAACAGTGAAGTTGGAAAATTTATATGTGTACTAGGTCATCCCAGAAACCTCTCTGAAATTTTTTCAATTTTTTAGGAATTTATTTGCTATTTTAACTCACGGTCAAAGTTTAGAGTATTGATTTCAAAATAGTCAAACGTTTGACTCAGACCGAACCACTTTGATCGGACTTGACTCAACCAACTAATTAAACTGGCTGAGCCAGGCTCCGACCCGTGAGCACCTGAACCACTACCATCCTAGCCCCACAATTTGACCAAAGAGGGCACTCAACTGAACCTATACATACTAGTATCATCATCTCAGATTCCACACAAGCATCGTGAAAGTTCACACTCAAACAAGCCTAGCACTTAGCCCATTTCAGAATTCGGTGTAAAGACTACTTCGTGAACAATTGAGTCTTGGGAAAATAATAAATTAGGTATAAAAATTCTAGAAAACTTCTGGGATGTTTGTGGGATACTAGAGATGCTAGAAAAATTAACCTCGCTTAATTGAGCATTGCAAGCTTATTATAATAAGGAAAAGTCCGGTTTACTCCTGAACTATCGAAAATTCTGTTTACCTGAACTACAAAACCGGTTATTTAACTCCCTGAATTTGTCAAATCCGGTCAAATAACCCCCCGTAGTGGTTTGGAGCGGTGGTTTTGCACACGTGGCAACGGTTTTGCTGACTGTCAGTCACAGTGCACACATGTCAACTTTATCTTCTTCTTTGTTTGCTTTCTTTCTTTTCCACCTTCTCTCTCCTCTCTAATCTCACCTGAACACACCTCTTGGCTCCTCATTTCTTTCCCTCCACTTCTTTCTCCATGGTTTCTCTCCCCTCGAGCTTACTCCTGCCGAAGCTTCCCCTCACGGTGCCTCCCTCCTCCAGTCACCGGCTTCGCTGCTGCTCCGCCGCCGGCTCAGCCCGGCGCTCATGCGCTTGCGTCGGCCCATGTTCTGCCCCCTCGGCTCGCCTCTCGGCCCCTGGTTCTTAGCACCTTCGCGCGCGAGGCCCCCCTGCCGGCGACCACCCTAGCCACCTTCGGTCACCTCGAGCCCCCTCGTTGGGCCCAACCCCCTTCGGCCTTACCTCAGGAGCGGCTACCCCGGCTCTTCCCAGAGCCCCTTAGGCGCACCCACCTCGGCATTGCCTCAGCCCCCTTCGGCGCACCCACCTCGGCACCGCCGTGGGAGCGAGCACCTTCGGTGCGAGGCACCCCTACCGGCGACCACCCCGGCCACCTTTGGCCGCCTCATGCCCCCTTGTCGGGCCCAACCCCGCCGGTCGCCTGCAGTGCGGCTTCCCGGCTACGCCCATAGCCCCTCGGCGCCCCACCCCTGGCTGCCCAAAACCCCGTGTGCTCCTCGGCGCGCGCTCCACCTCGGCGCCGTCGACCTCGACCACTCGCCGCCGCGCTCCCGCGGCGCCCGGCTACCAAAGATTGGCCCCAGGCGCACCCACCTTTCCGCCGCCTTGGGAGCGAGACCCCCCTCGACCTCTTCGCTGGCTTCTTGGCCAGCATGGCGATGGTGGGATTGGGTGACGAAGCCAAGCGTTGATGTTGGGGACGGGCCCCCTCGCCTGCTCCTCCTCCTTGCGCGGGACGATAGCCTCCGGGCGGGAGACGACCGCAGGGCGCACACACGGGTCGACGGCGTCATGGGGATGCGGCGCTGGCAGCCGGAGGCTGGAGGGGGTGGAGTCAAGCCGGAGATAGGAGGAGGTGGCCACCGGCCGGGCCGAGCTAGGGTGGCACTTGGTAGCCGAGCAGAGGGCGACGCGGGCCAAGAGCACCGGGAGAGCGGCGGCGGGCCTAGTGGCAATGCTAGGAGCATGCGGCGCAGGCAAGCGGCGGAGCGATAGAGGCTTCGGCCAAGGAGCTCATGGAGAAGGGAGAGATAAGGTAGAAAGGGGAGGTGAGGGGATGAGAGGAAATGGGGAGAGGAAGAACAGCAAGATGATGTGGATGTGGATGTGGATGTTGTGTGGTCGTGTGGATGTGGACATGTGGATGCTGACTTGGACAATCACTGCCACGTGTGCAAAATCGCCACACGAAACCGGGCCGAGGGGTCTTTTGACCGGATTTCACAAGTTGAGGGGGTTAAACCATACTTTTCTGATAGTTTGAGGGAGTAAACTGGACTTATTCCTTATAATTATGACACTAGTATGAGGAACATGGCATGAGTGCTTTGGTTGAACTTCTTAATAATTTAGGGGCATACCCGTACAACCACTTATGTACGGTCATTCTTGGATTAACATGACTTACTAGCATTTTTAGAATCAATGAGGTTAAATGGATGATATTTGATGGCTAACAGGTCACGAGGTGCTCAAGATGAAATAGTAAATGAATACATGAGTACGATGCAAGACTCATGATGCTCAAAATATAATTTGAGGCCTCTACTACCCCCTTAATATTTTGGTGCATAAAAGATATGGTGAAGAAAGAATGAGCATAAGGTGAGTAGTAGACAACAGGGGGTAACTTACCTAGCATGAATGCAGCAACAAATTCACATTTATTCATCATGAATTGTGGTGCTAGAGCCCAAGTGGCCATCACAAGATACAATTGAACCACAGTTAGTTTTCCGACATAATTGTTATACATGCTGCTCGTAGGCGATGCGCAACTACTTCGAACAAAAGTGAGCAAATGATCACAATACAAAATCCAGCGTCTACATACTAAGGAATATAATTAGGGTGTATATAACCTAAGAATAATCCCTAACTTAATCCTAATATTGCAGCAAGGCAACGTCTTCTCGTCTTTTCACCATTACTATCACCGGTGACTACTTAGCTTGTCTATCTTTGGAAAAGAGAGACGAGCAATGGAGAAAAAATATTTTGCACAAATCAAATGAATAGTGATGTAAGAATTAGGTGCTAGGATGGGTAAGAAAGAAAAGAATTATATTACTTGTATTTTTGCCAAAATTTTGCTAGTTTGAAAATACTCTTTGCAACCCAAAATCCTAACAACGTCCATTGCTATAGCTTTAACCTACAAGTATGGCTCTGATATCAATGCTTTGTGGGACCCCAAAATCAAATCCATTTCAAGTCAAGTGATTGCACCGGAGGTACAACCCTTAACAAGAAATGAAAATGTTTTCAAGTCCCTAGATATGTGTCTTATGTTAGCTCCTAAGGATCAGTGGCTAACATGCACATATCCAAAACAAAATCGATCACATCTATAGTTAAATATGCAAAAATATTAAAAGCATTTGCATAAAAATGTAGATGACTGGCATCACGAACCAGGAGTTCGAAGAGCTAGCCCAAAGATGGCTGTAATTTGTACCAGTCTTCAATTCTGTGGTAAGGTAATCACAGATGAGCAGAAGATTGAGAAGACTCTCTTTACCTTTCACTCGAATGCGGTGCAATCCGCACGCAACTATCGTCAAGGTGACTACAAGGAATATACTGAATTAATTGACATCATGCAAGTTGCGGAAGCTCAAGATGATGTTCTAAGGAAGAACTACATCTCACAGCCACCTAGTAGCAATGTTGGCCATGAAGCTAATGCTAGTAGCTATAAGGTGATGAAGTCTTTCACGAAGGAGAGGGGCAAGAAGGGTAAGATCGTGGGTCGTATGTTATTGATGCTTTCCAGTCTAAGAAGAAGGGCAAAGGACAGCATGAGGCACACCTCGCCATTGCAGACATAGAGGATCCACATCCATTAGTTGCACTCATGGATGTGGACAGCCCATAGCAAACCCCATTATTCCTCCTTTGGACATCGTAGTGGCGCAATCGTAGTTGCCCAAGAGGTGAAGATCGCCATGGAGTAGATTGAGGCAAAAGTTTCTGAATACTTCGCTGATTCGATCTAGTGCACGCATTGCATTTGGATCTTTTATAGTAACTTGCAGTTTGTAATTGAAGCGGAACATTGAATTATTTTATTCTTTGAATAATGGTTGTAAGCTCTAGGAAAGCAAAACATTAAATTCTTATGATGAGTCCCGCAAGGCTTATTTTCTCGTATTTATAATAGCAAGTTATGTATTGATATCTGAAGTATTTTATTTACGTGTTGCTTGCTTCCTGCTGCATATTAATAAAGTACATTATATTAGAACGTGTGTGGCATCCTATTGTCGGGACCCCGGGTATGCAACCCCAGGACCCTCTGTGCATTCCGAACTAGTCTCAGATCAGTAGCTAGCTTGCACAGTTACAACATCGGTGTAATCACAACCATACAATAAAATAACGATGAAGCGGACAAATTAATATTAATAGGTAGCAAAAGGGACCTTATGGTCAAGTCTTACAGAGTACGTCACGCAGGGCTTAGCAACAAAAGACAACTTGCAGCGGAAACATAATATCTTGTGGTGGCCACACGACATGCCCACAGGCAATCGAGTGGAGGACGCGACCTAGTTCGCAAAGTCTTCAGGATGCTCCTCTTCATAATACTTTGAATTCCCTGGTTCTTTTGTGAGGATTAATCACACACGGCGCAAGCCGTGAGTACTTTGAATGTACTCAGCAAGTCATAGGGAACAGTATGCAATTATTATTCATGCAAGGCTAGACAAGGATGGCTTTATGTTTACTTTTGCATAAGCGACATTTAACGATAAATACTGATAAGAAGTAGATCAAAGCACGCTTTAAAAGATTAATACATAAGTAATTCAGTTCTTTGAAATGACAAGAGATCAACCCAACCTTTCCATCCAGACCATCAATCCCACCATATTTGATGAAAACTCTACCCCTTGCGTGAAATCTCCGAGCATGTCCATAACCGGGGACACGGCTATTCGAATAGTTTTTATACACTCTGCAGAGGTTGTACAGCTTTACCCACAAGAGATAATCATCTTATACTGTCAGACGTTTCATGCTTTTGAGGCGTGTGACTAAGAGATTATCACAAGGCCTTTACAAAGCTCTGTTTTGACTCGGTTCTACTCGCTGAGGATTCGCTTCTAACTGTCTATCCCCGCCGATTCATGCCCCTCTTGCGCTTTTCCAACCCAAACAGAGCCAAATCAAAACATTGCTAATTAATTGGCCCAGTCCACCCCATCCTGGACATGTGGTTGCACGGTATGACCCAGATCAATGGTCCAAGGTTAAGTCCTTAGTTGGCTGCTCAGGCGAGACTAATCCGCGTCCCGATGTGCATTACGGCACCCACACTTACCACCGCCCACTCGCTTGAGCATAAAATATTTTCAGTTCAACCCAGCCAAAGACCACCCTAGCCTTGGCACAACATCTTTTGATAAAGGTGGCCGCACCACGATTCCATAATTCCTTTAGTCACGTTTATTCATAAGCATATGATCATGAGTCCCGACGTACAACTAAAGCAGGGCTAAGCATAATACGATACCCGAGTTGGTAATCTATCAATGTCCAACTAGTATAAACCCTCCTAAGGTGTCCAAGGGTTCATGTCATTCAAGGGTACATGTCATTTGCAATTTATCAAGGAGGTATACATCGATTCGGTAATTATCTACTCCCGAAACAATTTAATATAAAACTAGCGATGCATGAATATAAAACAATATAGTTTTTATAAAGATGGGTTCAATATGATCACGAGTCTATGACTTGCCTTGCTCAATATTCGGATGGCATCGGTCTGTTCTTGCTCTAGATTCGATAATTATCCCGATGAACTCCAATATTCGATAATCCTCGTCTTGTCCTTGTCCTACCTCGGACCATGTCCCAAAGTAACTTCATATTCTACTTACGCGAAATACGATCGAACGAGAACATCAAAAGCATTCAAATGAAAACCAATAAATCCAATTACAATCAATCAAAAGGAATACTTGAGCAAAACGAGGTAAGTCCAACGAGGAGAGGGAATGCCCGCAGAACATTCCTCAAGGGTTACCTAGATAGGAGAGATTGCTGGTTAGGTAATACTCTCGATCCGCTTCGAGTTAAGAAGGGTTACATTCTTGAGCGGATAGCGATGGGTGAAAGCTAGGGTTTAGACGATGTTGATTGGTGGTTGATAAGGATGAGTTTGGCCTCTGAGAGATGGCCAAATAACCTATGCCATCACTAGAGGACCGAAAGGACAAATTACACTCAAGGTCGGTCAAACAATCGAGAGGAGAATCATTAATGGTGATGTTGTTTTCCTTAACAGACCACCTAGTACTCACAAGCACTCTCTCTAGACATTCTATGCAAACATCCACGATGATCATACAGTCAAAATCAATCCTCTTGAGTTAAATGATATTAGCACTCTAATTACCCCAATTGACCATTGATTAATATGAACTATATTGCAAACTACTTAAGTAAGCTCCCTTGCTAATCAGCCTACTAACTGACCTTCTAAAGTTGACATACTTCAAATATTTACTAATGGTCATAAGTCTTCCAATTGGACAAAAGATCTCCTAATTAGACTAGCCTTTGCCTCAAATTGACAAACACTTGTCTGCCTCATACGACAAATGTAACTTCCGATCATATCCTGATAATTAGCCAACCTCCTCGAATACTTATGTTAAGGATGCATTATCTACGAATCCTCCAAGAAATTGATTTACTCCTTAATTATCTACTGAACGTTACTACAAGCAACCACAAACTGTCGTCTCATCATCTAACCTAGCCACCACAAATTAGCCACCGAAAGTTGTTATATGAAAATATATCTTGCGGATGCTAACTAGAATCTACAACACTTAATTATCTTTTCGACTAATTAACAAAACCACTACTGCTATTCATCCGAAAATGCATCCCGACAAAAGATTATCTAAAGACTAACTATCCTGTAACCTGCTAACTTTACTACTAACATAATCCAATTGAGCCACTAACAATCTGTGAGGACCCCAGTTTATTTGGCTTGTAATGCTTAACCAACCACCTGGTCCTAGCATCACAAATCAAATAAATTGATTCCTCGAGATATGTATACTTCCTAGCAGCGATATACACACCCGTTACAAAATTAGACAAAGAACTCCATTCCAAACATAGAGTCCAAACACCACACTACCAAACGGAAGATAAACAAATAGTAGAGTTATTACGGACAAAGGCCGATGTGCCAAGATACATAAATAAACAAGAAAGACAATGAAGCAAAAGTGCCATAAGATGGCTATAAACAAAGCCGATCGTGCCTCCAACCCACAAGGCATCCGGCCGGACCGCCAAGTCTAGTCGTCCCACGAAACGACAACACGACTCACGTAGTGAGGCCCTTGGGGCTCACCTTCTTCCTCTGCAACAAAAACATTAAGCAAAGCAACCGAGTACAAAGATTGTCTTTGTACCCGCAAGACCGACGTGTGAACTAGCGCACTGCTCATATGCTACATGCGAGCTTATTTGGTGGAGGCCATATGTTTCATTTGCACAAAGCTAGATTTGTTTGCAATAATGTAATACTGATTTAAAGGCAAGTTTGCAATTCATTTTCTTGTTGAAATAAGCATGCAAAATAAAGATAGATACAAGTAACCACCTAGAAGTGACTATCCCAATAGTCACCACAATATAGCACGAATCCCAGTTCGTACCACCTACAAGTTTTAATTTTAAAAGGTTGTAGTCTAACTCTTGAAAAGCTTACCCAAGCGTGTCCATCACCTAGGGCGAGGCTATTCGAATAGTTTTTAAACCTGCGGGGTGTACCATCGCACCCACACTTGCATCGCTTTTAAGCCAAAGCACACTTAGAAGGTATGCTTGCACAGCTAAGTCCTACGAGACTTTTTCCAATATTGTGTATTAACTACGAGCCGCTCGTATGGATAGAAATCCATACGCTTACATGGTAAAGCCGAAAAGACCACTACCCACTCGGGATAAAGCTTTTGGACAACTACCATGCTCCCACCTCCATCCCTCCTGCGACCTCCTGCGACCGGAGCCAATACACGCCAAAGTACTAGGTCAAGAGAGGTCCCATATACTCTAGTGTGGTTAGCACGCGAAATGCACGGATAAAAATTCACTCACAAGATGTTCGGTCCTTAATTGACCTGGCACCTTTCGATCACCCAATGATCACACCAATCTTACCATTGTGCCCGCGTCTAAATCGTTTTGTTTTCAGCTTTAGTTTTGCAATAAACATAGCACAAGATGGATCATAAAACCAATATAATTTGATGTGATCAAAATCATCGACTAAGTCGATGATCGCCCAAATCTACCGGAAACTAAGCATGGCTAAGCAACTGAACTCGTAATCTACTAAGTGATAAGAATTCATCCAACGAACTCTAATCACAGCAAATAACCTAGGCTCAGGTAGTAGAGATTAAAATTTCATCTACAGGATATGCAGCTATGGTTTTAACTAATCAGTTTAACACAAATTAAGCAATGCATACATACTGTTGAAACAAAATATTAGACTTTAAAATACTGGGATAAACATGATCAAACTGCTTGCCTGGCTGCTGTTGCTCAGAATGCTCAACCTGTTGCAGAGGATCGCTCTCAGGGTTACCGCAAATGTCGAAGCCTAACGATTGAACAAATAACAGCGAATAAGAACGAATAACACCGACAAAAACTCAAAATTTCAAAAGCAACCACAAATCTAATCACGGAAGCTAGACCAAAACAAAAGGGATAACAAAATAACTACCGCGAAGATAATTTAAATTTGACATGGTTTCATGGTTGATCTACTCAAACTTACTTACTTACCAAACTAATCACAGAATCAATCCTCTTATGTTTTTTTTTAACCTTTCGACAGACTTTGATGGTGATTGTGCACATCTATTATTTAATCATCAAGCTAATATATCAAAAACAGCTAGCTACTCTAGAACAACCATTATCAGATGAGAGCACAGAACCTACAAGAAGCTATTGATAACACTAACTAGTCAAGTATCCAACTATGAGATGCTAAACAAAATTCTAATTAAGCTTGGGCTTTAATGAAATTCAGCTACTAACACATCTAAGTATCACACCAACGTATAGGAAGGTTATCACAATTCAAATGCTACTACTCCAAATCTTCTGACGATAAATCAAAAGTACAGAGACAACAACATGATCATCTAACTATCCCTATGATCAAACATGACAACAAGAGCTTTGAAATTTAAAGATACTAACTAAATGATTTCACGCTAACCACTACAACAAAAGGGAGTAATCCAGCACTAAACAAGAATCCAAAGCCTAAGTATGAAGCTAAAATTTAGTTACTGACAACAGAAACGACAACAGGGAACAATTACAGAGAACAACACTAAAATACTTTCAAACTTCCAATACCAACTTTGATCATGCAATGAGAGTGAACTAATGAACATTCCTAAGCATGATCGACTAACTACAAAGCTTAAGGAGGTGGGCCCCATCCACCACAACAAAGAACAGGAGCTCAAGGAAGAACAGGGGAGGCTCGGGCCGATCTGGAGCGGCGGTGGGTGCCGGCGGTGGAGTGGTGGCGCGTCGAAGGTGAGCTCAAAAATGGGTCACCCAGAGTGAATGGAAGCTAGGGGTGGCAGTGGTGTGGCTTGAGCGGCACCGTGGCGGCGCGGCTGTAACATCCCCATTTTCAACTTGTGTTTCAAATGTAAGAAAATGGGTAGAAATTAAAACTTTTTCTTACATCATGTATTTCCTGTGTGTACTAAACAATTATTGTACAAGAGTATGGGAATACAAAGTCACAAGTCTTTTGGATCCAAATCTTGATCCTCCAAAAACAATCTTGTCGAATATCTTGATCATCTCCTGTAAATATTTTTCCTAAGTTCTTGGGATGGTATGTGGCCCCTCTGGAAAATTTCACAATTTTTAGAAATTGTTTGAGTATTTTAGAGGCGGTCAAAACTTAAACAGAACATTGTATAAATTTTGGGGAAAATGTACAGCACAAAAACTCCTAAAAATTTTATACAAGGTCCAACTCAAGGTTAGCAAGCCCTTTGTCAAAATTTCATAGAATTTGGAGCTAGTTTGCTAGCTCTAAAAGTCCCTTCAAGATTCCAGTTCAAATTAAACCCCAAGCCCGGTCCGAGTCGGACTTGGACTCGCACCTCAGTCTTGGTCATACAAAGCCAATTAAGCCGTGTCGGGCTCGGTCGGGTTGGCGCAGTGGTGCAGGCCATTGGACTTTCAAATCCGGCGCTCAAAGACCTCCTCGGGTCTTTGTAAAGGACCTCCCACCCGCACGACCTCCTCGGGTTCTTTTACAAAGACAACCTCGAGGGCCTCCCCAGACCTCCTTTGCACCTTTGCAAAGACCACCTGGCGACCTCCTCGACCCTCCACGACCACCCCTAGCGCTTGGGTGATCCCGAGCCGTCCATCTTGAGATCTGTGGCTCGGACCTCCCTAAGTGTTAGGACCTCTAATACTTAGCCCAAAATGGGCCCTTGATTTCAATCCAACACTCACGACCTCCTGGTGGAGCTCGGCCCGATTTAGCCGTTGAGTTCATTTGACCAGTCTTCCCTATTTCTCTCACATCGGGTGGGCACAGGCATTATCAATTTTTGTGCGTGGCGGTAGGGAGCGATGCCTTGTCAACTCTAGGGTCGACAAGCGGCTATGTGTCGCCAACATTAAATGTCTGCGGCACCTTTTGCTCAAAAGTCTCCCTGACAACCTACTCCCATCAGTTTCGTGTACTTGGGCTCAGTGCACCGGCTGACTTTGCCATCCTTCCCACCGGCTATATTTGAAGCTCAAGCTTCCTCTCTTAGTTCTTTTAGTCACTCTCTTGCACCCCTAGTTTCTTCCTCTGCTCTTGAGCTCAAGTCACCCGAAAGCCTCTGTCACCATTGCTCGACCTTGGAGCTCTCCGGCGACCCTTGAGCTCCAGTGGTTCATTATTGCAATTTTGGATAATCCTTTTGTTCTCTTGGTCACCTCGAGCCTCTCTGACTTGCTTTGTTTGACCTTCACAGAGGTTGATAAAGTAGGAGCGTGTGGTTCGTGGCCGGGAGCGTCGTCTTCTTCACCTCCGGCGACCTCCACCTTCACCGGAGCTCTTGCGGCCACCTCTAGCTCCCCTCCATTCCTTGGTCAGTATTTCAGTATCGGAAATCCCTATTCTTTTAGACCTCTTCGGTTTTCAGTTTCGGCCGTAATTGGTCCCCGGCGGTTATCTCCTGTTAGCGCGGTTGGTGGTCTTGTTGGTGTAGTTTTGGCACCCTTAGGTCCTCCGTCCTATTTGGAGCTCATTCGTGCCTTTGGTTTCGCCGACGAGGTCCACATCGCCGCGACAAGCCATTCATGCCTTCGGGTTTTGCCGTTCGCAAATCCCATTTTCGTCATCTTCTTAGGACCACTTTAATGCTCAAATCATTGCTCATCATTGGTGCATTAATTGTGTCCTAATTTGTGCCGTGGAGTCAGCGACGTGTGGGCCATGGGTTTAGAATTAAAGTTTGAAATCATTAAGTGTCCCTTTTAGTTTCATTTATTGTCAATCATCCGGAGCATTTAATTTGTCTTAACCGCGCCTTTTGTCGTTGTCCGGAGGTCTGCGCCATTAAAACCACTCCAGGACCTCCCGCCAAATCCTGGCCGTTAAAGACCTCAGTAGGTTAAATCCCACCGCTAGGATCACCCTCCTCCTTGGGGTCCTTTTGCAAAAGACCTCCTTGAGGTCCTCTCAGCGAAAAGGTCACCCCTGGTCGTTTTGTCAAAACCGCCTCTCGGACCTCCTTGGGGTCCTCTTTGCAAAAGTCCTTCCTTAGTCGTTTTCAAAACCACCCCGAGCCACCCACACAAGGTCCTCTTGTGCAAAGACCACCTGGTCATTTGTAAAGAGAACCTTCAAAACTACGCTTAGGGTCCTCTTTGCAAAAAGACCACCTCGGCCCTTTGTGAAGAAGTCGTAGGACCTCCTCCGCTCGGATCTGGACCGTTCATGACCTCCCACGGAGATCTGAACCGCCCGGACCTCTCTCTCGTTGAACACTGTCGCGTAGGACCTCCCGCGAAGATCATGGCCATCCATGACCTCCTCGGTGAAATCCTAGCCGCCCCGACCTCCTCGCTTCATCTTAGCCGCTCAGGACCTCCCACCGGAGATCGTGACCGCCTAGGACCTCCTCGCCGACTCGGACCGTTAGATTTAGATCTAACGGGCTGAACCTCCTCGAGTAGATCTCAACCGCCGGGACCTCCTATGGGAGATCCGAGCCGTTAAGATCTCGTCGATCAATCGTTGACCTTTAGACCTCCCTAGTGCTCGGGACCGCGGATCTTGATCCGACGGTCCACGACCTCTGATAAGCGCGAGGACCTCCTTTGCGTCTGTGTGCGTGCACCGGTCGTAGCCATTGGATTCAAGATCTACGGCTTAGACCTCCTCGCTAGATCTTGCCGTCTAGGACCTCCTCGTTAGATCGGACCATCAAGTCTAGATCTAACGGCTAAGACCTCCCTTGGCGCGATGAGGTCTTTGCGCCCAGTGCTCGTCGGGTTTTAGCATCGAGATCGTGAGCGTGCGATCTTTGATCAACGCCCACGACCTCCCGATTTTATGGGTTTTCAGATTTAGTCCAAAAGCTTTTATTTGCACATATTAATTGTTTTAAACTTCAAAATTGCGTAACTTTTTCTCTGTAGCTCCAAATTTAACAAACTAAAGTTCTATAAATGCATCTGTTAAAATACTTTAGCTTAGTATAGGTTTTACTGAGAGTCTTTAATCTGGAAATAATCATGTCTTAGATTTAAAACTTAGAAAAATCATAACTAAATCATTTTAACTCCAAATGACCTGAAATTTTATATGGGTTACCACTATACCAGTAGGTAGCTACCATAAAAATTTCAGCTCCAAAATCTTTCTAGAAAATATTTTTGCTACAGTGCTAATTATGGCCGAAATTAGGTTTTTAGAGAATATCTTTTGCACCACAAATCCAAATTAAGTTTTTCCAGTTTCTATGTCTAGGTATGTTCGTATTTTACCTTGTGTATAAATTTCGTCACATTTGGATAATTTTTGCTTGCTCTTTTGTTTAAGTGTTGCTCGTCTTATTGGTTGTTTTCGCTCTTTCGCTTAGGATTCGATATTTGCGGTAATCCCGAGAACGACCCTCCGCAACAAGTTGAGCAACGACAAGCGAGCAAGCAGCTTGATCATTTCCCAATTGGTCCCATTACTTTTAAAGTCTAATATTTTGTTTAACTTCTATGTATGCATTGCTATTTTGTTGTTAAATTAATTAGTTAGACCTCTAGTTGCATAATCTGTAGGTAAATAATTATCCTCTACTACCGAGCCTAGGTTATTTCTTTGTGATTAGAGTTCGTTGGATGAGCTCTTGTCACTTAGTAGATTTCGAATAAATATTGCTTAGCCATGCCTAGTATCGGTAGATTTGGGCGATCATCGACTTAGTCGGTGATCTTGATCACACAACTACTTATACTACTCCATTATGTCCAACCCTTGTGTTTTACCATTTTGCAAATCAAAAACTGAAAACAAAAATTATATCTTGGCTTGGGCACAATGGTATGTTGGGTGATCTGTTGGGTGTGATTGGAATGGTGCCTAAGTCCCTAAGGACCGAGTTACTTGTGCCATTGATCCAAGCAATTATGCGTGCTAACCACACGAGGGGATATGGAACCTCTCTTGACTAAGTACTTTGGGAGGTGCTAATTATGAGCTGGTCGGTGGGTGTGTGCGTGTGTGTGTTTGTGGTGTGCGAGGAGCATTAGGCTGTCCTGTTAGGGTCTGTCTAATGTATCCTTCTCCGTGGGTTGCGGCTCTTAATTAGCATCGTCCATTGGAAAGCGTCTTGTTAGACTTAGCCATGCACGCATACCAAAGGAAGTGTGCTAACCGTGGTGGTGGAAAGGCGGTCTATCGTGTGGGTACATTGGTACACCCCTGCAGGGTTCAAACTATTCGAATAGCCTCGTCCTAGGTTATGGACACGCTTGGTTATTTCCCACAAGAACTAGACTACAACCTTTTAAAAACTTAAACTTGACATGGGTGGTATGAAGGGGTACTTCATGCTATTGTTGTGGTGACTATGGGTTAGTCACTTCTAGGTTGGTGTTGTTCTCTATCTATGTTATTATTGTCTCTCTTTTATTTGAACAATAAAAGTTAATTGCAAACTTGCTTTGAATCTATTACCTTATTGTAAATGAAAACTTGCTTTATCAAAATAAGTCCAAAGCCTCATCCACTTAAATAAAGCTTGCATGTAGTTAATTATAGTTCTTTATCTCACACGTCGGTCTTGCAGTACAAAAACAAGTTTTGTACTCATACGCTTGCTTAATATTAATTGTTGCAGAGGAAGAAGGTGAGCCCCAAGGGCCTCACTTTTGTGAGTCGTGTTCTTGTTTGCTTGGGACGATTAGCTTGGCGGTCCGGTTGGTTGCCTTGTGGGTAAAGGCACACCGATTGGCTTTTGTTCATCGCCATCTTATGGCCATTTTGCTTCCGCTGTGTATTTACTTATCTTTATGAATTTTGGCCTGTCGGCCTCTCTTTTATAATAACTCTCTTTATATTATCTATGTCTTTCGATTGTTGCTTTTGCTTGGCTCTATGTGTATGAATGGAATTGATGCATGATTTTGTAGCGGGTGTGTATCTGCATTTAGGAAGTATACATATCTCGAGGCTTGGTTTATTTGATTTGTACCGTTAGGACCAAGTGGATGGTTAAACAAGACAAGCCGAATAAACCGGGTCCTCACAAAGTTGGTATCGAGCCATTCCGACCGTAGTAACCCAAGCTTGGTCGTCCTTAGGATATTTTGAAAACCTTAATTTCAGAGTATCAAATGATTTATGAAAGCTTAAGTAAGTTCTCCGATTTTATTCCTTACCTATCTTAGCTTTCTATCTCATCTTGCTCTAATTTGAGTTTTAAAAGTTGTCCTCCTTTCCTTCTCTTAAAAGGTAGTCATTATCGATTAATTGGGTTTTGGGAACCAATGAGTTTGGCAAATTGAAATGTTAGCTGTTCTCTACAAGGTTTTGAAGCTTCCGAAGTTGAAGATTTCGGCTCAGGAGCTTGGATGCAAAATCTGGACAGCGATCGTTCAATTTCCGGACAGCAAGCTCAAAGGTTCTAAATAGGGTAGAAAATGAGAGGATAATCAACTAAAAATATTGTGGGAATAAAAGGGTAAGAAGTGATACTAGTTAGCTAAGTATCTAACACCTATTTCGCTAAGTTAACCTTGCTCTCGAGAAATGTTAGACTTGAGGTAGCGTGCTGAAATTTTATCTTCTCACCCTATTACTCGTTCATTCAATACGGGTTAATGGCATTGAGAAGTTGAGCTTGTTTTGGAGTTTCCTTGCTGATTTGGAGCTTCTTTGGAAACATTTAAAGTTTGTATGCTTGCTGTTTTTGGCTTTCGGTTAGGGTGATATCTTATTTCCCCTAGTTGTTAACTTTTCGCTTTCATCAACTTCAAGTTTTGGGCGGTGTTGCTAACCAAAGTCATTAGTAACACCCTTGTTTTCTAAACCTTTTCAAGGCATTTAAAATAAAATAGAACCATTTGGTTTTGATGAGAGTTCAAAACTTAACCTAAGTTTCCGAAAGAGTCCTAAATGACTAAAACAAACTTCAACAGATCAAATTTGGAATTTCTTTGTGTTGAGTGGGTTCTGGAACTACCCAGGCCTCCCTTCTGTTTTGTCTTCTCTAGAACTCTCTTTGATGCCCTTTCTCGGAATATCCATACCGCGTCAACTAGGTATTACCACTATGCGGTATTACCTTCGATCAATTCGTGGTCACACCGCTTCATGAGAGAAACAAACTCTTAAGAACGTAGGTTCTGGGAATCCCTTACCGCCATGTAACACCGGTGCTACCGGAGGTGTGATGGTACCGAGTCCTGTAACCTCGCAAAAAAAAAAACCAGTGTTTGGACCTCTTTATACCATATGAGACCTCCTTGGTTTAATCTAAGCCGTTCAGACCCCTTGTTGATTCCATCTTGACCGTCAAAGACTTTGGCATGGGAATTCATTACCATCCGGGTAAGACTAATGTTGCTGCCAGTGCAATTAGTCGAGAGGTGTTTTGCAATGCATTGTTGCTCCAGGAACTGCAGCCTACCCTCCTTGAAGACTTTTATTGTCTCAACTCGGGTGTGGTTGAGCACGGGTCTATTGCTACTTTGGTTGTGCAACCAACCTTAGTGGATTAGATCAAGTTTGCTCAGCAGTCGGATGTTGGAGTGAACCAAATCAAGCAAAATGTCAAGATCGGAACAACCAACTTCAGTTAAGTCGAGATCGATTTCGCGCAGCTCAACCAGACAGAAGGGCTATGCGGATCGTTGTCGTCACAAGTTAAGTTTACTTCTGTGGCCTAAATGGCCATAGTCCATCTAAGAAGCTGGCTGCGGAGGGATGACTCCGTGTAGCTAGTTAGCAGGCTGAGATTCCATTGTTAGTGGAGTTAACCAGACAAATTGTTCCGGAATTGACCAGACAAATCGCTCCACCAACTAACCACTACCGTGCACCACCTCCCATAGTATCAGGAAAGAGCTCTCAGTCTGTTAATCCTTGTTGTATCTAGACCTAGTAAGTTTTCCCCGTGTCGACTAAAAATGGCACGTTTTCTGCCAGTCTAAACCCAGATTCGTACCGGTCACCTTGCGGAGCTCTATATCGCCAGGATAGTGAGCTTGCATGGGGTGCCGAAGACGATCATCTCTGATCGTGGTTCCATCTTCACTTCCCAGTTCTGGCATAGCTTGCAAGAAGCTATGGGAACTCGTCTTTCTTTCAGCACAACATATCACCCCCAAACAGATGGTCAGACCGAGAGGGTCAACCAAGTTTTGGAGGACATGCTGCGAGCTTGTGTCCTTTCCTATGGGAAGCATTGGGAGAAGTGCTTGCCATTCGCTGAGTTTTCTTATAACAACAGCTTACAAGCCAGTCTCGGCATGGCACCATTCGAGGCCTTATACGGGAGAAAGTGTAGAACCCCGTTGAACTGGTCCGAGACCGGTGAAAGACCTTTCTTTGGCCCGGACTCGATTAATGAGGCCGAAGGTCAAGTCGAGCTCATTCGTGATCGCTTATGCACAGCTCAATCCAGGCAAAAGAGCTATGCGGACCGCCGTCGTCGTGAGTTGAGCTTTGAGCCCAATGACTTCGTTTATCTCAAGGTTTCTCCTCTGAAAGGTCAGCAGCGTTTTGGTGTCAAGGGCAAGTTAGCTCCTCGATATGTCGGTCCATACCGTATCATTGAGAAGAAGGGAGCTGTTGCCTACAAGTTGGAGTTGCCTGCTGCACTTGCGGGGGTACATGATGTGTTCCATGTGTCCCAGCTCAAGAAGTGCCTCCGTGTTCCAACCGAGGAAACTCCGTTGGAAACTCTTGATGTCCAGGAAGA
This sequence comes from Ampelocalamus luodianensis, assembly GCA_036346255.1. Lineage (NCBI taxonomy): Eukaryota > Viridiplantae > Streptophyta > Magnoliopsida > Poales > Poaceae > Ampelocalamus > Ampelocalamus luodianensis. Next base: position 22,950,982 of record CM070631.1, on the reverse strand, counting down.
TTTGACCTACCGCGAGCGTCCTGTTCGCATACTCGAGGAAGCTGAACGAAGAACGAGGAATAAGACCATCAAGTTCCTCAAAGTTCAGTGGTCAAACCATTCCGAGGATGAAGCTACATGGGAGCAGAAGATCGCCTCGTGCGAGACTACCCCTTTTTCTTTCCGAGTGAACCAAATCTGGGCGAGATTTTTGTAAGGGGGAGGTTTGTAACATCCCCATTTTCAACTTGTGTTTCAAATGTAAGAAAATGGGTAGAAATTAAAACTTTTTCTTACATCATGTATTTCTGTGTGTACTAAACAATTATTGTACAAGAGTATGGGAATACAAAGTCACAAGTCTTTTGGATCCAAATCTTGATCCTCCAAAAACAATCTTGTCGAATATCTTGATCATCTCCTGTAAATATTTTCCTAAGTTCTTGGGATGGTATGTGGCCCCTCTGGAAAATTTCACAATTTTTAGAAATTGTTTGAGTATTTTAGAGGGCACAAAACTTAACAGAACATTGTATAAATTTTGGGGAAAATGTACAGACAAAAACTCCTAAAAATTTTATACAAGGTCCAACTCAAGGTTAGCAAGCCACCACAAAATTTCATAGAATTTGGAGCTAGTTTGCTAGCTCTAAAAGTCCCTTCAAGATTCCAGTTCAAATTAAACCCCAAGCCCTGGTCCGAGTCAGACTTGGACTCAGACCTCCAGGTCTTGGTCATACCGAGCCAATTAAGCCGTGTCGGGCTCGGTCAGGTTGGGCGCAGGTGGTCTGGGCCATTGGACTTTCAAATCCGACGCTCAAAGACCTCCTGGGTCTTTGTAAAGGACCTCCCACCGCACGACCTCCTCGGGTTCTTTTACAAAGACAACCTCGAGGGCCTCCCCAGACCTCCTTTGCACCTTTGCAAAGACCACCTGGCGACCTCCTCGACCCTCCACGACCACCCCTAGCGCTTGGGTGATCTGAGCCGTCCATCTTGAGATCTGTGGCTCGGACCTCCCTAAGTGTTAGGACCTCTAATACTTAGCCCAAAATCTGGGCCCTTGATTTTCAATCCAACACTCACGACCTCTCCCGGTGGAGCTGGGCTGATTTAGCCGTTGAGTTCATTTGACCGCCTTCCTATTTCTCTCACATCGGGTGGGCACAGGCATTATCAATTTTGTGCGTGGCGATGGGAGCGAGTGCCTTGTCAACTCTAGGGTGACAAGCGGCTATGTCTCGCCAACATTAAATGTCCGCAAGACCTTTGCTCAAAAGTCTCCCGACAACCTACTCCCATCGGTTTCGTGTACTTGGGCTCGGTTACCTACCGACTTTGCCATCCTTCCCACCGGCTATATTTGAAGCTCAAGCTTCCTCTCTTAGTTCTTTTAGTCACTCTCTTGCACCCCTAGTTTCTTCCTCTGCTCTTGAGCTCAAGTCACCCAAAGCCTCTGTCACCATTGCTCGACCTTGGAGCTCTCAGCGACCCTTGAGCTCCAAAGGTTCATTATTGCAATTTTGGCTAATCCTTTTGTTCTCTTGGTCACCTCGAGCCTCTCGACTTGCTTTGTTTGACCTTCACAGAGGTTGATAAAGTAGGAGCGTGTGGTTCGTGGCGGGGCGTCGTCTTCTTCACCTCCGCGACCTCCACCTTCACCGAGCTCTTGCGGCCACCTCTAGCTCCCCTCCATTCCACGGTCGATATTTGATGATCGAAATCCCTATTCTTTTAGACCTCTTGGTTTTCGATTTCAGAATTGGTCCCCGCGGTTATCTCGGTTAGCCGGTTGGTGGTCTTGTTGGTGTAGTTTTGGCACCCTTAGGTCCTCCGTCCTATTTGGAGCTCATTTGTGCCTTTGGTTTCGCCGACGAGGTCCACATCGCGGCGGCAAGCGGTGCTGCCACGGGTTTTGCCATTCGCAAATCCATTTTCGTCATCTTCTTAGGACCACTTTAATGCTCAAATCATTGCTCATCATTGGTGCATTAATTGTGTCCTAGTTTGTGCCGTGGAGTCACCGACGTGTGGGCCATGGGTTTAGAATTAAAGTTTGGAAATCATTAAGTGTCCCTTTAGTTTCATTTATTGTCAATCATCCGGAGCATTTAATTTGTCTTAACCGCCTTTTGTCGTTGTCCGGAGGTCTGCGCCATTAAAACCACTCCAGACCTCCCCACAAATCCGGCCGTTAAAGACCTCCGTAGGTTAAATCCCACCGCTAGGATCACCCTCCTCCTTGGGGTCCTTTGCAAAAGACCTCCTTGAGGTCCTCTCAGGCGAAAAGGTCACCCGGTCGTGTTTGTCAAAAACCGCCTCTCGGACCTCCGTAGGGTCCTCTTTGCAAAAGTCCTTCCTTAGTCGTTTTCGAAAAACCACCCCTGAGCCACCCCACCAAGGTCCTCTTGTGCAAAAGACCACCCCTGGTCATTTGTAAAGAGAACCTTCAAAACTACGTTTAGGGTCCTCTTTGCAAAAAGACCACCTCTGGCCCTTTGTGAAGAAGTCGTAGGACCTCCCTCCGCTCAGATCTGGACCGTTCATGACCTCCCCACGGAGATCTGAACCGTCCAGACCTCTCTCTGTTGAACACCTGTCGCGTAGGACCTCCCCGCGAAGATCATGGCCATCCATGACCTCCTCGGTGAAATCCTAGCCGTCCCGACCTCCTCGGGTAGATCTTAGCCGTTCAGGACCTCCCACTGGAGATCGTGACCGTCTAGGACCTCCCTGCCAGCTCTGGACCGTTAGATTTAGATCTAACGGGCTAGACCTCCTCGGGTAGATCTCAACCGTCCAGGACCTCCTATGGGAGATCTGAGCCGTTAAGATCTCGTCTGATCAATCGTTGACCTTTAGACCTCCCCTAGTGCTCGGGACCGCCAGATCTTGATCTGACGGTCACGACCTCTGATAAGCGCGAGGACCTCCTTTGCGTCGTGTGTCGTGCACCGGTCGTAGCCATTGGATTCAAGATCTACGGCTTAGACCTCCTCGCTAGATCTTGCCGCCTAGGACCTCCTCGTTAGATTCGGACCATCAAGTCTAGATCTAACGGCTAAGACCTCCCTGGCGCGATGAGGTCTTTGCGCCTGTGTGCTCGTGCGGGTTTTAGCATCGAGATCGTGAGCCGTGCGATCTTTGATCAACGCCCACGACCTCCCGCTTTTATGGGTTTTCAGATTTAGTCCGAAAAGCTTTTATTTGCACATATTAATTGTTTTAAACTTCAAAATTGCGTAACTTTTTCTCTGTAGCTCCAAATTTAACAAACTAAAGTTCTATAAATGCATCTGTTAAAATACTTTAGCTTAGTATAGGTTTTACAGTAGTCTTTAATACTGGAAATAATCATGTCTTAGATTTAAAACTTAGAAAAATCATAACTAAATCATTTTAACTCCAAATGACCTGAAATTTTATATGGGTTACCACTATACCAGTAGGTAGCTACCATAAAATTTCAGCTCCAAATCTTTCTAGAAAATATTTTTGCTACAGTGCTAATTATGGCCAAATTAGGTTTTTAGAGAATATCTTTTGCACCACAAATCAAAATTAAGTTTTTCCAGTTTCTATGTCTAGGTATGTTCGTATTTTACCTTGTGTATAAATTTCGTCACATTTGGATAATTTTTGCTTGCTCTTTTGTTTAAGTGTTGCTCGTCTTATTGGTTGTTTTCGCTCTTTCGCTTAGGATTCGATATTTGCGGTAATCCAGAGAACGACCCTCCGCAACAAGTTGAGCAACACAAGCGAACAAGCAGTTTGATCATTTCCCAATTGGTCCCATTACTTTTAAAGTCTAATATTTTGTTTAACTTCTATGTATGCATTGCTATTTTGTTGTTAAATTAATTAGTTAGACCTCTAGTTGCATAATCTGTAGGTAAATAATTATCCTCTACTACAGAGCCTAGGTTATTTGCTGTGATTAGAGTTCGTTGGATGAGCTCTTGTCACTTAGTAGATTTCGAATAAATATTGCTTAGCCATGCCTAGTATCGGTAGATTTGGGCGATCATCGACTTAGTCGGTGATCTTGATCACACAACTACTTATACTACTCCATTATGTCCAACCCTTGTGTTTTACCATTTTGCAAATCAAAAACTTAAAACAAAAATTATATCTTGGCTTGGGCACAATGGTATGTTGGGTGATCTGTTGGGTGTGATTGGAATGGTGCCTAAGTCCCTAAGGACCGAGTTACTTGTGCCATTGATCCAAGCAATTATTGCGTGCTAACCACACGAGGGGGATATGGAACCTCTCTTGACTAAGTACTTTGGGAGGTGCTAATTATGAGCTGGTCGGTGGGTGTGTGCGTGTGTGTGTTTGTGGTGTGCGAGGAGCATTAGGCTGTCCGGTTAGGTCGTCTAATGTATCCTTCTCCCGTGGGTTGCGCTCTTAATTAGCATCGTCCATTGGAAAGCGTCTTGTTAGACTTAGCCATGCACGCATACCAAAGGAAGTGTGCTAACCGTGGTGGTGGAAAGGCGGTCTATCGTGTGGGTACATTGGTACACCTGCAGGTTCAAACTATTCGAATAGCCTCGTCCTAGGTTATGGACACGCTTGGTTATTTCCACAAGAACTAGACTACAACCTTTTAAAAACTTAAACTTGACATGGGTGGTATGAAGGGTACTTCATGCTATTGTTGTGGTGACTATGGGTTAGTCACTTCTAGGTTGGTGTTGTTCTCTATCTATGTTATTATTGTCTCTCTTTTATTTGAACAATAAAAGTTAATTGCAAACTTGCTTTGAATCTATTACCTTATTGTAAATGAAAACTTGCTTTATCTCAAAATAAGTCCAAAGCCTCATCCACTTAAATAAAGCTTGCATGTAGTTAATTATAGTTCTGTTATCTCACACGTCGGTCTTGCAGTACAAAAACAAGTTTTGTACTCATCCGCTTGCTTAATATTAATTGTTGCAGAGGAAGAAGGTGAGCCCCAAGGGCCTCACTTTTGTGAGTGTGTTCTTGCGCTGCTTGGGACGATTAGCTTGGCGGTCCGGTTGGTTGCCTTGTGGGTAAAGGCACACCGATTGGCTTTTGTTCATCGCCATCTTATGGTCATTTTGCTTCATTGTGTATTTACTTATCTTTATGAATTTTGGCAGTCGGCCTCTCTTTTTGTAATAACTCTCTTTATATTATCTATGTCTTTCAGTTGTTGCTTTTGCTTGGCTCTATGTGTATGAATGGAATTGATGCATGATTTTGTAGCGGGTGTGTATCTGCATTTGGAAGTATACATATCTCGAGGCTTAGTTTATTTGATTTGTCTCGTTAGGACCAAGTGGATGGTTAAACAAAGAAGCCGAATAAACCGGGGTCCTCACAACGCGATAAACTCGCGCGGCCGCCGTGGAGGTGATAAGGTGCGGCGCACGAGAGGAGACGATGAATACTAGCGCGCATGGGCATCGGTGAGGCTCGAGGAACTCACCGGTGTGTTTGGCGGCGACGAGGAGGCACCGGAGTGGCTCGGCGACGAGCCAGCGGCGGCGCAAGGCAATCAACGGCGGCGAGAGCCCGAGGTGAACGAGGGGCGTGTGAGTGAGTGGAGAAGAAAGGTGGAGTCGGTGATGCTCACCGAGCAAGGAATCGAGTTGGAGATCACGGAGAAGATGCGGTGGCGGAAGGCGGTTTCGGCGGACTTGGAGAAGAAAGCACACGCGCAGCTCCACGACGATGAAACCGAAATTCCTTGAGGGGTTTACTTCCCAGGGAGGTGGAACACACCGTGACGCGGTCGGCGATGACCGGAGCTCACCGGAGCGGCTGAAACGCTCGGAGGCGTCGCAGCGACGCTCTCGGCTCTTGGAGCTCGGTGGAGAAGAAAGGCGATGGAGACGAAACGAGGTAGGAAAGCCCTCGGTGGCTTTTGTAGGAGCGGCGGAGGCGGCGAGGTGAAACAGTGGGCGGTGAAAAGACCGGTGAGGCGAGGTGGCAGCGTGCATGCGGCGGCGGAGCCGGCGAGAGCGCGCGGGCGAGCGGTGCGCTGGAGCTGGCTCAGCGACGTGGCGGAGAAGACCTGCAGGTGGGACCGCCCTGCCGGCGAGAGTAAAGTGCGACTCGAGTCGGGCAGTGCGGTGCGACGAGTGGGTTTAACTCGATCAGATTGTATCGGCCGTTGGATCTCGAGATGGACGGTCGAGATCTCTGTGCATGGACGGTCGGACCGGACCGTGGCGATTCCATCGACGGCGAGCCATCGTGGACCAGGCGTGCGATCTCCAGTGGTGCGGAGCGGAGTTGGGTTCGAGGCAGGAGCGTGATTTTTAAAAGACGAGAAGGTTTGGGCAATTTTAGAGATAGCTCCAGGGCTCCAAAATTTCCGAAATTTTTATGGTAGCTAAAGGGACATAGAACAACATTGCATAAATTTTCCAGAACTTTTTATGCACTGCATTGTTCTACAGAAAATTCACAAGTTGCTGACCTAGGGTTTGACCAGAAATTCAAACTAGTTTGACTTGGCCATTTGAAATAGCAAATAAAATCTAAAAATTGTGAAATAATTCAGGGAGGTAGGTAAGATGATCAAGATGATAGTAAAATTATTTGCAGAGGATGATCACAAGTTTGAAAGCTAAGAATTTGCTGACAACAATTTCCATTCACAAGAATTCAATTCAAGAAAATGGAAATTGCTAGGGAAAATTTGGAAAACTTCCAAATGATTTGATGAGACAACAAAAGTTTTTATTTCTCCTCAAAATTTTACATATGAAATACAAACCCTAAGTTAGGGTTGTTACAAATCTCCCCCCCTTACAAGAATCTCGCCCGAGATTACGATCATCGGGAGAAGAAGGGCTGTGTCTGCTCGGAGACGATCTTCCCGCTCCCAAGTGGCTTCATCCTCGGAGTGGTTTGACCACTGAACTTTAAGGAACTTGATCACACGGTTCCTTGTTCTGCGTTCAGCTTCTTCGAGGATACGAACGGGACGCTCACGATAAGACAGATCTTCTTGCACATCGATATTTTCCAATGGCGTTTCCTCAACCGGAACACGGAGGCACTTCTTCAATTGTGACACATGGAAAACATCATGCACCCCCTCAAGTGTAGCTGGCAACTCTAACTTGTATGCAACAGCTCCCACTTTCTTGATGATGCGATACGGCCCGACATATCGAGGAGCCAGTTTGCCCTTGACACCGAAACGACGATGTCCCTTCAGAGGTGAGACTTTGAGATACACAAAGTCATTGGTGAAACTCACTCACGGCGACGACGATCGCATAGCTCTTACTCGCTGGTGAGCTACGCGCAAGTGCTCACGAATCAATCGCACTTGACTTTCACCTCATTGATGGAATCGGACCAAAGAACCGCTTTTCCCGCTTCGACCGGTTAATGGGGTTCGCACGCCTCCCACACAAAGCCTCAAACGGTGCCATACCGAGACTAGCTCGAAGTCGTTGTTGTAGGAGAACTCGGCAGCGGTAGGCACTTCTCCCAATTCTTCCCATAGGAAAGAACACAAGCACGAGCATACCCTCAAGAACTTGGTTGACCGCTCCGTCGACCATCGATCCGAGGATGATAGGTGAGTGAAAGAAAGACGGGTCCCCATGGCCTCCTGTAAATCGTGCCATAGCCGAAGTGAAAAGAGAGCCACGATCGACACAATCGTTCGTGGCACACCATGCAAGCTCACAATGCGGGAGATATAGAGATTTGCCAATCGATCGACACCGAGAGTGGTAAATCTTGGCGGAAGTGCGCTACCTTCGTCAATCGATCGATAACAACCCGGATAGCATCCTTCCACGAAGAAGTGCAGGCGGACCGGTGATAAAATCCATGCCTCTGTAATCCCACTTCCACTCGGTATAGGCAAGGGCCAGAGGAGACTTCTTTGGACGCCGATGCTCGGCCTTCACGCGACAACATACGTTGCATCCGCAACGAACACGCAATCTCGCGCTTCATGCGAGTCCACGAATCTCTCGACGCAGATCTTGGTACATTTTAGTGGCCCCGGATGGATGGACAAAAGCGAATCATGGGCCTCCTGAAGAATAAAATCCCGCAACTCGGGGACCTTTGGGACCACGAGACGCCGCCCAAACCATACAACACCGTGCTCATCTTCTGTGAAACACTTGGCTGATCCATTCCTGATGTTCTGCTTGATTTTACCCACACCATCATCTGATTGCTGTGCTGCCTTGATTTGATCCACCAAGGTTGGTTGCACAACCAAGGCAGCAAGGGAACCATACTCAACCAAACCCAAGTTGAGACGCTGAAATTCTGCAAGAAGTGCAGGTTGCTGCTCCTGGATCATCAAAGTATTGCAATACACCTTTCGGCTAAGTGCATCAGCAACTACATTGGCCTTGCCAGGGTGATACTGAATACCCATGTCATAATCTTTGATCAATTCCAACCATCTCCTCTGCCTGAGGTTCAGATCTGGCTGGGTGAACAAGTATTTCAAGCTCTTGTGATCGGAATACACCTCGCAACGGTTACCGATCAGATAATGCCGCCAAATCTTGAGTGCATGCACCACAGCAGCCAACTCTAAATCATGGGTGGGATAATTGAGCTCGTGAGGTCTTAACTGCCTGGATGCATAGGCAACTGCCTTGCCTTCCTGCATAAGAACACATCCAAGACCCTGACGAGAGGCATCGCAATAAATATCGAAGCTCTTGTGGATATCAGGAAGAGTGAGGACTGGGGCTGAAGTCAATCGCTGTTTGAGCTCCTGAAAGCTCTCATCACAAGCAGAGGACCACACAAACTTCTTGTCCTTCTTGAGCAATTCACTCATCGGCTTTGCGATTTTGGAGAAGTTCTCCATAAAGCGGCGGTAGTAGCCCGCTAAACCGAGAAAACTCCGCACATCGGTGACTGACTTGGGCTGCCCCCAAGATAGAACATCGCTGACCTTGCTGGGATCCACAGCTACGCCTCCAGCTGAAAGAACATGGCCCAAGAATGCCACTTCCTTCAACCAGAACTCGCATTTGCTGAACTTCGCATATAGCTGGTGCTCCCGCAATTTGCCCAAAACAATCTTGAGATGCTCAGCATGCTCTTCTTCAGTCTTGGAATAAATAAGAATATCATCAATGAAAACCACCACAAATTTGTCCAAAAACTCCATGAATACTGAATTCATTAAGTTCATGAACAAAGCTGGAGCATTGGTTAAGCCAAAGGACATGACGGTGTACTCGTACAGACCATAACGAGTAGTGAAAGCCGTCTTCGGAATATCCTCAGATCTGATTCTGACCTGATGGTACCCCATTCTCAAATCAATCTTTGAGAATACCTGGGCTCCAGTCAACTGATCAAACAGATCATCAATGCGGGGCAGAGGATATTTGTTCTTCACCGTCACCTCATTGAGAGGACGGTAATCAACACACATGCGCAAAGTCTTGTCCTTCTTCTTCACAAAGATCACCGGACAACCCCAAGGAGATGAACTGGGACGGATGAAACCCTTTGCTTGAAGCTCACCTAATTGCTTCTTCAATTCCTCCAATTCATTAGGAGGCATCCGATACGGCGCCTTTGAGATAGGGGCAGTACCGGGCAGCAACTCGATGACAAACTCCAGATCTCGAACCGGAGGCATCCCAGGCAAATCTTCAGGAAAGACATCCGCAAAGTCAGATACTATGGGAACATCCTGAATCTGTAAGGCTGGCTTCGCTTCTAATACACATAGATGTGGCCCCCAAGGCTGGCGAAATCCGACTGTTCGCTGAAGGGTGGTGAGATAGACAATCTTCCGGCACAATCGATTTGCCCCAAGTGTTGGGACAACCAATCCATGTCAAGAATCACATCCGACTCATTGGCCGAGCGTAATAAGGTTTGCCAAAACCCCACTCCTATGACTATGATAGGAACATCCCGACATCAGATCGGCTCTCATTTCCGACCCGGAGAGCGGATGAGCAAAGGAACTCCCAAAGGAACACGGTGAAGACCACTAACAGCAGCAAATGATCTTGAAATAAAGAATGCGATGCTCCGAATCAAATAATACTGCAGCAGGGCGAGAATTAACAAGAAGTGTACCAATCACGACATCCGCGCCTCCCGAGCCTCCTCGGTGAAAGGTGGTTGACTCGACCACGCCGCACTCTGGGTCTTCAATAATCTTACGGTCGGTGGTGACCACTCCTGCCGCGTCCTCCATTAGGACGAGGGGCTGCTGCAACACTCGAGGCGTGCATTCGCATAATGGCCCTTGTTGTGGCAATAAAACAAGTAACCTCGGCCGCCGGATTGCGGAGGCCGCTCTGTCTTGGATCGCAGCGCACGTGGCTGAAACACGCCTGCGGTGAACGAGGAGCTGGTGCAGATGGCCTCGCGCGGTGGAGCAAAAGAACGGGCCATCGGCGGCGCCTAGCCCGAGGACGAGTGAGGCCGGTGTGAGTAGGCGTCGCCTTCCATTTGCGCTATGGGACTCGCCAGCGCTTTGCCTTATGCTCGGCAACAATGGCCTTATCTACCAAGGCTCGAAAGTCGAGAAGTCCACAATAGATAGCTTGTCCCGGGCTCCTCGGACAAGCCATCCATAAACTTCTCCTACTTAGCCTCATCCGAGGCCACCTCCTGAGCATAACGAGCCAAATGATTGAACTCGCATGTACTCCGTCACGCACTTGCGCCCTTGCTTGAGCGCGAGGAACTCCTTCTTCTTCAGACTTCATCGAGCCATCGGGATGTGGGCCCGAAAGCTGATCGAACTCTTCCCACGCGACCACATGGCCCGCGGTGCATGGCGAGATAGTTCTCCCACCATGAGAGTGTTGCGCCCTCAAGCTGGTGGGATGCGAAGAGTGCCTTATCCTGTGCCTGGCACTGAGCTATGTTGAGCTTTCGCTCAACCTTTGCGCAGCCAATCATCCGCATCGAGAGGGTCCTCAAGCGGGAGAAGGTCGGTGGCTGCGTACGGAGGAACTCTGCAAGTCCCCCGCGAGTCGGTGGCCGCCACCACCGGCGAGTGGAGGTATTCCTAGCAATAACCTCCAAGATGCGCGTCGTCCATGCGGTTTCGCTCGATCGGCGAGAACCTCACCATGGTCGGAGGAGAAGCTCCTCATCATGACCACTGCTGATCCGCACGCGTTCTCCCGGCCATCCTGTTTCACGAAGACAAGTTAACAATAGCCGGAAAACACGAAGTCGACAACCCACTGCAAATAACTTACTAACAGCACAAACCAAACACAAGACTTTTAAGTTACAAAACCAATTGACAAAAATCAGACACTTAGCAAACTCATACATATCTTACCCTTATGCCCCCACAAATTTTAATTAGACTAATTCTCTATGGTTCTCCCAAAGACCGATTCTACCGGTAGTAACTATATTTTGAAAGGAAAGAGAGAAACCAAGTTTTAAACTCAAATTAGAGTAAGATGAGAGTAGAAGGCTAAGATAGGTAAGGAGTAAATCTGAGAATCTGCCTAGGTTTTCATAAACCCTTTTTATACTTTGAAATTAAGCTTTTTCAAAATATCCTAAAGACGACTAAGCTTGGGTTGCTACGGTCAGAATGGCTCTGATACCAACTTTGTGAGGATCCCAGTTTATTTGGCTTGTAATGCTTAACCAACCACCTGGTCCTAGCATCACAAATCAAATAAATTGATTCCTCGAGATATGTATACTTCCCAGAAAGCAGTATACACACCCCGTTACAAAATTAGACAGCAACTCCATTCCAAACATAGAGTCCAAACACCACACTACCAAACGAAAGATAAACAAATAGTAGAGTTATTACGCACAAAGGCCGATGTGCCAAGATACACAAATAAACAAGAAAGACAATGAAGCAAAAGTGCCATAAGATGGCTATAAACAAAGCCGATCGGCGTGCTTCCAACCCACAAGGCATCGGCGACCGACCGCCAAGTCTAGTCGTCCCACGAAACGGCAACACAGCTCACGTAGTGAGGCCCTTGGGGCTCACCTTCTTCCTCTGCAACAAAAACATTAAGCAAAGCAACCGAGTACAAAGATTGTCTTTGTACCCGCAAGACTCGACGTGTGAACTAGCGCACTGCTCATATGCTACATGCAAAGCTTATTTGGTGGAGGCCATATGTTCCATTTGCACAAAGCTAGATTTGTTTGCAATAATGTAATACGATTTAAAGGCAAGTTTGCAATTCATTTTACTATTGAAATAACGCAAAATAAAGATAGATACAAGTAACCACCTAGAAGTGACTATCCCAATAGTCACCACAATATAGCACTAATCCCAGTTCGTACCACCTACAAGTTTTAATTTTAAAAGGTTGTAGTCTAACTCTTGAAAAGCTTACCCAAGCGTGTCCATCACCTAGGGCGAGGCTATTCGAATAGTTTTAAACCTCGAGAGGTGTACCACTGCACCCACACTTGGACCGCTTTAAGCCAAAGCACACTTAGAAGGTATCTTTGTACGGCTAAGTCCTACGAGACTTTTCCAATATTGTGTATTAACTACGAGCCGCTCGTATGGATAGAAATCCATACGCTTACATGGTAAAGCCGAAAGACCACTACCCACTCGGGATAAAGCTTTTGGACAACTACCATGCTCCCACCTCCATCCCTCCTGCGACCTCCTGCGACCGGAGCCAATACACGCCAAAGTACTAGGTCAAGAGAGGTCCCATATACTCTAGTGTGGTTAGCACGCGAAATGCTGGATAAAAATTCACTCACAAGATGTTCGGTCCTTAATTGACCCGGGCACCTTTCCAGTCACACCCAACAGATCATACCAATCTTACCATTGTGCCCGCGTCTAAATCGTTTTTGTTTTCAGCTTTAGTTTTGCAATAAACATAGCACAAGATGGATCATAAAAACCAATATAATTTGATGTGATCAAAATCATCGACTAAGTCGATGATCGCCCAAATCTACCGGAAACTAAGCATGGCTAAGCAACTGAACTCGTAATCTACTAAGTGACAAGAATTCATCCAACGAACTCTAATCACAGCAAATAACCTAGGCTCAGGTAGTAGAGATTAAAATTTCATCTACAGGATATGCAGCTATGGTTTTAACTAATCAGTTTAACACAAATTAAGCAATGCATACATACTGTTGAAACAAAATATTAGACTTTAAAATACTGGGATAAACATGATCAAACCGCTTGCTCATTCGCTGCCATTGCTCGTAATGCTCAACCTGTTGCAGAGGATCGCTCTCAGGGTTACCGCAAATGTCGAAGCCTAACGATTGAACAAATAACAGCGAATAAGAACGAATAACACCGACAAAAACTCAAAATTTCAAAAGAAACCACAAATCTAATCACGGAAGCTAGACCAAAACAAAAGGGATAACAAAATAGCTGCCGCGAAGATAATTTAAATTAGACATGGTTTGATGGTTGATCTAGTCAAACTTACTTACTTACCAAGCTAATCACAGAATCAATCCTCTTATGTTTTTTTTAACCTTTCGACAGACTTTGATGGTGATTGTGCACATCTATTATTTAATCATCAAGCTAATATATCAAAAACAGCTAGCTACTCTAGAACAACCATTATCAGATGAGAGCACAGAACCTACAAGAAGCTATTGATAACACTAACTAGTCAAGTATCAAACTATGAGATGCTAAACAAAATTCTAATTAAGCTTGGGCTTTAATGAAATTCAGCTACTAACACATCTAAGTATCACACCAACGTATAGGAAGGTTATCACAATTCAAATGCTACTACTCCAAATCTTACTGCACTGATAAATCAAAAGTACAGAGACAACAACATGATCATCTAACTATCCCTATGATCAAACATGACAACAAGAGCTTTGAAATTTAAAGATACTAACTAAATGATTTCACGCTAACCACTACAACAAAAGGGAGTAATCCAGCACTAAACAAGAATCCAAAGCCTAAGTATGAAGCTAAAATTTAGTTACTGACAACAGAAACGACAACAGGGAACAATTACAGAGAACAACACTAAAATACTTTCAAACTTCCAATACCAACTTTGATCATGCAATGAGTGAACTAACGAACATTCCTAAGCATGACCGTGACTAACTACAAAGCTTAAGGAGGTGGGCCCCACTGTCACCACAACAAAGAAACGAGGAGCTCAAGGAAGAACAGGGAGGCTCGGGCCGATCCGAGCGGCGGTGGTGCCGCGATGGAGTGGTGGCGCGCGAAGGTGAGCTCAAAAATGGGTCACCAGAGTGAATGGAAGCTAGGGGTGGCGGTGGTGTGGCTTGAGCGCACCGTGGCGGCGCGGCGACAACATGCGCGCGGCGGCCGTGGAGGTGATAAGGTGCGATCGCACTGCAGAGGGAGACGATGAATACTAGCGCGCATGGGCATCGGTGAGGCTCGAGAACTCACCGGTGTGCTTGGCGACAACGGAGAGGCACCGGAGTGGCTCGGCGACGAGCCCAGCGGCGCAAGGCGATCAATGACGACAGGAGCCCGAGGTGAACGAGAGGCGTGTGAGTGAGTGGAGAAGAAAGGTGGAGTCGGTGATGCTCACCGAGCAAGGAATCGAGTTGGAGATCACGGAGAAGATGCGGTGGCGAAGAGGCGGTTTCGGCGGACTTGGAGAAGAAAGCCCACGCGCAGCTCCACGCACGATGAAACCCAAATTTCTTGAGGGGTTTACTTCCAGGAGGTGGAACACACGTGACGCGATCGGCGATGACCGAGCTCACCGGGCGGCCGAACGCTCGAGGCGTCGCGGCGACGCCTCGGCTCTGAGCTCTCGGTGGAGAAGAAAGGCGATGGAGACGAAACGAGGTAGGGAAAGCCCTCGGTGGCTTTTGTAGGAGCAAAGTGAGGCGCGAGGTGAAACGGTGGGGCGGTGAAAAGACCGGTGAGGCGAGGTGGCGGCGTGCATGCGACGGCGGCCGGCGAGCGAGCGCGCGGCGAAGCGGTCTTGGCTGAGTGGCTCAAGAACGTGGCGAGAAGACTGCGGTGGGACCGCCACGTCGGCGAGTAAAGGTGCGACTCGAGTCGGGCCGAGTGCGGTGCGACGAGTGGGTTTAACTCGATCGATATTGTATCGACCGTTGGATCCGAGATGGACGGTCGAGATCTCTGTATGCATTCGGACGATCCGATTGCGACGCGAACGTGGACCGTCACGATCTCCATCGGACGGCCGATAGCCATCGGGCCCGCCACAGCAGCCAGGCGGTGCGACAAAGTCAAGTGGTGCGGTCGGACTCGAGCCCGAGTTGGGTTCGGCCCGAGAACAAGTGTTTTCAGAATTCGATTTAAAAGACAGAGAAGGTTTGGGAAATTTTTAGAGATAGCTCCGGGGCTCCAAAATTTCCGAAATGTTTATGGTAGCTACAAGGGACATAGAACAACATTGCATAAATTTTTCAGAACTTTTTATGCACTGCATTGTTCTACAGAAAATTCACAAGCTGCTGACCTAGGGTTTGACCAGAAATTCAAACTAGTTTGACTTGGCCATTTGAAATAGCAAATAAAATCTAAAAATTGTGAAATAATTTAGGGAGGTAGGTAGGATGATCAAGATGATAGGAAAATTATTTGCAAAGGATGATCACAAGTTTGAAAGCTAAGAATTTGCTGACAACAATTTCCATTCACAAGAATTCAATTCAAGAAAATGGAAATTGCTAGGGAAAATTTGGAAAACTTCCAAATGATTTGATGAGACAACAAAAGTTTTTATTTCTCCTCAAAATTTTACATATGAAATACAAACCCTAAGTTAGGGTTGTTACACAATCATACTCTAATGAAGCACTAACCTTAGCTTAATGCTCTGTCATCTACACACACATGAAGATGCAACCACACAGAGAGGGAGTTGGGCAAAAGGGGAAGGCAGAGCAGGGGAGGATCGGGCGTGCTTGGGGCAGCGCTGGTCGCGGCGGGTGGTGGCGTGGGGAGGCTGGTGAGGGGTCAGAACGGGTTCCCGCGGGGACGGGGACCCTGTGGGTGGAGGTGGCGGCGCCAGAGAGGGGCGGGCACGGCGGCGGCAAGGCCCATGGTGGCGCCGGGCGCACGGGCGTGGAGGTGCGATCGATGCGACGGCGCGACGGTGGGGTTAGCGCGCGCATGGGCTGCGCGCGGCTGCGGGGAGGACTCCGGGCCGGTCGGGGAGGTCGGAGGCGGCCCGAGGTGGCGTGGCGGTGGTGTGCGGTGGACGGCCGTGAAGGGGGAAAAAGGGGATGCGCCGCCGGAGAGGGAGAGGGGAGGATCTAGGGCAAGCATGGGCATCAGGGGGTAGAGAGAAACTCGCCGGTGTCGGTGGTGGCAACGGAGGTAGAAAGAGGCGAGCCGGCGTCGTGGGCCAGTGGCGGCGTGACGGGGGCGCCGTGGGGGTGATGCTCCGATGGGGGAGGGCTCCGAGGGGTGGTGGCGGCAGCTCGGGGAAGGTCAGGAGGTGCTCCTGCAGGAGTTAATTGACCGGAGGTGCTCCGAGCAAGGAGGGGCGACGATTTCAGGCCGACGGTGAGGAAGACGCAGGGGGGTGATGGTGGTGGATTCCTGGGGGTCTGGGGGTTTCCTTATAGGCCATGGGAGCAAGGAGGCCAACAGGAGGGAGTGCCGTTGGGGGCTCGGGCGCGTGCGCGCGGTGCAGAGAGCAGGCGACGCGGGTGGCAGAGGAGGCGTGCGCGGTGCAGGCGGCAGGGGGATGGCGCCAAGAGGATGCGGCCAGGAGGAAGAAACCAGGGAGATGGAGACAGGGGAAGAAACCAAAGGAAATACCAGGGGCGGCTGGGCAAACCGGAGGGCGGAGCGCGCGGGAGCAGGCGAACCAGCGGGATTCGCGTACACGCGGGCGGGCGTGCCGAGCGCGCGGAAGATGACGAGCGGAAGACGACCAGAGGAAGGAGACAAAGGGAAGGAGATGGCGGCCTGACAGGGCGGGCCCACCTCGCGCGAGCGAGGAGGCTGGCGAGCTGCGCCGGGAGGCTGGTCATGGGCGGGCGCGGGGCGAAAGAAGAGACGGGCCAGAGAGATTCGGCCCGGAAGCCAAGGGGGATTTAAAATACCTTTTTGATTTAAGAAAAAAAACCAGAAAACTAAAAACCTTTTTAGAAAATACCTATTGAAGTCCAACAATTCTAGGCAAATGCACAGAAATCCCTTGAATTAATTAGAACTTAATAAAAATACTTTTAACTATACTTTAGCTTTTAATTTTGCAAACAAAATAGATTTTAACTCCGAGACAAAAGGAAAAACCAAATTAAAATCCAGAAAAAGCAATAAAACTCAAATAAACCAGCTTTTGAATTAATTAAGGTTTTGATTAATTCAATTTAAACGGTTTTTTATTTCAAAATTTCAAGTTAAGCTTTTGCACTTTAATTAAACCAAATGGTTATTTTTAAAATTTGAAAATTTTCAAAAACTTTGGAAATTTGGGATGTTACACCTATGTAGGATGTGTGCTTAGCAGGATAGCAGCACAATGAATACCATCTTGAGAGAGATGAAATTCTTTCAGTCGATCAGCAAGAATTCTGACAGTCTTATGACAATCGTGCATAATGATGCTTGTATAATAGGCTCTAGAAGGACCATAATTATACTCCCAATGAGCACAACTTTTGCTATTAAAGAAGCCTTGTTGTACAAAGAATCGACTAAAATTCTCAAGGATATTCGCGCTAATGGTTTCTACGTAAAGACTGAAGAAGAGTATGGTAAGGAATACCTACTCATTACAAAGCATGAAGAATTTGGAAAAGGGTATTAGAACGACTTCCTTCATATGAAACTAGGCTATACTACACTAAATATTAAGGCACCTGCAGCCTATATTGCCCTGAAAATCATATTTAGAAGCTCTAAACTTTTCTATCTCTGGCATGATAAATTATGCCACCCAAGTCTTAGGACGATGAGAAATATAATTAACAATTCATATGTAATACTCCGAAAGTGTGAGAAGTCAAGAATCGAGTTAATTAAATTTAATCGGTAGAGAATTATTTAATCGGGGAAGAGTTTATTTTCAGAATTCGTCAAATCAAGTTTAGAGAGGGGCTTTTCCGCTTGTTCTCATCCACTTGGGCCTGGGCCTTGGCCCATCTAGCCTAGTTTTGGCCGGCCAAAGGGGGGGAGGTGCCACCCTCCCCAAACCCTAGCCGCCCCTCCTCCCTTTTCCCTCCTCCCACTTGCAGCCGCCCCCTTCCCCTTCCCTTGGCCGACTCCTCCCCTCTCCCTTGCGCCTCCCCCCTGCCCAGGTGCTGCTCCCTCATGACTCCCCTTCGTCTAGGCTGCTGCCCCTTGCGCAAGAAGGAGAAAGAGAGGAAGAGAAGAAGGAGAAGAAGGAGAAGAAGATCTTGTGTGGGATTGGTTCAGAAAATTCTAGCGGTTCTAGAAGGGTAATGAGATGCCTTTCCCGCTATTTGATCCATAGTAGATGCGAAACCGATTAGAATTGTTGGTTAAATGTTGGGCTGCAGAAGATTCGATTGTGTCCAGTACCTTGCGTGGGGATTTGCGTGTATTTAGAGGCTGAATTTTAAGATTCCATCTCCTAGAGTTATGTGGGTTATGTCGTTATCTTTCAGTAGCCGCGAAGATCACTCGATTCCGAGGTCTGAGTCAAAAGTTATGGTCGATTTAGTATCTGCTGCCAGAAATCTGACGAGAATAATCTGTCTGGATATTTCCTAAAATATGAAAGGGAAATTGGTGGAATCTGAAAGTTCACACAACTAGGTTATTGTAGATAATTCGATAAACTTTTCAGATTGATAAAGAACGATCAATTCGGAGTTACCTATTAAAAGTTATGGTCATTTTAGTTTTGTTGTTCGTTTGTGTAGGCAGTTTCTGTACTGAAAGTTCAAACAATGGTTAGCCTAATATTTAGCTGAATTGGATTATCGTGTCAACTAGAGTATTGTTTATGAGTCAGTTAAGAATCTACAGAAATTGGGTTTACCTCTTTTTGACTTCCAGTTCTTGAGTTATGTCAATTACCGTGCCGCTGTCCAGAAACGGTATATGGCAGAAACATTGTTTTCAGTTTCAGCTTTGTAAACTCGTTTTGAGTCGTCAAGTAGCGATGTAGAATGCCGATTAGTAGCGCTGAGTATATTATGTCTTAATTGAAATTATTTTACCTGTTTAGGAGGTGAAGCCTCAGGTTTAGGAGTATCATCTTTGCCGGCTAACGCGTCGCATCGTGGAAGGCAAGTAAATGTAGCGGTTGTGCTACGGTTTAACCCGTTGTTCTTACTACTTGCACTATGCATGATTGACGTAATGTTAAACGATATGCCATGGTTACATGTTTTCTAAGTATAAATGTGGTAGCAAGATATTAATCAATTGCTATGTTTGGATGAGTTTGGGTAGTATTGAGGTAATTTGCTTAATGAGCCAAATGCGGAATACGAAAATAAACTCAAGGTGGACATGTTGATAATTCCTTGTGGTTACATTCATGATGATCATGTTGTGGTCTATGTGGTAGAATTCCCTTTAGATCGACTGATTTTGATCTTGGTGAATCGAGTGGGGGTTATGTGGTAATGGTTTTATGACACAATGGTATTGTGCTTAATGAGACACATGTGGATTATGAGGAAGTATTCATGATGAGTATGTTGTTGACATTCGTGGTTAAATTCTTGTGGTTTATGATAATCATATCATTCATGACATGTCATAACATTTGCATTGTGGATGTCGCGCTTATAGTCGCGACCGTGCAGTACAACATCATGCATTGTCAGTAGCACGATGTACACTTTTACCTTATTGGGTAAAGGTGCGTGGAGCATAGCATGCATATGCATTACATTGTGGAAAGATCATTTGCATACTTATGCAATATATTGAGGTGAAGTTATTTTGCAAACAAATGCAACTTCATAGTTGCAATGTGGAAATTGACTCATGAGAGTCTCTTGTGGTATGAGTAATGTGGTTGTGGTGGTGGAATGGGGTTCATCCCTTATGGTATGGTAGAGGTTGTGATTGTGGCATGAGATTCTTCTCTCTTGTGGTAATTGTTGATAGCGATTGTGGATGCGAGAAATAGTAAAGTTATGAGGTAAAACATGTTAATACTTTATTGTCATTGGTAGTGGTAGTGGTGAATAATATGAAGCAGTTGATCAAGATTCAATTGTTGATATTTTACTATCATTGGTAGTAAATATGGTTGAGGCTATAATTGTGATCATTATGGGAATTGGATATTGATGCTTAATATCTTTGTAGTTAAATTAGCTTGTAAATGAATGTGGATTCACATTATGGATGTGGACATATGGATACTTTAATGATGTTGTATATTTGTTTGTAGTCCGAATAGCACATTAAATGTTTTGCTTGCTGAGATTTTATCTCACCCTTGTTGTTTCCTTCCCCCTTTCAGGTGATTCTTAAGCATTCCTAATGTCTAGCTTTTCGCGAGTGTTCTGTCGAATTATTATTGATGAATTTGTGGACTACACTTGGTTTAATCTGCTAGAGGTTGTTTAATTATTGAACTTGTTACCGTTATCTTTATTCCCTTAGTTGTTTATGCTTCCGCTTAGTGCTTCTTGTCTAGAGTTGCTGCCGAATTAATTTTGTCTTGAAATTATTGGCTAGCTGTAGAGTGGTTAAGTAGCATTCCAGGGTAATGTGGATCCTGGGGTGTTACATCATAGGGATACAATACAGATGTAAAGAATTTCTCAAATCAAGAAGATTTTGTATGCCTCGCATGTGCTACCGGAAAATTAATTACTAGACCTTCTGCTCTAAAAGCGAAGGATGAAGTCCCTGCATTCCTGGACTGTATCCAGGGAGACTTTTACGGACCTATATAGCCCCTGTCAGGGCCATTTAGGTATTTTATAGTGCTCATCGTTGCTTCTTCGAAATGGTCGCACGTATGTTTATTGTCTATGAGAAACTGCGCTTTTGGAAAGCTAATCTTGTAGATAATTAAAATTAGAAATAATTTCCTTGATCATCATGTGAAGTCCATCAGAATGGACAACGTCGAAGAATTTACTTCAAAGACATTTGATGATTATTGCATGACAATGGGAATTAACGATGAGCATTTCGTACCGTATATCCACACCCAGAATGGACTAGCACATTTTTGCAGAATTGTAATTTACCAACTACATGTTGGGGACACGTAGTCCTGTACGCAACAACTCTCATCAATTTTAGACCGCCGGCATATAATATCCATTCACCTATGCAACTAGTGTAAGGGTCAACACAGAAAATTTCTCATTTTTAAAGATTTGGTTGCAAGGTTTATGTACCTATACCACCACCGCAGCGAACTGCAATGGGCCTTCTCCAAAAGTCTGGGATATACATTAGTTATGAGAGAGCATCCATAATCAGGTATTTGACCCTATTACAAGAGATTTGCATACTGCCTGATTCGTTGATAGTATATTAGATGAGGATAGTTTTCCATCGTTAGGGGGAGGAAATCAACCATTTGACGAAAAATATCAGGAAATAACATGGTAAACCGTGGGAAGTCCAGAAGACAATTGAAGTCCATGAGCATGACCCACGCACTAGTGAAGCAAATAGAGAAGTCTAGAAAATAATTACAGCCGAGAAGATAATTGAAGTCCAAAAGATAATTAAAGTCCAGAAGACAATTGATTTGTAAGCATTAGTGAATCAACTATCTAACCACTTTAGTGATTTGAAGAACATGACTAAGTTGCATGTGCCTACATGCAATGCACCGAAGAGGGTTGAAATACCGATGAAGGTATCTCTAATCCCATCCCAAGGCCTCAAAACGGACGAGAACTCCGGTCCCTCGAATCCGAAGTAACCGGGGACGCCTGGTGAAAAAGGATAAGAAGGACTTGACACAATCGATTACCGAAGTTCTCCAGAACTAGAAGGAGAGTCAATTGAGATCTAGCACCAGCATGGAACCTTTAGAAAAAGGCATACCAGAATTAAACATCCCCATCAAGGGAGACATCAGCATGGATGTGTGCGCACACATCGGAGCTGAAAAACTGAAGGGACTTGCCCCCGTAATTAGAAGCATGGGTGAGAAAATAGAAGTATTAGTAGAACCGCCCTATGAAGAAATAGCTATAAACCATGTAACCACGGGAGAATCTATAAATAAGACAATAGCCAATGTCAACATTGATTTTGCAAAAAAAATTACCACAATCATCGATCTTGATCCGGAGCCTGCATCGCTCACTGAATATAAGAAAAGATCAAATTGAAAAGATTGAATGAAGGCAATATAAGCAGACTTATTATCTCTGAATAAAAGAGTGGTATTTGGGCCCGTAAGCCACACGCCTCCCCATGTGCACCCCGTAGGGCATAAGTGGGTATTTGTTCAAAAGAGAAATAAAAATAAGCAAGGCTCGTTGCACAAGGTTTCACTTAACGTCCCGAAGATGATTATGAAGAAATCTATTCTCCGGTCATAGGCGGAACTCCCTTTAGATATTTAATCTCAATGGCAGTCAACTTGAATTTTGAAATGATATAGATGGATGTGGTAACTACATACCTTTATGAAAATTTGGATTCGAACATTAATGTGAAGGTACCTGAATGTATCCCTGTCTCAAACCAAGATAGAGCAAATAGAAATTTGTACAGTGTGGAACTCAGAAAGTCACTATATGGACTTAAGCAATCAAGCAGAATGTGGTATAACTGCTTAAGCGACTTTCTCTGCAAGAAAGGATACACGAACAATGAAGATTCTCCTTGTGTATTTATACGACGATTCCAGAATGAATTTTATATAATATCAGTATATGTTGATGATTTGAATATCATCAGGACTCTAGAAGATATTAAGAAAGCAAGCTCTTTCCTGGAGTCAGAGTTCGAAATAAAAGATTTGGGTAAAACCAAATATTGCCTAGGCTTGCAACTTGAGCATATTCTTGAAGAGATTTTAGTGCATCAGTCAACCTACACTTAGAAAGTGTTAGAAAGGTTCGAATTTGAAAAGACATACCCTTCAAAAGTGCCAATGGTCGGAAGATCCTTGCAGCAAGATAAGAACCCGTACAGATATAAAGAAGAGGGGGAGGAAGTCTTGGGACCAGAATTCCCATACTTGAGCGCAATAGAAGCACTCATGTATTTAGTAAACTGTACTAGACTGGATATTGCATTTGTCGTGAACCTATTAGCAAGGTATAGTGCAGAACCTATCAAAAGACATTGTAGAGAATAAAGAACATCTTTTGATACCTCCAAGGAAGTAAAGATCTTGGTCTGTTCTATAGAAAGAACCAAGACATAACTATAACTGGCTATGCAGATGCCAAGTACCTGTTAGATCCGCATACAACTAAGTCACAAATAGGCTATGTATTCCTGTGTGGTGAAACTGCAATTTCATAGAAATTATCTAAGCAAAGTCTAGTACTAACTCCGACGAACCACTCAGAAATCATAGCGCTATACGAGGCCTCGTTAGAATGTTCTTGGCTTTAGCGGATAATTCATCACATCCAGCAGTCGTATGGATTGAATACCGCGCAAACTCCCACTATTATCTATAAAGATAATGCAGGTTGTGTTGCACAAGTGAAGATGGGTTATGTGAAGAGTCAACTCACAAAGCATATCAACCCCAAGTTCTTCTATTGATGAGAGTGTGGCCCGATCTTTCGAAAGGTACTGATATGTCGATTGTGGAGAACACGACGTTGATGATCCAAAGGCTTTGACCAGAACGGATCGAACCCCTCGCAATCACTACACCACCGCTCCATTGGTTATCAACCGTGCCGAATGTGGTTAACCTCGCCAAGAAGGCTATCTCCTGCAAGCGAATCGAGAACACAAGCAAGAGAGTAGAAAATGCAATCTGAAATTGTATTGCGAATAATAATGAAGTTCACAGAGTGGGATTCCTCAAACCGAACAAACGGCGAAACTGCAATGTGGCAGAATAATCTAAGAAAAACCCAAATTGGACTAAAGGGCGATGCTCCTATATGAGGAGGGCGACTAGGAGGTGGAAACCCTAGGCGGGGTACTGTTCACGTGGCCATGTACTGTTCATGTGAATAGTAATAGGCCCCCAAGGGTGGCTGTTTCACATATGGGCCATATGGGCCAAGTCAGCCCATAGGATTCGGATACAAGCCTTGTAGGCTAAAGAAAAGGTGACGCAGCACCAAGTAAAGAGTGGCCGAAGCTCTTTGAGTTGGAGGCCACAAATTCTTCATCTCTTTTGGCCATTGTTATTGCCTTCTCCTTCCTTGACGCATATCATCAAATCCTTGCTGTTCCGTCCTAGATTCCTAAGCACAAGCAAATCATCTCTATTAGGCAGCATCATAGAGTTCTTAAGTGATACACTCATCCCTAGAAACGAATTTACCTGCTAATTTAGTTGGCGAGCACATGCCCGAGTAATTGGACCTTGGACATCATTCATGGTAGTAGCAAGAGGAGTGTTCATATCAGTCGAAGTGATGTCCTCATCATCCTCCCCTTCTTGAATTGGAGTCGACCTCGACTCAAGCTCATCCCCCGCTCTGAAGAATGGCCGTAGATCTGCAATGTTAAAGGTAGGGCTAACCCCAAAATTCGCAGGTAAATCTAACTTATATGAATTATCATTAATACGTTCAAGCACTTTAAAAGGACCATCTGCACGAGGCATGAGTTTAGACTTTCTCAATTCAGGGAATCGCTCTTTATGCAAGTGTAACCACACAAGATCACCAGGTTCAAAAGTAACATGCTTGCGTCCCTGACTACCAGCAACTTTATATTTAGCATTCATAACCTCAATGTTCTCTTTAGTTGTCTCATGCATCTTAAGTATCAAATCAGCACGTTGTCGAGCATCAAAATTTACCTTCTCCGAAGCTGGAAGAGGCAACAAGTCGATAGGTAAGGGTTGAAACCATAAACAATCTCAAAAGGGCACTTCTTTATGGTAGAATGCAGCGAGCGATTATAAGCAAATTCCACATGAGGTAAACATTCTTCCCACATTTTTAAATTCTTTTTAAGCACAACCCTAAGCATAGTAGACAAGGTTCTATTGACTACCTCAGATTATCCATCGGTTTGGGGATGACAAGTAGTGAAAAATAACAGCTTAGTCCCCAATTTAGCCCACAAAATTCTCCAAAAATGACTAAAAAATTTAGCATCACGATCAGAAACTATCGTATTCGAAATACCATGCAAGCGAACAATTTCCCTAAAGAACAAATTAGCAACATTTGTAGCATCATCACTTTTATGACATAGTATAAAATGACACCATCTTACAGAATCTATCCACGACAACAAAAATACTATCCCTCCCCTTCTTTGTTCTAGGCAGACCTAAAACAATGTCCATAGAAATATCTTCCCAAGGTGTGCTTGGAACAGGAAGAGGCATGTATAAACCATAAGGATTAAGTCGTGACTTAGCTTTTTGGCACGTGGTGCAGCGGGCAATGAAGTGTTCGATGTCTTGCCTCATCTTTGGCCAATAAAAGTGGTGGGTCAGAATGTCCTCGGTCTTCTTCACGCCGAAGTGACCCATTAATCCTCCTCTATGCGCCTCCTGTAACAACAAAAGACGAACGGAGCTAGCTGGAATGCATAGTTTATTAGCATGGTACAAGAACCCATCATGCACCACAAATTTATTCCAACTCTTTCCCTCTTGACAATTAAGCAACACATCTTTAAAATCAGCATCATGCACATATTGCTCCTTTATTGTCTCTAATCCAAAGATTTTAAAGTCAAATTCTGAAAGCATGGTATATCTTCTAGACAATGCATCAGCTATTACATTTTCTTTGCCCTTTTTATGTTTAATGATATAAGGGAAAGACTCAATAAACTCAACCCACTTAGCTTGTCTACGGTTCAGATTGGTTTGACTTCGAATATGCTTCAAAGATTCATGATCAGAATGTATTACAAACTCTTTGGGCCATAAATAATGTTGCCATGTTTCCAAAGTTCGAACTAGAGCATATAATTCTTTATCATAGGTAGAATAGTTCAAACTAGGCCCACTTAATTTTTCACTAAAGTAAGCAACAGGTTTTCCTTCTTGAATTAACACACCACCAAGACCTATGCCACTAGCATCACATTCTAATTCAAAAGTCTTGCAAAAATCAGGTAGTTGAAGCAAAGGGGCGCGTGTCAACTTATCTTTGAGAGCGTCGAAAGCTTGTTGTTGTATGGTGCCCCAAGTAAAAGGAACACCCTTCTTTGTAAGCTCATTCAGCGGTGCAGCGATGGTGCTGAAATCCCGAACAAAACGCCGATAAAAGCCAGCGAGCCAGAGAAAACTCCGCACTTGTGTGACCGTTTTAGGAGGCGGCCAACTCTGGATAGCGACGATCTTGGCCTGATCAACTTCAATGCCCTGTGGGGTAACAACATAGCCAAGAAATGATACTCGATCGGTGCAAAAGGTGCACTTCTCAAGGTTACCAAACAAACGTGCATCTCGCTATATATCATAATATCATCAAAATAAACCACCACAAATTTTCCAATGAAAACACGCAAAACTTCGTTCATCAAACGCATGAAAGTGCTAGGTGCATTAGTTAAACCAAAAGGCATCACTAACCCCTCATATAGCTCGAACTTAGTTTTAAACGCTGTTTTCCATTCATCTCCCAATTTCATTCTAATCTGGTGGTACCCGCTATGCAAGTCAATCTTTATGAAAATAATAGAACCACTCAACTCATCTAGCATATCGTCCAACCTAGGAATAGGATGACGATACCATATTGTGATATTATTAATGGCTCTACAATCAACACATACGCCAACTACCGTCTTTCTTAGGAACCAAAAGAACAGGAACAACACAAGGACTAAGGCTTTCTCGTACATACCATCGGTCCAAAAGGTCTTGGACTTGTCGTTGAATTTCCTTAGTCTTCTCCGGATTGGTTCTATACGCCGCACGGTTTGGCAAAGTCACTCCCGGAATTAAGTCAATTTGGTGTTCAATCCCTGTAATAGGTGGTAGTCCCGGGGGCAGTTCAGCTGGAAACACATCCTCATACTCCTGCAAAAGGTTAGTGACAACAGAAGGCAAAGACCTAGATATATCATCAAGTGAAAATAAAGCGTCTTTGCATATCAAAACATAACATGGCATATCATTATCGACAATTTCAGCAAGATCAGATTTGGTTGCAAGCATGACACAACCCTTTAATTTAATTCCCTCAGTTCTAGAACTAGGTGCCAACTTCTCTTTCTTAGGTGGGAAAATGTTCTTCACTACTTGCTGATTTTCACATTCATGTTCATGTTCTTTTATCTCATTTGCAGCTATCTCTTTTTCACATTGCACAATTTCAGCAGGTGTCAAAGGTAGCAAAATTATTTTCTTTCCTTTATGCATAAGAGAGTACTTATTACTTCTACCATGATAAGTTGCATCAGTATTAAATTCTCATGGACGACCTAATAAAAGCGAGCAAGCTTGCATAGGCACTACGTCGAAATCAGCAGCATCATGATAGGAACCAATGGAAAAATGTACTCTCGCAGATTGTGTTACGTTCACCTTACCGCTGTTGTTGAACCACTGAATGTGGTATGGACGAGGATGTGCATATGTGGTCAAGCCAAGCTTCTTGACCAAATCTAAACTTACCAAATTATTACAACTCGCACCATCAATTATGACACGAACACGACAATCCTTGACGATGAGGAACATCTGAAACAAATTATGGCACTGTATCTTCTCTGCTTGCTCCCTTTAGGTGCTCAACACTCGTTGCACAATTATGGTCCTATAATTCTCCGTAGCAGCGGTACCTAAAATTTCCTCTCCATCGCTATGTTCCTCCTCTTGATCATCATCATTACCTGCAAGGTTAGCTGCAAGAGCATATTCATCCTCAACATCACTAGCACTTACGTAACCACCGTCTTCTGTCGCAATGTATGCTCGCTGACTGGGGCAATCTTTCATAACGTGTCCCATCCCTTTGCAACGCTGGCATATAATCCTCGTTGTACGACCCGTGGAAGCAACTGATGAAGAGCTCTGCGCTGGTGCATGTACACTAGTGGATTTGCTCGTCTCGGGTGCGCGTGATGGTGGTGGTGGTGGTGCTGAACGTGCCCTACTCACGGAGGGGACAGCAGACCGAAAAGTAGGAGGTGGGGCTATCTTGGCTTGCCCCGGCGTCGATCTCGATGTAGACGTTCTTCCAAAGTTGCTCCTAGTCCTTTGTTGTCTTCCCTGCAATTCTTTTTCTGCCAAACAAGCAAGCTGGAACAAGCTATTGATATCATTATACTCCTTGTAATCAATTAATTCCTGAATTTCACGCCTTAAGCCCCCATAAAAACGAGCCTGTAATACCCCAAATCTAGTTTGGTGAGAATAATTAAAAGAGGGAAAATGACCAATTAGAAAATACAATTAGCAGCAGTTTGAGGGGGGTTTTCTGTAAAGGTTGGACAACCTGGGCCAAGGCTTCAAGCCCACTTGAATTCAGCCCAATGGTGGGGGTGGTGGCCGGCCATATGGGGGGGCAAACCCTAGGGCGCCTCCACCCCTCCCCTTGGCCGCCACTTCCCCCTTCTCCCCTCTTGCGCCGCCCCTCCTCCTCCCCTCTCCCTTGCGCAGCCTCTCCTCCCCTCTTCCTTGGTTGAGCCACCTCCCCGGCAGCTCCTCCTGCGATCTTCAAGGGTAACAAAGAGGTTTCTTCGCTGTTCTTTTGGTTTTAGATGCGTTTACGGTTTCATTTAGCAGATCATTTAATTTTGCTGCTAGATTGCTTTTCTGTCCAGTTTAGTGCGCGGCAATTTTCGCATCCTTTGAAGCATAATTTGGGAATCCCGTCTCCTAGAGAAGTGTGGATATTGTTCTTAGCTTTCAGTGGCCGCCAAGAACACCGGATTCCGACATTCGAGTTAAAAGTTATGTTATTTTTAGTGTTTACTGTCCAGAATCCTGACGAGAATCTGCAGTCATCTTGTTTAATAAATAAGAAATTGTTAAGTGCCGAATTAGAACTTGGAATCTCCTAGAGAGTTGTAGGTTATCTCGTTACCTTTCATTGCCGACAAGAATCACATCATTTGGACCTTTGTAGCAAAAGTTATGATTTTTCTTAGGGAGTTTGTGCTGTGGAATGGTGGTTGGTCTGACAGGTTTTATTGTTTCGACTTAATAAAGATCATGAAATTCGGACGAACGTAGAGAAAGTTATGATAATTTCGTTGTTGCTGTCCAGAGACCCGACGCGAGAATTGATACTCTGTTGTTTGGTTTGGTAGGGCTAGTAAAGGACCGAATCAGAGAACCTCACCAACTAGGTTTAGAAGGGGAATTCAATAACCTTTTCGATTGTCCAAGATTAATCCATTTGGATTTCTGTACATTTAGTTATGATTTTTCAAGGGGCTGTTCTCTGAAAAGAAAACGACACTAGAAATAGAGTTGGGGATCGCGTTTAGTGGACGATGTGCTTATTTTGTGTTTATGGTTTTGTTATTAGACTTTTATGGTAGCCTTAGCATGTCTCAATTGTATGTCCAGTGTGGGTTTGGCTCGGGAGCGTACCTTATCCTCGACATCCACCTTCGCACGGTTGAGGCAAGTGCATTGTTTGTTAAATGGGTGTGATTGATTAGCTATGTCTGTGTGCTTTTTGATATAAGGTTGCATAGCAAGATGGTTTACTTAATGATTGTTTAAGTATGGTGATTGCTCAAATTATGCTTATGCTTTACTGTGGTACAATGTTGTTGTCTTTTGATAAGATTGATGATGAATAAGAGATGAGCATATGCATATTGAGAACATGTTGTGGCTTGGTCACGCGGTGACCAAGCATGTTTCGCTTTGAGATTCCCGTCATGAATGTGACGGGCCCGAGATCCCCTCACTCGTGGAGTGTGGGCTTGAGGTCCCCCTTACTTGCGGAGTAACGGACAATTGGTCCCTGTGCGTGCGCGCACAGGCATGGGTATGCGGCGACGGTTGCATACTCTGCATTACCGGTGTAATGCACACAGAAAGTTAAAGATAAAGGATCCTTGAGCATTGCATTTGCATATGAGATGTTCTATTGTTGATCTCCTTTACGTGGATGCTGATGTTATGGTTTTTTTATATACTTGCTGAGTCTATGGACTCACTCTTGCTTTTATTGTTGTTTTAGGTACCCGAGCCAAGAACGACATGCATGGGGGGGAAGTAGACTGCTAGTCACACACATGCCACACGAACTAAATGAAGATGAATGATCTTCAGAACGTGATTGATTTTAGTAAATGCAAAGATTATTATATTTTGTCTCATGCAATGGATTAAATGTAATAATGATGAGTAGTGTAACTTCATATCTCTCTAGTTATGTTAAATACTTAGCATGTCTTTGATTATCTTTTGATGTCTTTGGATGAAAGTTTTAGTTAATATTTGATTAATCTGTGTGTTGGAACCTTCGTGTAATTAACTTTACAATGGAGGTTCTGCCGAAATTTATTAAGATTGTCTAGTTAGTAGCATTCTGGGTCCCTTCTGGACTGGGGTGTTACAGTTGGTATCAGAGCGGGCTGTAGGTCCGTGGTGACTAGATTATAAAAAAAATTGCTAATGTTAATCAACTTAAAAGTTTGACACACTGGTGCACAGTAGGATGGGGATGGGCCAATCATTGCATTTACGTTTCCGTTATATCGTTTTGATTATTGCTGATATGAATTGAGTTTGGCTGCCTATTAATTAATTATTATGATTATTATGAGTGAGATTAGTCGTTGTTGAGAGGTTAAGGTCGTGGTTGTGACCCTGGGCTTTACCAGGTTACACCACCGTTCGTGGAGTGGGAATAGAGAAGTGCTACCCCGGATATCTTAGTACAGGTGACGATAGCGAGAATCGTTAGAAGAGTTGTTCTCTTCCTTGAATTTGAATTTGGTCAATGTAACATCCCAATCTTGGGCTTGTGTTTCAAATGTAAGAAAATCAGTAGAAATTAAAACTTTTTCTTACATCATGTATTTCCTTTTGTGCCAATCAATTCTTGTACAAGGAATTATGGAAATACATTGTCACAAGTCTAGTTGATCCAAATCTTGACATTGCAAAAACAATCTTGTCAAATCTTATGATCATCCTCTGGAAATATTTTTCCTAAGTCTCTGTGATGGTATGTGACCCCTCTGAAAAATT
Organism: Ampelocalamus luodianensis; assembly: GCA_036346255.1. Lineage (NCBI taxonomy): Eukaryota > Viridiplantae > Streptophyta > Magnoliopsida > Poales > Poaceae > Ampelocalamus > Ampelocalamus luodianensis. Next base: position 22,919,819 of record CM070631.1, on the reverse strand, counting down.
TCACAATTTTTAGAAATTGTTTGAATATTTTTAGAGGCAGTCAAACCTGTTTGACTCTCAGTCAAACATTAAAACAGAGCCTTGCAGAATTTTTGGAGATTTATTCGCAGCATCAAAACCTCCGAAAATTTTACACAAGGTTAATATCTGAGTTAGCAATCTCCTGTAAAAATTTCATAATATTTGGAGTTAATTTGCTACCTCAAATAAATCATTCAAAGTCTCTGTTCTTATTTCAAAGTCAAACGTGGTTTTACTGTTACTTGGGTCCGAGTCAGACTCGGGCTCGAGCCAATTGATTCGGTCCAGTCAACTAACTGCACCGAGCCACCCTTTAAAACGCGCGTTGGATCTCCACCGTTGGATCTAAATCGCACGGCCCGCGCGCGTGTAACCCTTCGGACCTTCCGGTTGCTTGCGCGAATGTCAACCGTTAGATCTCCATCCAACCGTTGAGATTCTCCGAAACCTTCGGACCCTCCGGTTGCATTCTTAAATCTGAGCCGTTGGATTAAGATCCAACGCTCGCGTGTTCCTTCGTTGTAAATTGAGTTTGCGACGTGGAGCAATCGAGGCCGTTCATTTTTAATCAGAGGGCTCGCAATCTCCCCGTTGTGTTTTAAACCTGGGAGGCGTGGCTCTATCTCAGCCGTCCGTGTCTCATCCAATGGCTGAAAATCACCGAGCCTTTTCGCGGGTCGTCTTCAACCTCTAGCCGTGCATGAACAGTAGGGGGAGTAATGGCAGTGTCATTTCTTGCTCCCTAAAGCCACCCTAGCCGACGTTTAGGGGTATGGGAGGTACACCGAGCAGAGCCATGCCCTAATGCACGTCTACACCTCTTTTCCTTGTCGGCGCAGCATTGTGATCGTGTATTGCCACCGAAAGATGTGTGGTGCAAACCCTAATGCTTTCATGGCTTTATAAGCACTCTCAATGCTTCCTGGTATTTCTTTAGACCACCATCAAGCTTCATTCACGATATTGGAGCTTAACACCTCAAAAATGGCAAGTCGCCATTGTTGACCCGTGGAGCTCCATTGGTGTTCTTGGTGTTCCAGTGGTCCTCCTTCACGTTTCTTTGCCCTAACCTTATCTATTTACTTCCTTGAACATTTCCCCTCACTTAATTTTGGATTTGATTCTCAGGAATTGTCCAATTTGGGGTTTGTTCAAATTCGGCCGATTTTGGTCATCTTCTTCCTCAGCTCAGGTGAGTGCTCCATTTTCCAATTCTTTGCTCATGTAGCTTCTGTGGACCTTTATGAAGCTATACTGATGCTTTGGAATCACTCATTTGGCTCAGGGTATCTATCTCGGGTTTTCTTCTCCAAGTCCGGCGAGCTTTCACCGTGATCAAGCATCTCCGGTCATCTTTGAAGCTTCTCGTCCCTAAGGTAGCTTCTTATTAGTCCTTAGAAGCTTTGGCACCCGCTTCCTTGGACCGCAGCGGAGCTTTTCGCTATTTTCATGTTTAGCAGTAAAAGCTCCCATTTTCGTTTTCCGGCTAGCCGGCGTTCTAGTCCTTCGCGGCCGGTGAGAATGCTACCATTAGATTCGTTGTGCTATTGCGAATCCATTTTGGTTCTTGGTGGCGCCGCCATGCATGATGTCGCGGCGATTTGCCGTTGAAATCGCTCGGGTTTTGCCGGCACAGAGCTCCCGTTTTCGTCACTTAATTAGGACACGTTAATTGCTAATCATTAGTTATTAATTATGTCTTAATCATTGTCGTTGAGCCACTGACCAGTGGGCCCAATATCCTTAAATCGCTCTCTGGTTCAATCCCGCACTGTTCCGACATCATTAAGATTAATCATTGGTTAATTGAATGTGTCGGCATTTAATCCCTGTCGGAAATCTCCTCTGGGTCGCTGACTTGTGGGCCCGAGGGATTAAAATCAAATTCCAGTATTCATTAGTGCCTAGTTAATGTTAATCATTAGAATCTTTAATCCTGTCCTAACCGCCACTCTTAGTCGTTGACATGTGGGCCCAGTGCACTGTGCACGTGGGTTAAATCGTTGCGGTCATGACTCTAGGTCACTGACATACGGTCCCACGTGTCAGCATCTCCCATTGAACTGCGATCAATATCTACCGTTCATTTTTAGATCTGCGGCCCTGATCTTTGTGTGCGTTCGGACCCTCCGGATGCCTTGATCGTTTTCGACCGTCGATCTTTCGATCAACGGCTGAGATCGTGTATGCAACCGCACCGTCCGAATGCATACACTCGTGTGCGCCGTTGGATCTTGATCCAACGGTGGGCTCCGTTCGTTTCGCCGGCGTCGCTTGTTTGCCGCGCGTGGGCGTGGATTTTAGATCAAGGGTTGGGAGTTGTCCACGTCGTTTTCTTTTATTTGGGTTGTTCTGTATTTCGGTAAGTATTTGTTTATCAACTGAAAATGATGTAAAAACTTTAGAAACTCATAACTAATTCATTTTAACTGCTTTTTAGATAATTCCAACGGTAATAAATTATGTTGTCACTTTAGTTTATTATAAAAATGGATTTAAGCATATTCGATGAGCGAAAATTGTGTAACTAGGAATAACTCGATTTACATCATTTTGAATATTCGAAATAGTTTTAATCTTGAAAAATGCATATCTTTTTCTGTATAAATCCAATTTGTGCAAAATCAATTTTGTTAAATTCGTCTGTTAATATACTTTCATATAAAATAGGATTTGAGCATGTTCATAATTCTGTAAAATGATTTGTATTAGATTTACAACTTAGAAAAATCATAAGTAAAGGTGTATAACTCCAAAATTAGTAAATCCAACTTTGCTGTTATTAGGATGTCATAATCTACCTGCTATAAAAATTTCAGACCTTAGATCACTCTAGAAAATTTCGTCATGAACAGTGCTAATTATTAAGTAGATTGTTATAAGGCTGAGAAGGAGCACTTTGCTCATATCTTTTGTATGCTTAGTCCTAATTGCATGATTCTTGTTCCTATCATTGTCTTAGACCATTCCCTAGCTGTAGTGTGATTTTTATTAGTTTTGGATGTGTTTTGCTGTTGGAGTTTCATTTGGTGTTCTTCGTTCTTATTTGCTTATCGCCTTTTCGCGTTAGGTTAGAAGATAATATTATTAATCTTGATATTGAGCCACAACGACCATCGATCCTGCACTTGACCGAGCAGCGGATGTAGCATTCATTTGATCATATTGTTCCTACTATTTTCAAAGTCTAATATATTGTTTGCAAATTCTATGTATGCATTGCTATGTTGTTTTAAACTATTGTCGGTAGTTGGCCTACTAGATGCATTATCGATGGAAATGTTTATTCCTCTACTCTCAAGCCTAGATTACTTGCTGTGATTTTGGGTTATTGGATGGACCCTTGTCACTTAGTAGTTTACGTGTCATTATGCTTAGCCATGCTTAGCTATCGGTAGAAATGGCGATTATCGACTCGTCGGTAACTTTGATCACACAAACTATTACTATGTGTACATTTCAACCTTGTGCTATGTCTAAATTGCAAAACTAAAACTGAAAATGAAAACAATTTAGACTTGGGCACAATGGTAAGATGGTGTGATCTTTTGGGTGCGATTTGAATGGTGCCCGGGTCAATTAAGGACCGAACTACTTGTGAGTATCATTATCAGAGCATTACAATGCGTGCTAACCACACTAGAGGATATGGGACCTCTCTTAGTGAGTACTTTGGGTGTGTTAATTAATGAGTCGCGTGGTGGGTTGCATATTTGATTGTATGCAACATGGACACGTTTGTAGGGAGGAGAACACCCGCCGAGGCCGGTGTATCTTGCTCCACGTATGGGTCCTTATGATCCATATTTCGTCGGCAGATCACTAAGGATTAACCCCATACGTGCGTCTCTTGATTAGCATATTCCATTGGAAAGGGTTCGTAGGACTTAGCCGTGCCGCATACCAAAGGAAGTGTGCTTAATAGTTTGGCAAAAGGCGATGCAAGTGTGGGTACATTGGTACACCTGCAGGATTAAAACTATTCGAATAGCCTCGTCCTAGGTTATGGACACGCTTGGATAAGCTTTTCAAGAGTTAGACTACAACCTTTTAAAATTAAAACTTGTTGGGTGGTATGAATCGTGATTCATGCTATGTTGTGGTGGCTTTGGGAAAGTCACTTCTAGGTGGATACACATTACTTATGTTTACTCATTGTTATTTAAATGCTTAAAAACAGATTTTACAAACTATTGTTCAATCTATTACAATATTCCAAATGAAACTTGCTTTATGCGTCCAAAGAACCATATAACCACATTCCTTTGAATACAGCTTTCATGTAACTATGTATAGGCTTGCTACTCGTAAGTCTTGCGAGTACATTTTTGTACTCACCTGCATTGCTTGTGTTGTGCAGAGGATGATAGTGAGTCCGATGGACCTCACTTTTGTGAGTTGTCTTTGTGGCGATTCTGGGCGATTAGCTTGGCGGCCCGATCGGTTGCCCTGTGGTGTTATGTGGCTAACCGGTCGTCTTTTGGTTTAAGCCATCTTATGGCAACTTTTGCTTCCGTTGTTACTTATTTGGTACTTATGTCATTTGGCCGGGTCGGTGTGTTGTAATAACTTATATTATGTATGTCTTTGGTAGACTTGTTATATTACATTGTATGGAAATGATGCATGCTTGGAATTGATGTATGTGTCTTTGCTTGTTCGGGAGGCACATGTTCATCGAGACGCGGATTATTCTATTTGTGATACTAGAACCAGTGGAAGGTTAAGTATTACAAGTTTAATAAACCGGGGTCTCACAGAGCTTGGTATCAGAGCCATACTGACCGTAGAAACCCCTAACTTGGTCGTCCCTAGTATATTTTGAAAACTTACTTTCCAAATATCAGTGCTTTCCTGAAAACCTTAAGTAAGTTCTCAGATTTTACTCCTCATCTATCTTAGTTTGCTTATCTCACCTCATTCTGAACTGAATTTGAAAGCTGAGTTTTCCTCTCATCTTCCTTCAAAAGTTAGTTGTTAACCGAGTAGATTGGTTTTGAGTACACCATGAGAGTTATAAAATGAAAGTATGGCTGTCTTGAGAAGATTAGAAGCTACTGGAAGCTGCAAATTTCGGCCAAGAGGTGTGAAGAAGAAAATCTGGACAGCAATCAATAAATTTCTGGACAGCTAGCATTTAGGTAGAAAAAGTGCTGAAAACGAGAGGTTAATTCCACTAAAACTTGTGGGGATAAAAGGGTAAGAAGTGATATGAATTAGCTAAGAGTCTAACCATTCTTTAGTAAATATCTCACCCTGTTCCTAGCTGTTTCGAGCAGAAGTTAATATTCTGAACTTGTCTTCCTGAAAAATTGATTACTCGTTTTTCCATACGGGTTAGTCATAACAGGAAGATGGTTGTTATCTTTGTGATCTTGCTGTAATTTTATGTGGTTACTGGAGCTTTTAAAGGTTGTTTTGTTTAGTGGTTAGTTGTTTTCTTTGTCTCCTGTTCCGGAGTTGTGTTTAACCTATTTTTGTGGAACAGGATGACAAGAACCACTCATGATCACCGGCCGGTTCGATGAGGAGCTTCCCCTCCTCAGACCATGGTGAGGTTACGCTCGACGAGCGGAATCGCATGGACCGCACTCGGATCTTGGAGGTCATTGCGAGGAACACCTCCGCTCCGCCGCCGCTCGGATCTGGAGGTGGTGGCCACCAGTCTCGTGGTGGGCTTGCGGAGTTCCTCCGTACGCAACCGCCCACTTTCTCTCGATCCGAGGATCCACTCGACGCGGATGATTGGCTGCGTCTTGTTGAGCGAAAGCTCAATATCGCTCGATGCCGGGGCGGGAGCGGGCACTCTTGCATCCCATCGGCTTGAGGGTGCGGCACTCTCTTGGTGGGAGAACTTTCTGCGCATGCAGCCGCGAGCCACGTTGTCTCGTGGGATGAGTTTCGATCTGTTTCCGTCGGGCCCACATACCGATGGCTGATGAAGCTCAAGAAGAAGGAGTTTCTTGCGCTTAGCGGGCGCAAGTCGTCTCGGAGTATCTTTACGAGTTTAACCACTTGGCTCGTTATGCTCCGGGAGAGGTGGCCTCTGATGAGGCTAAACAGGAGAAGTTCATGGATGGTTTGTTCGAGGAGCTGCAGGACAAGCTATCTATTGTGGATTTTGCTAACTTCCAGACCTTGGTTGACAAGGCCATCGTCGCCGAGCACAAGGCGAAGGCGCTGGTGAGTCCCGCAGCGCAAGTGGGAGGCCCATCGGTCCGCAGGCGGCCTCACTGCGTCCCGTGTTGGGCCCACACCGGGGCTCGTGCTTTGGCTTCACCATCGCCGAGGCCGTCGGCGCCGATTGCTCGTCCCCGCAGCCGTGTTTCACCACGTGCACTGCGACTCGGCGAAGAGTTGCGCTCCGCAACCCACCGCGATGTTACTGCCGCTTTGCAACAAGAAGGGCCACTATGCTAGCAGTTGCCCTCAGAGGATTGGAGCAGCCCCTCGTCCTAATGGAGGACGCGGGAATGGTCACACACCTGACCAGAAGGTGATCCAGAAGACCCAGAGTGTCGGGAGTGGTCGAGTCAACCACATCTCGGTGAGAGGCTCGAGGCACTGGCGTTGTGTTGGGTACGTTCCTTGTTAGTTATCGTCCTGCTGCAGTATTGTTTGACTCTAGAGCTTCGCATTCCTTTATTTCGAGATCATTTGCTGCTGATTGTGACCTTCACTTTGTTCCTTTGGGGATTCCCTTGCTTATTCGCTCCCCGGGAGCGGAAATGAGAGCTGATCAAGAATGTCGGGGCGTTCCTATTAATATTGAAGGAGTGGAATTCTTGGCGAATCTCATCTTACTTGACTCGGCGCGTCTGGATGTGATTCTTGGTATGGATTGGTTGTCCCAACACTTGGGGCAAATCGATTGTGCCAGGAAGATGGTTTTCCTCACGATCCCTCAAGCGAGCAAGTTGGGATTTCACCACACTGCAGGGCCACATCTTTGTGCCCTTGAAGCTAAGCCACCATGGAGATTCGAGGATGTGCCCACGATGCGTGACTTTGTGGATGTCTTCCCGAAGATTTGCTCGTATGCCTCGATTCGAGACTTGGAGTTTGTGATTGAGTTGCTGCCGTGCGCTCCAATTTCAAAGCGCGTGCATCGAATGCCTCCTAACGAGTTGGAGGAGTGAAGAAGCGATTGGGTGAGCTTCAAGCAAAGGCTTCATCCGTCTAGCTCATCTCCTTGGGGTTGTCCTGTTATTTTTGTGAAGAAGAAGGACAAGACCTGCGGATGTGTGTTGATTACCGTCCATTGAATGAAGTGACGGTGAAAAACAAATATCCTTTGCCTCGTATTGATGATCTCTTTGACCAGTTGACTGGAGCTTGTGTGTTCTCCAAGATTGACTTGAGATTGGGGTACCATCAAGTCCGGATCAGGGATGAGGATATTCCAAAGACGGCATTCACTACTCGTTATGGCCTTTACGAGTACACCGTCATGTCTTTCGGTTTGACCAATGCTCCAGCTTTGTTCATGAATCTTATGAACTCGGTGTTCATCGAGTATTTGGATAAGTTTGTTGTGGTTTTCATTGATGACATTCTTATCTACTCCAAGAGTGAAGAAGAGCATGCTGAGCATCTGCATATTGTTTTGGGAAAACTGCGTGAGCATCACCGTATGCCAAGTTCAACAAGTCGCGAGTTAGTTGAAGGAAGTGGCATTCTTGGGCCATGTTCTTTCAACAGTGGTGTCATGATAGATCCTAGCAAGGTCGGCGATGTTCTATCTTGAGGCAGCCCAAGTCGATCACCGATGTGAGGAGTTTCCTTGGTTTAGCGGGCTACTACCGCCGCTTTATCGAGAACTTCTCCAAAATTGCTAAGCCCATGACCGAATTGCTCAAGAAAGAAAAGAAGTTCGTGTGGTCATCTGCTTGTGATTTGAGTTTTCAAGAACTCAAAAGGCGATTGACATCAGCACCAGTGCTTGTTCTCCCTGATGTGCATAAGAGCTTTGACATTTATTGTGATGCCTCTCGGCAGGGACTCGGTTGTGTTCTTATGCAAGAAGGCAAGGTAGTGGCCTATGCATCGAGGCAGTTGAGGCCTCATGAACTCAACTATCGTACCCATGATTTGGAGTTAGCGGCAGTGGTTCATGCACTCAAGATTTGGCGGTATTACCTCATTGGTAACCGTTGTGAGGTGTATTCTGATCACAAGAGCTTGAAATATCTGTTCACCCAGCCAGATCTGAACCTCAGGCAGAGGAGATGGTTGGAATTGATCAAGGATTATGATATGGGCATTCAGTATCACCCGGGCAAGGCTAATGTTGTTGCGGATGCACTCAGTCGCAAGGTGTATTGCAATACCTTGTCACTTCAAGAGCAACAACCTACCCTTCTCGAAGAATTTCAGCGGCTTAATTTGGGATTGTTTGAGCATGGTTCTCTTGCTACCTTGGTTGTGCAACCGACTTTGGTGGGACAAATCAAGGCTGCCCAGCAGAGAGATGTTGGTGTGATCCAAATCAAGCGGAACATCAAGAATGGGACAGCTAAGTGCTTTTCTGAGGATGAGCACGGCGTTGTGTGGTTTGGACAGCGCTTGGTGGTTCCGAAGGTCATGGAATTGCGGGATTTGATTCTCCGCGAGGCCCATGACTCCCCTTTGTCTATCCATCCTGGAGCTACCAAGATGTACCAAGACCTTCGATAGAGATTCTGGTGGACTCGCATGAAGCGCGAGATTGCTAGGTTCGTGGCCGAGTGCGACGTGTGTTGTCGTGTCAAGGCTGAACATCAGCGTCAAAGAGCCTTCTTTAGCCTTTGCGATGCACTCGAATGGAAGTGGGATTCCGTTGGTATGGATTTCATCACCGGTCTGCCCCGTACTTCTTCTGGGAAGGATGCTATCTGGGTTGTCATTGATCGATTGACAAAGGTGGCACATTTTCTGCCAGTGCGTACCAATCTCAGTGTTAGTCAGCTGGCGGATCTCTATGTGTCTCGCATTGTATGTTTGCATGGTGTGCCACGAACGATTGTGTCAGATCGTGGTTCTCTTTTCACCTCTCGCTTTTGGCATAATCTGCAAAAGGCAATGGGTACACGTCTTTCTTTCAGTTCAGCTTATCATCCTCAAACTGATGGTCAGACGGAGAGAGTCAACCAAGTGTTGGAAGATATGCTCCGTGCCTGTGTTCTTTCCTATGGAAAGAAGTGGGAGAAGTGCTTGCCGTTTGCAGAGTTCTCCTACAACAACAGTTTCCAAGCTAGTCTTGGCGTGGCACCGTTTGAGGCTTTGTATGGGAGGCGGTGTAGAACCCCATTGAACTGGTCGAAACCGTGGCGTCGATTCTTGGGCGATTCCATCAATGAGGCCGAAAGTCAGTTTGGTGATTCGTGAGCATCTGCGCGTGGCCCAGTCCAGGCAAAAGAGCTATGCGGATCGTCGTCGTCGGAGTTGAGCTTTGAGCCCAATGACTTTGTGTATCTCAAGGTCTCACCCTTGAAGGGCCATCAGCGTTTTGGCATCAAGGGCAAGTTAGCTCCTCGATATGTTGGGCCTTATCGCATCATCGAAAATTGGGCCGTTGCATCTGATTGGAGTTGCCGACTTCACTTGAGGGTGTGCACGACGTGTTCCATGTGTCACACTTGAAGAAGTGCCTCCGTGTTCCAGTTGAGGAAACTCCGTTGGAAAATCTCGATGTGCAAGAAAATTTGACCTATCATGAGCATCCTGTTCGTATTCTCGAAGAATCTGAACGAAGGACAAGGAACCGTGTCATCAAGTTCCTTAAGGTTCAGTGGTCAAACCATTCTGAAGATGAGGCAACTTGGGAGCGCGAGGATCGTCTTCGTGCAGATTACCCATCCTTCTTCTCCGAGTAAACAGAATCTCGGGGCGAGATTCTTGTAAGGGGGGGAGGTTTTGTAACATCCCAATCTTGGGCTTGTGTTTCAAATGTAAGAAAATCAGTAGAAATTAAAACTTTTTCTTACATCATGTATTTCCTTTTGTGCCAATCAATTCTTGTACAAGGAATTATGGAAATACATTGTCACAAGTCTAGTTGATCCAAATCTTGACATTGCAAAAACAATCTTGTCAAATCTTATGATCATCCTCTGGAAATATTTTTCCTAAGTCTCTGTGATGGTATGTGTCCCCTCTGAAAAATTTCACAATTTTTAGAAATTGTTTGAATATTTTTAGAGGCAGTCAAACCTGTTTGACTCTCAGTCAAACATTAAAACAGAGCATTGCAGAATTTTTGGAGATTTATTCGCAGCATAAAAACCTCCGAAAATTTTACACAAGGTTAATATCTGAGTTAGCAAGCTCCTGTAAAAATTTCATAATTTTTGGAGTTAATTTGCTACCTCAAATAAATCATTCAAAGTCTCTGTTCTTATTTCAAAGTCAAGCGTGGTTTCTTGTTACTTGGGTCGAGTCGACTCGGGCTCGAGCCAATTGATTCGGTCCAATCAACTAAGCGCACGAGCCACCCGCTAAAGCGCGTTGGATCTCCACCGTTGGATCTAAATCGCACGCGGCGCGCGTGTAACCCTTCGGACCTTCCGGTTGCTTGCGCGAATGTCAACCGTTAGATCTCCATCCAACCGTTGAGATTCTCCGAAACCTTCAGACCCTCCGGTTGCATTCTTAAATCTGAGCCGTTGGATTAAGATCCAACGCTCGCGTGTTCCTTCGTTGTAAATTGAGTTTGCGACGTGGAGCAATCGAGGCCGTTCATTTCTAATCAGAGGGCTCGCAATCTCCCCGTTGTGTTTTAAACCTGGGAGGCATGGCTCTATCTCAGCCGTCCGTGTCTCATCCAACGGCTGAAAATCGCCGAGCCTTTTCGCGGGTCGTCTTCAACCTCTAGCCGTGCATGAACAGTAGGGGGAGTAATGGCAGTGTCATTTCTTGCTCCCTAAAGCCACCCTAGCCGACGTTTAGGGGTATGGGAGGTAAACTGAGCCAGGCCATGCCCTAATGCACGTCTACACCTCTTTTTCCTTGTCGGCCGCGCATTGTGATCTGTGTATTGCCACCCGAAAGATGTGTGGTGCAAACCCTAATGCTTTCATGGCTTTATAAGCACTCTCAATGCTTCCTGGTATTTCTTTAGACCACCATCAAGCTTCATTCACGATATTGGAGCTTAACACCTCAAAAATGGCAAGTCGCCATTGTTGACCCGTGGAGCTCCATTGGTGTTCTTGGTGTTCCAGTGGTCCTCCTTCACGTTTCTTTGCCCTAACCTTATCTATTTACTTCCTTGAACATTTCCCCTCACTTAATTTTGGATTTGATTCTCAGGAATTGTCCAATTTGGGGTTTGTTCAAATTCGGCCGATTTTGGTCATCTTCTTCCTAAGCTCAGGTGAGTGCTCCATTTTCCAATTCTTTGCTCATGTAGCTTCTGTGGACCTTTATGAAGCTATACTGATGCTTTGGAATCACTCATTTGGCTCAGGGTATCTATCTCGGGTTTTCTTCTCCAAGTCCGGCGAGCTTTCACCGTGATCAAGCATCTCCGGTCATCTTTGAAGCTTCTCGTCCCTAAGGTAGCTTCTTATTAGTCCTTAGAAGCTTTGGCACCCGCTTCCTTGGACCGCGGAGACTTTCGCTATTTTCATGTTTAGCGATAAAGCTCCCATTTTCGTTTCAGGCTAGCGGCGTTCTAGTCCTTCGCGCGGTGAGAATGCTACCATTAGATTCGTTGTGCTATTGCGAATCCATTTTGGTTCTTGGTGGCGCCATGCATGCGCCGATGTCGCCGCGATTTGCCGTTGAAATCGCTCGGGTTTTGCCGGCACAGAGCTCCGGTTTTCGTCACTTAATTAGGACACGTTAATTGCTAATCATTAGTTATTAATTATGTCTTAATCATTGTCGTTGAGCCACTGACCAGTGGGCCCAATATCCTTAAATCGCTCTGGTTCAATCCCGCATCGTTCGACATCATTAAGATTAATCATTGGTTAATTGAATGTGTCGCATTTAATCCACGCTCGAAATCTCCTCCGGTCGACTTGTGGGCCCGAGGGATTAAAATCAAATTCGAGTATTCATTAGTGCCTAGTTAATGTTAATCATTAGAATCTTTAATCCTGTCCTAACCGCCACTCTTAGTCGTTGACATGTGGGCGATGCCACGTGCGCGTGGGTTAAATCGTTGCGGTCATGACTCTGGTCAGCGACATGCGGTCCCACGTGTCGGCATCTCCCATTGAATCTGCGATCAATATCTACCGTTCATTTTTAGATCTGCGGCCTTGATCTTTGTGTGCGTTCGGACCCTCCGGATGCCTTGATCGTTTTCGACCGTCGATCTTTCGATCAACGGTGAGATCGTGTAAGCAACCGCACCGTCCGAATGCATACACTGCAGCGCCGTTGGATCTTGATCCAACGGTGGCCTCCGTTCGTTTTGCGCGCGGCGCTGCTTTTTCGCGCGTGGGCGTAGGATTTTAGATCAAGGGTTGGGAGTTGTCCACGTCGTTTTCTTTTATTTGGGTTGTTCGTATTTGGTAAGTATTTGTTTATCAACCAAAATGATGTAAAAACTTTAGAAACTCATAACTAATTCATTTTAATCGCTTTTAGATAATTCCAACGGTAATAAATTATGTTGTCACTTTAGTTTATTATAAAAATGGATTTAAGCATATTCGATGTGAGAAAATTGTGTAACTAGGAATAACTCGATTTGTCATTTTGAATATTCGAAAAATAGTTTTAATCTTGAAAAATGCATATCTTTTCTCTGTATAAATCCAATTTGTGCAAAATCAATTTTGTTAAATTCGTCATTAATATACTTTCATATAAAATAGGATTTGAGCATGTTCATAATTCTGTAAAATGATTTGTATTAGATTTACAACTTAGAAAAATCATAAGTAAGGTGTATAACTCCAAAATTAGTAAATCCAACTTTGCTGTTATTAGGATGTCATAATCTACTGTAATGTCCCAAAAGCTCGAGAGGTTCGAGAAAGAGTTTCGGGAGGGACTTCTCAGTATTAGTAAAAGGATCAAAAGGAAAGAGTTGATTTTCGCAACTAGCAGGGGTGAAAGCACGTTTTTTCGCCAACCTGGGCTTGGGCTCCGGCCCATCAGGCCTTAGGTGGCCGGCCAAGGGGGGGAAGGCACCACTTTTCCCCCCCCAAACCCTAGCCGAGCCCCCCCCACTCCCCTTTGGCCGCCCCCCCATCTCCTCTCCTTCCCCCTTGCGCACCACCTCCCTTGCGCACCACCTCCTGGTTCCTCCCCCTTGCGCCCCCAACCTCCCCTCCATTCTTTGCGGCCTTGAGGAGAAGAAGCCCTCCTTGCACCGGCCATAGAGGAAGAAAGGAGGGAAGAAAGGAGGAGAAGAGAAGGAGAAGAGGAAGAGGGAAGGATCGCCATCCGGGGTTCGCTTCGGCAGCGTCGTCAAGGGTAACACGCTGTTCTTGAAGGATAATTAGTCTTGGGAGAGATTTTGGTTAGTCTTTGTTTAGGTGGTAGTCGGCCTGCTGTAATGCAATTTTCGTCCAGTGGCTTGCGGGGTAAATTTCGTGTGGTTAGAGGTTGAATCTGGAGTTTTGGTCTCCTAGAGAGTTGTAGGTTATTGTCTTAGCTTTCAGTGGCCGCCAAGTTCACTCAAATCCGATTAACGGTTAGAGAGTTATGATTTTTCTAAGTCTGCTGTTCCACTGCTCTGTCAGTATTTAGGCAGATTGTAGAAAACCAATTAAAAGTGATGGTTAAAGTGGAAATCTGAGAACCCCAGTATAACGAAAGTTGTAGATAATCCTTCTAGCTTTCAGGAAAACTAAAGATCATGAAATTCGGACGAACGTAGAAAGTTATGATAGTTTCAATGTTGCTGTCAGAGACCCGACGTGAAAATTGATACTCTGTTGTTTAGATTGGTAGGACTAGGAAATGGCCGAATCAGAGAACCTCACCAACTAGGTTTAGAAGGGAATTCAATAACCTTTTCAGAATGTCCAAGATCACTCCATTTGGATTTCTGTACATTTAGTTATGATTTTTCGAAGGGCTGTTCTCTGGAAAGGAAATCTGACAGCTAGCTTTAACGTTGGGGTTGCGTTTAGTGGACCATGTACTCATGTTGTGTTTATGATTTCGTTATTAGGCCCTTATGGTAGCCTTAGCCTGTCTCAATTGTTGTCAGGTGTGGGTTTGGCTCGGGAGCAGTACCTCATTCCGACATCCACCTTCGCACGGTTGAGGCAAGTGCATTGTTGTTTTGAATGATTGTCTAAATTGTGTGTTAATTGCTGTATGGATGCATTGCAAGATGGTATACTTAATGAATGCTTAAGTATGGTTATTGTTCAAATGATGCTCATGCTTTACTATGATTAAGTGATGTTGAATTTTGGTAATTTGATGATGATTACATGATAAGCATTTGCATAAAGATATCATGTTGAGGCTTGGTCACGTGGTGCCCAAGTATGTTTCCTTTGGAGATCCCGTCATGAATGTGGCGGGCCGAGATCCTCACTCGTGGAGTGTGGGCTTGAGGTCCCGTTACTTGCGAGTAACGGCAATTGGTCCTCGTGCGTGCGCGCGCAACAGCATGGGTATCTTGGCGGTGCATACTCACATTCAGTGTAATGTACACGAAAAGTTAAAGATAAAGTCCTTGAGCATTGCATTTGCATATGAGATGTTTTTAATGTTAATTTCCTTTATATGTGTGTTATTGCCATGGTTTCTTAATGTACTTGCTGAGTCTATGGACTCACTCTTGCTTTATTGTTGTTTAGGTACCCGAGACAAGAATGACATGCATGGGGAAATTAGGCTGCTAGTCACACACATACCACATGAACTAAATAAGGATGATTGATCTTGAGAGTTATTGATCTTTGAATAATATGATCTGTCTTATGCTATGGATTAAATGTAATAATGAGGAGTAGTGGAATGTTATACCTCTCTAGTTATGATGGTTTCTTAGCATGTTTCGATTATTCATTGATGATTTGGAATGGAAGTTTAATTAATATTTGATTATTACGTGTGTTGGAACCTTCATGTAATTAACTTTACAAGGGAGGTTCTCACAAATTTTTATTAAATTGTCTTCTTTAGAGTTATTAGAGTTGTTTAGTAGCATTCCGGGCTCATGACGAACACAGGTGCTCTGATTGGTATCGAGCGGTCAGTAGGTCCGTGGAATATGAAAGGTTAAATTTGACACACTATGCACGATGGGGTGGGAATGGGTTAATGCATTGCATTATGCTGTTTTTGAGATTTTTGATTTCTCTTGTGGTCCTAGATGATGAAATTGCTTATTGTTTGATTGTTTTGCTGTGATGATTAGATATGGCAAGGGGTGGAGGCCGAGGTCGTGGTCGAGGCGGCGAGGCCGGGCGAGGCCGGCATCGCCCGCCGAGGTTGAATTCGTAGTGGGAGAAGCTAGCCTGCGGAGTCGGAGGAAGAGGTTGCTTCAGCAGACAGAGAACCAGCCCGCCACCGCGCTGTTGTCGCTCCTGTGGTGGCCCCTGCAGTGGCACCTGCGGCGTATGCCATGGGATTACATCAATGGAACGCTTTGAGGCTGGACACCTTCGACGGGTCAGGCACGCCTATCGACGCAGCTAATTGGCTGCGACACATGGAGAGGCCGAGCTCGGGATGACATCGAAATGAGGCTCGGTTGTGGCCTTCCAATTGAAGAGCGGCGGATATCCGGTGGGAAGGAGTTACGATGGCGGGGACGGCTCATGGACGATTACACAGGAGTATTTTGTTGAGCACTTCAGAAGAGGTTTTATCCACTTCATATGTGGAGCGAATGGAAGTCTCCTTGCGAAACTTCAAGCGGGGAAGATGACGGTGTGAGTGCAAGCGGTTTTAACAACTGGTTCGTTTTGTTCCCATTGTGGCCACAAATGATGAGGAAAAAGCTAAGAGGTTTCGCGGGGCTCGAGCAAGAGTTCCGGCGGTATTGGGAGCATTGGAGTTGCGGGATTTCAGCTCCCTGGTCGAACAAGCCGGGGGCATGGGCTGGAGATGCGGCTTGGTGAGGAGTTGCCGGAGGAGAAGGCGCGTGGTATCGAGGAGGCGGTGGCGGCGAAGAGGGTTTTGGCGGTGGGGTGGGACCTTTGAGGCCTACTTCCAAGAGGTTCAAAGGTCCGAGAGTCATTCAAGACCAAGTTCACGAGGCACGATCTTCTTCCACTTCTCGGCGTCTGCGGTGCACCTAGGTTACGTCCGGTCCCGGGGCAAGGCATGAAGTGCTTCAAGTGCGGCGATGAGCATAGAGCTTGAGTGCGGTGGTTGGGTCTTGTCGCCATTGTGGTCGGAGGGCCATAAGGCATTGGTTTGTCGGCGGAATCCCGCCATATCATCAAGTGGGAACTCATGCGATGTCGGTGCGGCGCCAGCAGCCTTCTTCTCGGTCGGTTCGGATGTTAGCGGCTACTCCTACTCCAACTTGCACACCTCGGCCTTACTTCCTGCTCTGGAGGAGCTCCACCGCGAGTATTTTTGGCCGCCCCTCCCGTGGCTCCATTTCCGATGTAGCACCTTCACCTCCAGCGGTTCCGCACCACCGTGCGGTGTTGGAGCCCCTACCGCCCGGCGCAGCTAGCCTCCTACGCTATGCCGCGGCGGAAGTCGGTGAGTCGTCTGATGTGGTGGCAGTGCGCTCTTGGTGGATTCGATAGAGCACTTGTTCATTTGATTCGGGGCTACCTTTTCTTTTGTATCACTAGATTTTGTTAGTAAGGCGAGTTTGAGTCTGCGACCAATAGCTCGATCGGTTCTAGTTAATTCTCACAGGGAATTCTCTCTAGCTCTGATTTGTCTGGTTGTGTGATCTCGTTAGATGGAGAAGAGTTCATTGCTAATCGATGGTTATGAGGATGGAGCCATTTGATGTCATCTTGGGATGGGTGGTTGCATAATTACCGTCTTTGTCATTTCTGTTTTGGAAGACAATAACCACGCAAGCTCCGTGCAGGCGGAGATAGTATTCAATGTAGCGCTCCATCTCACTCACTTTTGTGATGGCTAGTCTTTTCCGGTGGCCGTGCGGCGAAGAATGGGTTTCTTTTGTCTCTAGTGGAGAAGCGAGTTCATCTGTGTGAGAAGAAATTTTGGTCGTTCGGGAGTTCTGGATGTTTTCAGTGAGAACTACCAGGATGCCCCCACCTCGTCTGTAGAGTTGAAATGATTTGGTACCGGCGCCCACTGTCTCTATGACCCCTTACCGGTTGGCCGTCCGTTCGGGAGGAACTAAAGCGATTGGATGATTTAAAAGCAAAGGATCTCATTCGTCGAGTGTGTCTCCATGGGAGCCCTGTTCTATTTACCAAGAAGAAAGATGGTAGTTGGCGCATGTGTATTGATTATCGTGCTCTTAACGATTAACCATCAAGAATAAGTATCCTCGCCTCGTATAGAAGATCTATTTGATCGGTTGAGAGGGCCAAGGTATTCTCAAAGATTGACCTTCAATCGAGTTATAATCAAATCCTGTCCAAAGGAGGATATTGAGAAGACGGCATTCTCTACAAGGTATGGGCATTTTGAATTTAAAGTTATGTCTTTTGGACTATGAACGCCCTCTTTGCTTTCATGGAGACTATGAGCAGGATGTTGCATGAATACGGATGATTTTGTGGTAGTCTTTATAGATGATATCTTGATATATTCAAAGACTAAGTGAACATGAGCGACACACGAGGCTTGTGTTGGAAACACTAAGGGAGCATAAATTTTATGCCAAACCGAAAAGTGCGAGTTTTGGATGTGCGAAGTGGGATTTAGGGCATGTCATCAATGATAAGGGAATCACAGTTGACCCAAGTAAGATTTCTCTGATGGTAGAATGGAAGACGCCAACCAACGTCAAAGAAGTGAGAAGCTTTCGGCATGGCGAGATACTATCGGCGTTTTGTGCGGGATTTCTCCATTATTGCTAAACCCTTATCCGGACTCACGAAGGATGTGAAGTTCGGGTGGGATGATGACGTGAGCATAGTTTCCAAACCCTTAAGGAAAAGGCGGTGGCCGCCCCTATCCTTACACTTCCCGAGCACGAGGCGATTTCTGATGTACTCGATGCGTCTCGGATTGGGTTGGGTTGTGTCCTTATGCGGGAAGGGAAGGTGATAGCTTATGCGTCAAAGCGGTGAAGAAGCATGAGCAAATTACCCAACTCATGATTTAGAGTTGGCGGTGTAGTGTTTGCCACAAACTTTGGAGGCATTATCGTATGGTGAGGTTGTGATGTTTCTGAGATCACAAGAGTCTTAAGTATATTTTCACTCGAAAGATCTGAATTTAAGGCGTGCAGTGGTGGAGCTAATTAAGGATTATGATCTATCTATTCAATACCATCTGGAAAGGCAAATGTGGTGGTGATGCTCTTAGTCGCAAAGGCAACGCCGCTACATTGGATTATCTCATTCTTGACTTTGACCGTATGGGTATATCATTTTGCTATCGGGATCGCGTGTTGAAACACGGTGATCTTGGAGTCGGCCATTCGGAGCGGGCGAGAGGCACAACAGAAGATCAATTATTGCAAAGGGTTGGCGGTTGGATTTGGGCAGGGCGGAGATTTCAGTTTGGATGGGTGTGGTGCGTTGCGGTTTAAGGGCCGCTTTGCGTACCACGAAAGCGAAGGTCAAGGATGACATTCGAAAGAAGCACATCGTACCCGTACTTTCGCTCATCCGGGTGAAACGAAGATGTATCGTGATCTAAAGCGAAATTTACGGTGGAAAAGGATGAAGGTGGACATAGCTAATTATGTGGCCTCATGTGGTGTTTGTCAGCGGTGAAGGCGGAACATAAACGTCTGCGGGGTTGTTGCAACCTTTAGAGATTCCGCAATGGCCGTGGGGCGATATTTCTATGGATTTTGTAGTTGCATTACCCGGTCACCAAGGGGTAAGGATGCGATGTGGTGATAGTGGATCGTCTCGATAAATCGCACACTTTATACCAATTCGCTCTACTAACTCAAAGAAGTGATTTAGCCCCATCTATGTGCGGAGATTGTGAGATTACATGGGGTGCCAAAGACCATCATTTCCGCAGAGATGCCAAGTTTGTCTCCAAGTTTTGGGAAAGTTTCTGAGTGCCTTGGGCACACACTCGTCTGAGTCTGACATTCCATCCACGTACAGATCAGGCGGGCGGACGTACTATCCGGACCACGGAGGACATGTTGCGGACTTGTGTTTTGTCTTGGAAGGGTAGTGGGAGGATCAATTGCCCTTAGCGAATTTGCTTATAACAACAGCTATCATTCAAGCATAAAAGCCGCTCCGTTCGAGGTTTTGTATGGGCGTAGTGCAGTCCCCACTTTCTTTGGGAAGCCGTGGGTGAGAAGGCGATTTGGGTCGGATTGGGTACAAAAGATCGTAGCGAGTGGCTCTGTGAGACAGAACCTATGCTGACTCGAGCGAGCGAAAAGTTATGCGACGTGAGAAGAAGAGACTTGGAATTTGAAGTGGGGATCAGTGCTCTTGAAAGTGTCCCCACTAAAGGTGTGGTGAGGTTCGGTACGAGAGGGAAACTTAGCCCAAGGTACATAGGACCATTCACGATCTTGGCTCGAATCGGAAGTTGGCTTATCGTTTAGACTGCGAGTCTATGCGTGGAGTTCACAATGTTTTCATGTATCCATCTTTGAGAAGTATTTGCGAGATCCGAGCATCATGTACCGCTAGAGCCTCTACACATAGAGCAAGATTTGACCTTTGAGTCAAAGCCGGTCACGGATCTTGGAGAAATCGAGAAGGTTTTGAGAAACAAAACGCTGAAGTATGTTAAAGTTCTTTGGTCGCAGCGATCAGAAAGAAGCCACACAGGAGTTGGAGGCCGCATGCGCGAGCAATATCAGAATTATTCTCTGGTGCGTGTTGTGCTTTAAGTCTTTTCGTATCAGTCCCTTGGCGTGGTGGGTTAGAATTCGGGACGAGTGCGTGTAAGAGGGTAGAATGTAATGTCC